>JAYKKT010000081.1:2915000-3505000 GCA_036023115.1 Brasenia schreberi
GGGTTAAATGACGACTCATATATACTAAATTGGACCCTTAAACATTTTGGGTGTTAGACAAGGTTCATTAACTGCTTTGCCCATATGCATCGAGAGCGTTAGCTCAACGCAGGGCGCTCTAGTGCTGTTACTTTTGGTGGGGAGTTCGACTCCCAGAGGGTGCATTTGTGAGTGTGGGCGTTAGGCTTGGGCCTCTTCTTGTAACAAAAAAAAGAACTATTATGTGCACATAAACAAAATAAAGAAATATAATTAGAGAGGAAGTTTACACAAATCCTAAACATGAATTTGAGCGACCTGATCCTAGATCCAAAGTGGTTTTGATTTGGATATGCTAAATTTGGGCTGGATCCAAACTGTTTGCACCCCACATATACCGGGTCATTATATGACCCAGTCCATGTGATGTGTACGTCTTGGCGGTCATCAAGCTCGAATGGGTGAACTGAAATTCATCAACTATTTTAGTTTTTAGCATTTTCTTAATTTTATTTTCTCTTAAAATAGGGAGACATGTAAAAGAAGTGCCTAAATAAAATAATATGAATAAATTTGACTTCTCAAAATACCCTCTGTTGTGCTTGTATTGACTCTTGCACGCTTTCAACCTTAAGTTGAATTCAGTATCATATGTTCTCATCTGAGTCTGCTTCTAAATCCATATCCAATCAAGTTAGATTCACTTTATCCTGAATGGGTTGGATTATGCTGGGTCCAGATAACCTGATAAAGCGAATCTAACTTGATTGGATATGGATTTAGAAGCAGACTCAGATGAGAACAGATGATACTGAATCCTAAATGGGTTGGATTATTTCACTGATTCATATTCGGGTCCCACCTTGATGAAAACGTGGAATCCAAAATCCAAATCTGAATATAATCAGACCCGATCCTTAGAGGATATGATTGTCATTTTCTAAAAGGTGTGGCAATCAACAATAAGCCTGTAATCCAATTTGCTTATGACTCCTCGATCTCTCTACAACTTTTGTTCTCTCTCTCTCTCTCTCTCTCTCTCTCTCTCTCTGCAAATCCTGCCATGGATGACAGAGAAGCTCGGACATTATGGATATGGAGAGAATACGTTGGATGATGTTTATTCCTCTATGTATCGTGTACAAAGATGGCGAAGATTTGGTAGAAGCAATTTAATACGTATGCTCCACCCACCATTGTTGTGTGCTTCCAAACGGCAGAGCTAATGCTTCAGGTACCCCGTTTATGCTCATTTTCGTATTTTCCTTGCAAGAATTTTCGGTTTAATTATATATATACATATACATATGCATATACATATATATACAATCAAGCAGCTTGGATGATTTTACCAGTCCAATCACTAGTTGTCGCTCTCCATCATCTTTTACTATTTTTTTTTTTGAAATCACCTTTTATCCGATGAAAACAGTTTCAAAGAGTAGATGAGTAGTAGCATGTGGTGGAGAATGGCGACCGATGGTTGGATTGATGGAATCATGTAAACTGCTCGATTGAGCACGGACCTCTCTCTATATGTGTATTACTCATTAAAAATTATGAGAAAATATTTTTTGAGTTGTTAGTTTTCTTATTTTTACGTAAAATACACGATAAAGGACCCAAGAAAGTTTTAGGGTGATGATCGGGTACCCGGCGCAACCTCTCCTCCTTTAAGCATGGGACTTGCCACTGGAAGGATAAACCATGGCGTAGGGGTGGGAGTCTCAAACACGGTATGACCCGAAAAGTATGTCTGTTTCCAACCAACACGATAAAAGAATGGAACATGTTTAGGTTGACCAGCTTCGATATGATGATGAAACGATACGAAGACACGAAAAATGTGGCGATCTTTTACTTGAAATAACGGCTTGCAAGTTGGTGTCTGTGTGTACCCAAATGTCATGAAAAAAGATCGGGTTGTATTCAGATTGACCTACTGTTGGCATGAACAGAGTAACACAACACGAAACTGTACACAAAATTGCCACCATGCCTAGTGCGAGAAAAGACTAGATTTTAATGTGTTACAAGAGGTAACCAAAACTTAACACACACATGCAATGCACCCTTTGAGAGTCGAACTCCTCACCGTTGATAATGGTGCTACAGCACCGTGCCGTTGAGCTAACACTCTCGATCTCGATGCATAGTGCTTTTTTTTTTTAATGGAATGATGAAACTACTCTACCGAACAAGGAGTTCCTTTTTGAAAGGCAAGTCTGGATTAGGCAGACCCCTACCAGATGCACATTGGTATTGAACTCCTAACCTTTACACAAAGGGACAACCTTTTTAGCCGATCAGCTATGCCTCTTTTGAGTCTCTGGACTTGAATAACAATTTTTTTCTTTTTTTTTGTTATAAGAGAAAAGTGAAGCCTAACACACGCACACACACATACATCCTCTATAGGAGTCGAACTCTCCACCAACAACAACGGTTCTAGAGGGTCCTGCTATTGAGCTAACACTAAGGCATGCATCTGGCAAGACTCTCCGACTCCTTTGGTGCAAGTGGTCGGTTCAATTCCTCGCATGCACATAAAACCAAAACCAAACCTTCTCTTACACTAAATGGGGTTGATTATTATGCTTCTTATTCTTTGTTCCCATTTAGTGATAATACAATGCCGGTGTCGCCATTATAACAACACAAAAATGACATTTCAGCAAGCCTGCGCCTTACAGTGAGGGAATGGATAGTCCCCTGCAGTGGTGGATCCACATTATAATGGGGTGGTGTGATCCTCTTACTTCAAATTTAAATTTTTTTGAAAGAAGTACAACAACAACTAAGCCTTTTCTCATACTAGATGGGGTCGGCTACATGGATTCTTTGTTTCCACAAAGCCCTATCATAATTTGTAGAATCTACGGTAAATAAGTTCGACAAAGTTTTACGCTACCTGTTAGAAGCCTAACGTAACCCTCCTTTTTTATCCGAGCTTGGGACCAGCCATATAAGGGTGATCCCTTACATGGGCGGAGTTTTTTTTAAATGAAGTATTCATTTTTTTTTTAAATTAAAGCTCTCCCCAACTGAACCTGAAGTTTGCCCCACCCAAAACAAATCTGGGTCATGCCTGTCTTTCATTTTATGTTGATGCTGCTCGAGATCTAACCCAACTTGTTAAAGTTCATGATACATTCAGATCCAAACCCAGATCCAATTAAGATATGCATAATTCCAATGTAAAAGCACCAGCATATTTTTAGGTGGGGTGAGTGTATAATTCAGATTTTCATGGTAAATATATGTATTAATAGGCGGCCAATGTAATTTATCATGTAATTCAAACCACTTGTATTGATTTTTTCCCGGATTTTGTTATATTTCGAGTGAGAGGGGGAAGCCTATGGACAAGCATTGTCTTTCTCTCTCAGAAAACCCTTTCATCGAAAAGGTTGCATACACGAAATATCCCTACTCCCCACATTACGTGCAACGATGTCTCAAAAGTGTTTGTGCCCACACGTTCAAGTCATGCATGCACGAATGAGAAATAATACAATAGTCGAACAGATAATAATCACACACACACACACACACACACACATATATATATATATATATACATTATAACATATTAAAAATATTACAACATACATATATATATATAATCATAGTTGAACTGATAATTATATATATTAAAAAACTTGGTATAAACCGCCGGTTCTAGTTTGAGTCCTAAACTGCTTTGGATCAACAAAATATTTAAAAAGTTTAATATTTTAAAGAAAAATGTTAAAATTATCGGAATCGACAATTTCCGACCATTGGTTCTGGTTCCATAAAGGTGGAGCTGGAACCAAACCAGGTGGCCCTGGTTTGGGGCCTGGTTCCTGGTCCAATTTCACTGATTCCGATTCTAGGTGGTTTGTGGCCCAGTTTGGCTCCTGTTAGAACCACCGGGCTGGTTCAAAACCGGCCATGTCCGATCTTCGGCCCTTGAATTGTAAGTATCAAAGTATAGCGCCAAAAACCTGTACATACCTATAACAAGGTTCTAGGACTATACTTCAAGTATCCTAATTCTCAAAAAATTTAGAATTTCCCTGTAGGCCTGACCTATTTTAAACCACCCCAGTTAAGCATAGGTCGGGTTTCTTCATCAATATTCCCATGTCATGCAACTCTATGACATTGGTTCAACTCTGTTCAATCGGAATCTTAAAACATCTAGCACACCTAGGTGGTAGCATATTCAAATAAATTTCAATCATTTATATGTACGATTTATATTTTAAAGCCTAAAAAAAGGTACTTATAGTGGTATATACTCAATCTTAAATCTACTCAAACATTTCTACTGTTTGATTGAAATGATTATTGAAGAGTTGAATTTAAAAATTGAAATATCTCGTTATATGTTAAATAAGAAATATGAAAAATACAATGATATATTTTGTTTTTAAAATTCAAATCTCCACCATTGATCATGTCGATCAAATGGTGTAGATGCTTGAGTGGATTTAAGATGGGTTTAAATTCATACATTTTGTGAACATACTCGGTGGTGCTCGTATTACATAAACATAAAAGCAAATAAATATATTAATATGTGTATATTAATATTTATGCGCATAGGCTCATCCCATAAAAGGAAGAGTTAAAAGAATGTATGCGCATGCGTGTGTGTGTGTGCGTGCAAGTGCTCACATACATTTTCTTTGGTTTTAAACTAAGATATCTTTATGTGTTATGCAGGCATTAGGATGGATTGACATGGTATAGTTGGGTAAACATAGAATTTGGGGATCAAAATCGTTTTGCTCATAGAAGCAATCAAACAATGGAGAACCTGGCCAAGATGACTCCAACCGTTGTGAAGGGTGTCAAACCTAAACCTCCCCTGAGAACCAGTGATTCCAGCACCAGCACAACTTCCAATGTATTATCCGGCAACTCAACAACTTTCAATGCTGTGAGAACTGCATCTCCGGTAATGACCAATACCACTACAACCACTGCCGCCGCCGGTGCCGCCTATATGACACAAGAGGGTTATAATACTACATTCAATGGGAAAACTAGTGATACTTCAACTACTTCAAATTCATTTAGTTATGGAAATGCTCAGAATGCAACAAGCAACATGTCAACCGGCGATGGCGCGCCGAGCAGCAACCCATCAACCAAGCCCCATACAGGCAGCGACATGCGGTGGGAAGCCATAAACCTCGCCAAGTCAAAAGAGGGTCCGCTTGGGCTCGGCCACTTTAGGCTGTTGAAGAGAGTAGGCTATGGGGACATAGGGAGTGTGTACCTAGTGGAGCTTCGGTACACGAGTGTCCTGTTTGCAATGAAGGTCATGGACAAGGCGTCCCTGGAAGGCAGGAACAAGCTGGCGAGGGCACAAACGGAGAGGGAGATACTGTGTATGCTGGACCATCCGTTCCTGCCCACACTTTACTCACACTTTGAGACGGACAAGTTTTACTGCTTGGTCATGGAGTACTGCAGTGGTGGCAACCTTCATTCGTTAAGGCAGAAGCAGCCTAACAAATACTTCACCGAGGAGGCAGCAAGGTTCTCTCTCTCTCTCTCTCTCTAGGGGTAGGCTGTAGGCTAAACCCGCTCATGTGGGCATGTGTGTATATATATATATTTTGATAAAATCGCATGTCCCATTCTCAAGCATCTCTAAAGATTTTAATTAAAATTTGGTTTTATTTTGCTTTAATGATCTCAATCATGATCTTAAAGATCAAATTATTGAAATCTTTAAAAAGATTTTAGCATTGATGAGTGCCTGTATAGATTTCTCTCTCTCTCTCTCTCTCTCTCTCTCTCTCTATATATATATATATATATATATATATATATATATATATATATGAAAGTTGAAGGATACAACCTAGCCATATCGAACTTCATCTAAATAAATCTTAATCATCGGATCAAGAGTCATTACATTTATTTTTTAGGAAACTTCATTACCCTCATGTATTTTTCACATTTTATTTTCTAATCTCAACCATTCATACCAATCAATTAGATGGTTGAGATAATTGGTTTTAATAAAGTTTGCATCTTCCACCACCACCACCTTCACTTCCTCCTCTTTATATATAACTATATATATAGTTATATAAAATATATGTATAATTTATATATAAATTATTTCTAATTTGATAATATGAAATACTATAAAGTAGAATTTATTTTAAATATATGAATAAACTAATTTTTCTTTTAAAAAATTATAAGTTGAAGTGGGGCAGGGCGAGTTGTACGAAAGTGGGTGCAGGGTTTGATCCCCAGACCTGCGGGGCTCAGCCTAAAACAAGGTTCAAGTGCAAGGCAGGGGCCCATGACCCGCCATGCCCGCCTTGTTGCCATCCCTAGTCGAAGCAACCTAACAAATATCAAGTTAAGTAGGCTTGGCTACATACTTTCTCAGACATCATCTTCCTCTCTTATAGTAATAACGAGTCATAGTTTTGCTCCATCCTGTATCATACTCGGATTTAACCAAGAAAAATAACTCTGTGTGTGTGCGCACGAGAGACACACACACATACATAGACAAGAACATCCTAACAAATATCAAATCAAGCTTTTTCACTCGAATTGGAGATTATTGTGGATTCTTAATCATCATGGTAATTGATTTTTTTTTTCAAAAAGAGAAAAAACCATCCTCTCTTATATGCATGCATGCACACACGCATACAAGTCCACAGTCGCCTAACAAATGCCACAATCAAGTTATCTCTTACATTAAGTGGGGTTAGCTACATGGATTCTTGGTCATCAGTGATAGATGTAGAAATCATGCCCCGTAAAATTTTCATTGGTTTTTCGAATTATAGGTGGAGCGGTCACCCCACCTCACTTCAATGTAGGTCCGCCACCGGTCATCATTATGATCGGTCTTCGGCCATATTAACATTTAACTCCAAAAAAAATCAATATAATGTCTTTTAATACTTTCTACACCTTACTTTATCACCGTATTTTTGCTTGAACTTTGTTGATCTAGGTTTTATGCGACGGAGGTGTTGTTGGCTTTGGAGTACCTACACATGCTTGGCATAGTTTACAGAGACCTTAAGCCGGAAAATGTGCTAGTGAGAGAAGAAGGCCACATTATGCTGTCCGACTTCGACCTCTCGTTGCGCTGCTCGGTCAGCCCAACCCTGGTCAAGTCCTCCTCGGTGCATGTAGGCAACGGAGGCATCATCAACGGTGAACCCGTTGTCGCAGGGTGCATCCAGCCGTCAACCTTCTTCCCACGGCTGCTCCCCAGGCGGTCTCGCAAGACGAAGTCGGACGTGGACCTATTCGCGAATGGCTCACTCCCAGAGCTCATGGCCGAGCCGACCAATGCACGGTCCATGTCATTTGTTGGCACCCACGAGTACTTGGCCCCTGAGATCATTCGCGGCGAGGGCCATGGTAGCGCCGTTGATTGGTGGACGTTCGGCATTTTCCTATACGAGCTCCTACACGGGACCACGCCGTTCAAGGGGTCCGGCAACCGAGCCACATTGTACAATGTTGTTGGGCAGCCTCTAAGATTTCCCGACTCGCCGACGGCGAGCCTACCGGCTCGAGACCTGATAAGGGGGCTCCTTGTGAAAGACCCTCAAAAGCGCATTGCCTATAAGAGGGGCGCCACCGAAATAAAGCAGCACCCTTTCTTTGAAGGAGTCAATTGGGCGCTAGTGAGGTGCATGACCCCTCCACAGACACCTGAGCCCATTGACGTAGCCAGCCTGACTGGTAGGGACTCACCCTTGCTTGAGAAGAAGACTGTGGCCAACAGTGATGGTGCAAATGATATTAGCCCTACCACTAATGGCCAAGACTATTCTTATCTTGATTTTGAATACTTTTAGGGCATGCTTGTATTCTATATTTCATTGATGCACGTATGAGAGAGAGAGAGAGATCTACAAAAGTGAAGGATGATATTGGTGATCTTGATATTATTTCACCAGTTTGTAGCAATTAATTCTCGCTATTCAGAACGTTGTGGATTTCATACGACACTTCTCATTCTCGGTAATGTTGAATCTAGGGGTGTTGATCGAAGCCTCCATTGAACCAAACCAAACTGTCGGAACCGAATTAAATCGACAGTTTGGTTTGGTTCTAATACAAAAGAACTGTTGGTTCAGTTCACAATTCCCATTGGAACGGAACCATGAGAACTAAACCAAATCAAACCATTATATATATATATATATGTATGTATGTACATGTATATATGTATGTGTGTTTAAAGTTTATTTACATATAGATATAAATTCTTTATAAGTATATATATATGAGTTTTATAGCCTTATATACATATAAAATCTGAATATATATATATATATGTGTGTGTGTGTGTGTGTGTGTGTGTGTGTGTGCGTGTGTGTGAAGTTTATATACTTGTATGTATATAAATCTTGATAAGTTTTTATATATGAGCTTTTAACCTTATATATAATATAGATCGTACATCCAAATAATCCGATGACATGATACATTGTATTTAGCAAAACCCTTAAATAAGTAGAACCATGATTCAAAATTGAAGCAAACAAGAACAGGCAGTTCGGTTTGGTTTAGTTCAGTTCTCTAAAAGTTAAAAATTGAGACTAAAGGTTCGGTTCGAGTGTGTATGTGCTTACCGTGGCACTCGAACAATCTTTAACACACACCCCACAAATCAAACTCGCCATCTATGAGTGAGCGTCAGAAAATCCTACAATGAGCTAATGCTCTAGGTGCCATGGACATTACTGTAACTCAGTTTTTTTTGTAATTTATTCTTTTTTTCTTAATTAAGAAATGAGGGCGAAGACTAACACATACACACCTGCACCCCATAGGAATCGAACTCCCACCAGCAGCAAGGGCATGAGGGGGCCGAGTGACCTGAATAGGCATTAAATTGCTATAATAAAGACTATTGAGTTTGCACCCTGAGCATTAGGTCAACGGTAAAATGCTCGAGTGCCGTTCGAATCTCAGAGGGTGCATGTGTGAGTTCAAATTGGTTTGGCTCATAAAAACTTATTAAGTGATTTTTTCTTTAATTTAAGGTATTTAGAAAAACCTCTCTCTAAACTCGGTTCAGCTTCGCTCATAAAAGGATGATCAATCATTTTTTAATGTGCTCGAACAGATGCTCCACAGATAATCAGCTTGGTTGAGATAATGAGCTCAGCAACAAACAAGGGTTGTTCAGTTTGTGTGGTTAGTTTATCATCCCTAAGCCCAAATCAAATCTAGACTTGGATCCAAACTTGAGGGCTGCTTTATTTTCTTTTTTCTTTTTTTCAAAACTGAAGGAATGGGAGAAACCCTTATAGGTGTTTGATTACAAGGTTGGGCCCATAAAACTATCACTATAGGCCCAGTTTGAGTGCCGTAGACGTAACCCTTATGACTAGACACCACCTTAAAAGAGTTGACAATGACTGACACAACCTAAGCCAGTTGTCTCACATGAAATTCAAAAACCAAACAAACAATTGAATACGGTTCGTCCCACCTCAAATGGTCGAATAAACAATTCACCCCACCTCATAAAAAAATTCTAAACCCATTATTGGAGTTGGTACAGTAGCACGGAGGGTTGGCCGTTGTGCTTCTTTGTGGATCAAAAGAGAAAAGGTCTTGTCCCTGAGTTTGTTAAACCAGACGACCTTAACATGAACATGAACATGAACATGATAAGTGGCGTCATGTAAGGAGTGAGCCGCAAGATTTAGATCCAGGCCGCAGTTCATTTCTCGGTCTCTTTCTCTCTTTGGTCGACGTCCTTTCAACCTATATTTCTTACCTTTGTTAGAAAAAACTCTCATCCTTTTATCCCTTTTTATTGGAAACTCTTGAGGTCTCTTTCTTCTTCATTTTTCTTGCTATTGAACCACTCAAATAAGTTGTTGGATGATGTCAGATGACATGAGGTATTTCTTGGTTCTTTTACTTCTATTTTTTTCTTTCAATTTTTCCTCTTTTCTATCTATTGATGTTTTTTTTTGTTCTTCTATTGAGGTTTGTGTTGGAGAGTTCAACAAGCATAGGAAACAAAACTGTTAATCCTAATTATGTGCGCAAATCAAACTCTAGTATGACCACCAAATGTACATTTTATGGAACCGTGATTACACCATGTGGGTCTAGGCATGCAGCTCTTGTACCACAGTGCTAGAACTACGGATGACTCAGGCCGGTGGTTCCGAGAAAATCCTGGTAGAGAAAGAGGGAAAAGGTCAGTGGCTGTTGTGAGTAGAGCGACACAGGTTGACTGACATTTTCGGGACTTGTATTCGTTTGCGGGAGAAAGTGATGGTGGCGATAGACATGAGAGGTATCTGCATGACATGACAGATCTTCCAGGGTCACCATTAATGTGGCACAATGCAGCTCCAATTCAGTGAAGGGCGTTCTTCAGGTTGCTGTGAGCAATGCACGGTCCAAGTGTTTGTACTTTTGGCTGAACGTATGATTAAGATAGCAGCCTCTATTCCAAGAGGACTTCGGAACACTGGCAACCCGCAAGCTGGGGTAGCATGGGGGATAAGAACCTTCTCCCAGGGAGTTGAGAAAACCATCATAGCCCGTATTTGTCGTGAGATTCCTCGAAACCATAATTTGCCGGCCGAGATTCAGGTGGAAGTGCATGGCAGGCTAATCATCACTTGCATGCAGAGATTGAATCGAGTGCTTCTTTTTCTGAAAGTTGTGGCTCTACTTGCCATCATATTGAAGTAGGTAGATCTCAGAAACAGCAAGAGAGTCGACAATTAGAATCTCAAGATATCTGGATGAAACCAAAATCGAGGAATATTTGGAAGGCCAGAGAGGAGAGTGAAATAGGTTCTTCAAATCTCTTTTTACTGCTCCAAAATGTGGAAGAAGATGGGCATGCATCAGCTACGCAAGTTATCACCTCGCAAATATTACGTGAGCAAGGGAAGAATGATCCATTAATTCTGGCTCCAGTAGAAAGCGAAATTCTCCCAAGCACTCTCTTACCATCTTCAATGGTGGCTTATCCATCTTGTTCTACGCGAGATAGTGTATCTGTATTGCAGAATATCAGTTATATAGATGAGTAACATCAAGGAATATTTAAAAGACAGGGCCGCCGACGAGTCATTGCAAAAAACCTCAAGAAGAAGGCACTTACAGTAGAGTCTAGTTTGGTGATATCCTTGTTGATGACTGTTGGTGGCTTATTCACAAATGGCCATTCAGCAGACTGTTCATTGACACTTTAGTGAGGGGAAAGGAGGAACAATCTTTTTTTTTTCTTTTTCTTTCTTGTATTTTGCAAGAAGAGGAGAAGGTTAACACACACCTACATGGAGTAGCGGATCTAAAAAATAGTGTTAAAGGGAGCAAAGTATGTATTTCATGGTGTTAGGTGGGGAGAAGCATGAACCTCAACCATATAATCACTGTAAAATATAGCTTTTACAGTGAAATTGATAATGATGATGATGGTGAGAGTAACTGGTCAGCATGTTCCTCCACTCCTCTATGTAGATCCTTCATTGTCTACTCCTACACTTTATAGGAGTCGAACTCCTTACCAGCAGCAACAATGTCAGAGCACCCAACAATGTCAGAGCACCCTGCCGTTGAGCTAATGCTCTCCTGAAAAGGAGGAGCAATTTGATAATGGTGATGATGGTGGGTGATAACTATCACGGTGGGTCTAACTAGCCACCATGTCGTTGTTAGGATCTAAAAAGTGAGCTTGGCATATCCAAGTAATATTGGATCCGGTTTTAACCAAGTCATACCTATGCTGATTCTGAATCGGATTCATTCAAATCTCTTGTTCAGATCCAAGTAATATTGAACCCGGTTTTAATCAAGTTGTGCCTTTGCTAATTCTAAACCCAGTTTTAATCACATCAGATATCCAACTGATTCAGATTCAAACCTCCCTCTCCCCCCCCCTCTCTCTCTCTCGGTTTTGTAGGCAAAAATTACAATTTACCCAAACCAAGAGGCAAGATTTACGTAGTTTTGAGAAAGAGATTATGCATGGCTGCGAAATGGTGCATTTAAAATAGTAAATAAATAAATAAATAAATTATATATATATATATATATATTGTACTTTTTGTTGTGTTGGAACTAAGAGAATTTGATATAGATGTACTTTTATACTTATATACTTTGCGAAATTAGCTAAATTGAGATCCAATCCAAAACAAGAAATAGTGAAAAGATCATATTCAAGTACGTTCTCGGGGAGATCAAGATCCATTATGGACTGCAAACCAAATTATGTTTAATGATGGTAGATATGACCGTTCCAACCAGAACCAAATAGGGTCGGAAACCCACTGAAACTGGAACCGAACTACAATTAAGTTTGATGATTTCCAAACTGCTTTTTTTTTAATTATCAAGTTATATATATATATATATATATATATATATATATATATATATATATATATATATATATATATGTTCTTTTGATTCCGAGCAATTTAGGACTCAAATTGGAACCGAAACCAAAATCGTTATTTGGTTTAGGTTCTTGGTTCAAGAGAACCGGAACCGCTCGTGTCTAGACGGCTTTATGTTTCCAAGTGGAGAGTTAGTATGATATCTTAGAATCACACAAATAGAGAATGTATTCTTGAATCTCAGGCGTTCTGATTGCTGATGGACGGCTGAATTCTTTGGGGTCGTATTGTTACTTTCATGACGGCTACCCTAAGTAAAAGCGGGACTCTCTGCCATTCATCAAACAACTGGACGGCTAAGATTTAACGAAAGTGACGGGATGTGATATTTGAGCGTCATTCGCGAAGGGGATGAGGGGAAGGAAGAAAAAGCCTAAAAAGTCCGTATTGTCCAGAGTTGCTAAAGCAGAAAACAAAAGATAACGGTGACTTTGAGGAAAAAGGTTGAGGCTAATGTAGGCAAAAGGTAAAAGAAGTCCTACAGGCTTCGTTGCTTTTCCTGCAGTTGCTTTCCACGTAAACCTCTCTCTCTCTCTCTCTCTCTGAATCCTGAGGTTTTCAGAGGAATCGAAATCGAAATCCACTTTATCTCCCTGCTTGTTGACAAGTACAGGTTTTCGTTCAGTCGTAAAAGGATTCCGTCCTCTCTCTGTTGATCATTCTAGGGTTTGCAGATCAACTGGAAAAGGAGTCGTCTCTCTCTCTCTCTCTTGATAATTCTAGGGCTTTCAGATCAATCGGAGAAGGATTCTCCCCTCTCTCGATCTCTCTGTTTAAAATTCTGGGGGTTGTAGAGCATCCGGAAAAGGATTACTGTGTTTGTGAGTGGGTAAGTTGAAGGATCGATCTCGATGGAAGGCGGAGGGTCGGACACGGTGATGGCGGAGGCCTATCCTCATCCGGCAGATGGGAACGTACCGACGGGGCAGGCGTTGGACAACATTCCGTCGATCCCCAGCCATGGCGGCCGATTCATTCAGTACAACATCTTCGGAAACATCTTTGAGGTCACCGCAAAGTACAAACCCCCGATCATGCCGATTGGAAAGGGCGCCTACGGGATCGTCTGGTGAGGATCGTAGTCTCTCTCTCTCTCTCTCTCTTTTGTGTTATGTGCTTCCGGAGTTTGGCGTTTGTTTCATTGTTCCTTGGTTGCTCCCTTCCTCTCTTCTTTCATTTCGTATTCGTTAACGAGCTCGGAATGAAGTGCATTTGAAACTTTAGTCTTTTGTTTGACAGATTGGCAAGATTCATGGTTTCATTTTTGGTTGTTTAATCATTTATTCTGGTTTATTTATGTCTTATGAGCTCAGATCGAGTATGTTCGAACGTGATAATTGTGATTTCAGCTCAGTTGGTACATAGGAAAAGTGAAGCTTTAATGTTGGCCTGTTCGTGGCCTTTATGTGTAGTTTTTTCCTGTTTTCTATATGCATTTATTGGGCTTTTCTCATTAAATTAGTGGCTTAGGTTGCACTGGAGTTATTCAATTTGTAAGCTATAAAGTCTGTCCATCCATAATGCCTTTTTTGGTTGTAATGAATGATGGATTTATTTGTGAGGGGGATCTACCAGATCAATCTGAAAGTGGCGGTTTGGAGTTTTGATTTGGAACGGGAAAAAAAAGAACGTAGTGAATACAAGTAAGCTGACGCTGACTACCATGCGTTGTACTTGAGAGAGAAAGTACCAACTCACGTCGTCTGGAAAATGAATATGGAAGCTCTCTCTCGTACCTGCTTGTGCACATGCTGTTCTATTTGATGGAAGGACCAATCTTCCTTTACCTTCAGGCCCTCATATTTTCTACTTTAGAAATCTGCAAAGCTGATGTATCCTTCTTCAATATTTTCAAATAAGTATAAGCATGCCATCTCAAAATCCTGTGAGCTCAACCCATAGACATAAGGATGCACTTTGATGCCCTTAGCTTGCCCTTTATCTCACAACTTGCATGGATGACCTTTTAACTTTTTAATTTCATAAGTTGGGTCACTTATTTTCTTGGACAGGTTCCATGAGTTATCATCTATATATATATATTTTATGCAATTAAAGGCGTTTGTTCATCTTTGAGTTATTTAGAAACCACACTTTGTTTATAAATTTTGCTGCATTAAGACACATTATTTGCTCCTCAGAACATGCAACTTGTCACCCTTCTCTTGATGATGTTTCAGTTTCGGTCTATGGTGAGACACATACTTTATGGGAAAGTTTCCCTTGAATTAAGTGGTTGTTTTCATCTCCTTTTTTAGGAACTATTAAAGAACTCTTTAGACCTTTGTCTTGTTTAGATGGTCTCGGCTTGACTCCTAAGTTTATGTTCCCTTGAACTATGTGTAGCACATCAGCCCGATGCATTATCCTCATCTTTATCTGGATGGCATTTTGATTTTGGGATATGATGGTTCACATTTTTTATGATGGGATGTTCTTTAATCATATTGCATGGTCTTCATGGAAGTGATCATAACTATTATTGATTCCTTTTGGTGTAGGACGTTAACAAGTTCTGTGGTGGTTTTGATTATGTAGTGTATTCGTTAGATGGATGTAGAAGTTGTGAGTTAAATAATTGAATAAGGACCCTTTACCTATTTGTTGTGGTAGGGAGCAGCTGAGACCACTACCAGCTGCACATGTTAAGTGGCTTTGGGATTTTTGAAACCTTGTTTTCTTCTAAAAATGTGATATTTACAATACACTATGATGTTATTGCATGTATTTTGTCTATGGTGTTTTACTATATTGGGTCTGAATCGATATTTACAGAACTGGTCTTTGCTGACCATACAGAATGCTAAGTACCATTCATCTATTTCTGATATCCTAGGATACCATATACTACTAGAATATTTCTAATAATCTTATTATTAACAATCAGCTACTTAGCTATTACTGCTGCTTTTTAATGCGCTATGCATGCAATATATAGTATCCAGCTATGCTGATAAACCTGGATATGTCTCTTTATTCACCATTTGCATAATAAGATCAATATACCACTTTCTTCCTCTTCAGTGAAACTATCATATCCAGCAAGGCATCTTGTGGGGAAAATAAGGAGAAAAGAATACTAATTCAATTATAGATTTGAATAAGAACCATATTATGGAAGTATAGAGAAGTCAGCGATATTGTAGAGGTGTTCCATTTTTCTATCAGCGATTGTTTTTTATAGGAAAAGATTACAGTGTGCACTAGCTGACACATTCAAGATTCCTACCAAGTAAAGGCATAAAACTAGAATTGATTATCGACTACTAAGAAGCATATTTTTCTCATAAGCGAAAACTTTAACAGCAACTTCAACAGTTAGATCAAGAAAAAGAATCATAAGGTAATACCACATTTAGAAATGATTTAAAAAACCATTTACCCAGGCTTCAAGCTTCAAAAGGATCCAACCCAACAACAAAAACCCAATAAAAAGAGAATAATAAGAATATGCTCTTTGTCGGGACCAACAGAAAAAAAATATCAGTGTCAATATGTGGTTATAAACTTATAGTATCCATATATGAGTGTGAACATCAAGCCCCATATATGGTATCCGCCTCAAAGGAGAGAAAAAAGAAGTTAGGCGCTAAACACTATGACAAGATATAAACCAGCAGTATAGTTGGTGAGGGCCATATCTGACTGGAAGCCATGGATGAGTCGGTAAGGTCTCAGCTGGCCCAATCATTTAGCCCCCGCCACAAAATGGTTGAATTATCTTGTTTTGAAGGTAAACACAATATCAGCGGGTTGTGTAGTTTCTCAATCATTGTTTATGTGCTTCTCTTTAGATCTTTAAATTTTATGAGTTCTGCTGCTAAGTCAGTTCCCATTTAGTTTTTCTTGCATTCATGTGGTTTGCTATGATTTGCCTTTAAAGCTCTGCAATGAATTCTGAGACGAAGGAGCAAGTGGCAATTAAGAAGATCGGAAATGCTTTTGAGAACAAAATAGATGCAAAGAGAACACTTTGCGAGATAAAGCTTCTTCGTCATATGGATCACGAAAATGTGAGAAAAAAATTCCTTTAATAGGTGTGCAGTGCTAATCTTGTCATTTACCATTTTGTTGTTCTTTGATTGGGTTGATCTGTATCTTTGATGGTAACACATACTTCATCTTGATTATCTTTTTAAAATGCTCTCAAGGTATGCCTGCTCTGTTAATCTTGCAAGGATTCTGCTTTTATCTGGATTCTGGAATACTGAATTTTCCTCTGCTGCTCGATCATTTCTTCTCGTGTGTGGTTTTCAAATCCATGTGCGTGACCAGTTTTTATTCATTTAGGCACAAACACTTTTGATTCACCTTTATCATTGAGATGCATTGGTGCTATGCTCTGCTTCTATGAGCTACTCTTAATCACGTAGTGGGGAATGAGATATATGTGCAACTATCCAGTGAAAGAACTAGTCCAAGTATCTGCATATTTAAAATTTATATTTGGACCATTCAACCTAGAAGGTTTGTGTTTTCTCTTCAAACTGGACCTTGTGAATATGATCTTACTCGGTTGCTTTCAGTGAACGGGTTTTGGATTGCCAAGTATTGTTGCCTACCATTTTAAAATCTGTGACCATAAGGCAAGTTTTTAAAGACTCGACAACAACAACAACAACAACAACAACTAAGCCTTTTCCCATACTAGATGTCGGCTACATAGATTCTTTGTTTCCACAGAACCCTATCATAATATGGTAAATAAGTCCGACAAAAATTTACGATGATTGTCGAAAGCCTAATGCAACCCTCTTCCTTTATCCGGGCTTGGGACCAGTCATGCAAGGGCGATCCCTACATGGGCGGAGTTTAGTTTTTAAAGACTCTATGGGATGAAAATTATCCTCGTGACAATCAAACTTCAACAGGAATGGAATCATGAGATTTTGACCATCATGTTTGTAAGGGAAGAATTTTTTCCTCTTACGAGTTGTCTTTTTTATGGTCAATACATATGAAGGATCCTTGGTTGATTTGGATTTATTTACTTTTACGTGTGCATGTGTGCGTGAACAATCAAAATTAAGCCTTCTCCAACACCAAGTGGGGACTGCTACATGGGTTCTTAGTTTACCATTGTGCTTGCTCTTGTCTCATGTTCACATTTAATTCCAAAATACTGAGAATATATAGTGTAGTTCCTTTCCATCACTTCTAAGGCCTTCCTCAACCTCACACCATCTCACTGGAGTTTATCTGCCACCTCTTAAATGTCCAAACCACCGTAAATGTTTTTTTTATTATCTTGTAGTGGTGCCACATAACCTCTTTTTAGTAGCTTCATTAGGGTCTTTCCCTGCGTGACCACACAATCACTTCAACATCTTCATCTCTGGCATAGACTTCTTCACATCTTGATGGTTGACTGCCCAACACTCAGCAGCACAGAATTACTGCATCACTTATTTAGGAAACTAAAAGAAGTTTTGAAGTTGTAAAAGAACTACTTTATATTTCACTCTTCTAGAATTACAGGATCATAATCTGATTAGATCATGTCATTACACTTGGAACTATTTCTGTGACTTCTTAATGCTGTCAAATAGTTTGACTTTCTAACAGGCCAGCTCCTTGTGATTAGAAAAGCATATGTTGTCCCCTTTTCTGCGATTTGTTTCACCCTGATTTTCCATGTGAAAGAGGGTTCTTTAACTAATCGTGTTTACTTCCATGCCATATTCATTATTTTAAATCCTGCCAACCATACATCATTTTTTGTGCGTGTGAGTTCATGCATCCTGTTTTGCTTTTGTGAAGAACTAGTCCTGCTGTATGAAGAAAATCTCTGTTGGTGCTTTTGTTGCTGATGGAAGTTTTTGAACAGGTTGTGGCAATAAGAGACATTATACCTCCACCTGTTCGTGAAGCATTCAATGATGTCTATATTGCTTATGAATTGATGGACACCGATCTTCATCAAATAATTCGTTCAAATCAGGGGTTGTCAGAGGAGCACTGTCAGGTTGTTACCTGTACTGTCACTTTGAAAAAGTTTACCCAGGAATTTACACTGTCATAACATCTGCATACCATATTGTTTTTAACCCCTTGGGCTCCCCCATATCTGTAGGGAAACCTCTGAAATTCGTTGCGTTTATGTGATGGCATGGTTTTGAATCCCATTTGTATGAATCAGTATCATCAAGGCTCTGTTTGGTCTTTCGGCTTTTGTCTGATATCTTGATCAAGTAATGAGTTCATTTGCTTGCTGGACTCTGTACTTCATGTTTTACTGGTTTTCTTGCTGGATGAATAATGAATCTTAGTACAAGCAATGTTATCAATAGCGGTTAACGGGCTGTTAGCGGTTGACCCTAATATAGTGGTAGTGGGAATCCAGCAGATTTAGCTATACACTCTCATTTACGGTTAAAAAATAATATATATAATAGATTCTCTAATTTCTAAGAAATATCAAGAAACACATAACCACCACATTTATAAATATGAATCAAACTAAATAAACAAATTCTAAAAGGTCAAACAATAAATATCACATAACCTGAATTAAAATGCAAAAATATAAATGTAAGCAAGTTCTTCTAACACCAAGTTCTTCTAAGTAACAATTGTTTCCCATCGATAATCCCTTAAAGTGCAAATGCAAATCATTGGCTCAAGATTGACAAGAAGAACTGGAAAATAAAAGATTATAGAAGAACCACAATCCACTATAGAATGTGATGCATGAACTACTTTGCAAAATGAATCCATTTAGTTCAAATTACTTATCGTGCATTTAACATACTTGTGCAACAGGAGGCAAGCATGAAACCAACACTATACAATGTGCATAAGCTGGATTCTCATCAATCAAAACATTTAACTAAATTACTAAATGAAACAGTAACAGCAAGGGTGGGTTGTCTTAGGTCTGAAATGAACCCAAGAAGCCGTTACTTGTGCTGCAGATAACGAGAGTTCATGCAGAATCTCGGATGAAAGAAAGCAGTAATAGAAACCAACAATGCCACTTAACAGAGGTCAGCAGTGGCCTGTGCAGTCCATGCATCACCAACACACAAAGAAAGATGGAGAGACATAAAAACACACATAGGGAGAGGCACTACATGACTCCTTTATGCAACAGTGGAGGTCTCCAACGATATGGCAGGTTGAGAGAAGTCATAGAAAGAAGAGAGAGAGACCATCATTGCCAGTGGTGGCCATCGCCGGCCGCTGCTGCTGGTTGTTGCTGCTGCTGGTGGAATGGTAGAAGAGGAACGCAAGAGAGGCGGTAAAAATTACAAAAACCCTATAGGTTTCTATTCATAAATGCTTTAAATTGGATCAGGTCGATCCATATCTATTTGGATCGACCTGCCTGTACACAAAATAAAGTTAGCGGACCGCAATAGTGCTCATAGCGGATTTTGGAGTCCCCGATAAGTTCCAAGCGCTATAACGTCCAGAGGACTGCTAAAATGTTAACTACTTATATAAACATTGTAACAACAACAACAATTACAACAACAACTAAGCCTTTTCCCATACTAGACGGGGTCGGCTACATGGATTCTTTGTTTCCACAGATCCCTATCGTGTGCCATGTTAGCAGTTAACTCACAATAAGCTAGATAATTCTTTATTGTTTCTTTCCAACACTTTTTGTGGTCGTCCTCTACCTCTTTTAATACTTTTCAAATTTAGTACTTTCCAAATTTAGTTTTTCTAACCTTCTTACAGGTTCTTCTTTTGATCTTCTTTCTATATGTCCAAACCATCTTAAACGATATTCTCTCATTTTATCCTCTATTGGTGCCACTCCTAATTTGTTTCTAATAACCTCATTATGTATACTGTCTTTTCTTGTATGACTACTCATCCATCTCAACATCTTCATTTCTGTCACAGACATCTTTTGTACATGATGATTAACTGCCCAACACTCATAACCATAAAACATGGCAAGCCTAATTGCTGCTCTATAATATTTACCTTTTAACTTTAATGGTATCTTCTTATCACAAAGAATACCTGATGCTCCTCTTCATTTTAACCAAACAACATTAATTCTGCGCGTAACATCTCCATCAATTCTTCCATCACTCTGAAAAATTGACCCTAGGTATTTAAAACTTTCCTTTTGGGGGATGCAATGTGTGCCAATTTTAATTTTTATGTCCTCTGAGGTAACTAAATGATCAAACCTACATTCCATATATTCTGTCTTTGTTCTACTAAGTGGGAGTCCTTTGCTTTCTAATGTTTCTCCTCATAGTTCCAATTTTCTATTAACTTTTTCCTTACTCCTCCACTAATACAATGTCATCTGCAAATAACATCCACCAAGGTGTAAATATTTATTGATAATCGAAGGTTGATGCTCACGAAGCAAATCCAACGAACCACCAAGAATCCAAAGTCATCCAAGTATGGATGCCAAACTTCAAATACGTCAAACAAGAGAGCGGAAGCACACAAAACACAAGTCAAAAGCTGTACCAAGACAACATACTTTTATTCATGGATGAGTGAAGTATTTATAGGCATTTCATATGTACATAAGGAGGTAGGAGAAGAGAGAAAATGCCACAAAATAAGGGGCTGGTGGCTGGCCCCTTGGCCAGCCAACTAGCCGTTGGAATCCAACGGTTATGGCCAGGGCCATTGTGGCTCTGGCCCTGCCTCATGCCAAGACTGCACGGGCCCTAATGGCCCGTGCTCCTATTACATTAATACCCCCATCAAACTTACGGGGTATACACTGAAAGTTTGTCCAACATAAATCAAATACAACTCAATTTTTGTGTTTGCTTCTAACAAAAATTTCCACAAAAATAGTATCCAAATTGCCACAGTCTTCCTTTGAAACAACTCCAGATCATCTTTCCACAACCAATGTATCAATTTATTTGTCAAAAATCAACGAAGTATCAATACATGCATTTGCTCAATCTTAATGAAAGCACAAAGACAATTTAAAATATCTAATCCGAAAGGTAAACCAAAAAGTGAGTCAAATAAGTTCATGAAGTTGATTTTCTCTAATTCAAGAAAGTCATTTGATCGAAAACATTGATATCATTAAAATAGGATTATCTATTATAACAACTAGATTAATAAATCACTACAAACTTGTGATATTGGAAGAGAACCTTGGCATATCAAACAAGCTTTTCAAGATTAAGCTCAAAATGTGAGTTTTAAGGACAAACTCTTTAAGGCAAAACTCAAAACCTTAAGTCAAACAAGCTTTTTAAGGTTAAGCTCAAACCCCGCCAAGTCAAACAAGCTTTAAGGCTAAGCTCAAACCCGAGTTTTGAGAAAAAACTCGAACCCAAACAAGCTTTTTAAGGCAAAGCTCAAAACCTTCAAATCAAACAAGCTTTTTAAGATTAAGCTCAAAACCCGCCAAGTCAAACAAGCTTTAAGGCTAAGCTCAAACCCGAGTTTTGAGGAAAAACTCGAACCCAAACAAGCTTTTTAAGGCAAAGCTCAAAACCTTCAAATCAAATAAGTTTTTTAAGGTTAAGCCCAAAACCCGCCAAGTCAAACAAGCTTTAAGGCTAAGCTCAAACCCGAGTTTTCAGGATAAACTCGAACCCAAACAAGATTGCAAAGCTCAAAACCTTCAAGTCAAATATACAATTCTTAAGGCCCTTAAATATCCTTTATTCTTTAAACTCAAAGGTGATTCTATCGTTCCAAACATAAGACAATCTATTTGAATGATTAAAACAAGTCAAAGTAAAACTTCATGGTTTTCAAAAGGTCTCACAAGGTTTGTTAAAACCATAGATACAAGTTAATCAAGATAACTATAAGTCTTTTTCAATATTGATTACTCTCCAACCAAAAGGCCAACAACATGGAACATCTTAATGACAAAGATTTCAAACAAAAGGCCAACAAACGGAGATCATAATCTCATGAAAAAACAACCTTAAAGTTATCAAGATCACAAATCTTCAAATAATAATTTGTTAAAACAATTTTATCACATACAAGTTAATCAAGGATTCAAGATAACTATAAGTCTTTTTCAATATTGATTACTCTCCAATCAAAAGGCCAACAACATGGAACATCTTAATCACAAAGATTTCCAACAAAAGGCCAACAAACAGATATCATAATCTCGTGAAAAAGCAACCTTAAAGTTATCAAGATTACAAATCTTCAAATAAGTGCATCTTCAATTTTTAATTAATTTTCAACCAAATGCCAAAAATATGAATCTTATTCATACAAGTACATGCAACTCATTGTCAACAAATATTTTTCCAAATGTCTCAAATAACAATAAGTATATCTTCAAGCATTAATTGATTTCCAACAGAAGGCCACCTACATGAAGCACCTTAATGACAAAGGTCTTCAACAAAAGGCCAACAACATGGATCTCGATTACACAAGAACATACCCCTTATTGTTTCCCAACAAATGCATTTTCGATCTTATCAATAATCAAGTTTGAAATCATTCAAATGTCACAACACATTTTTCTTCTAAACATGCCAACAAACAATTTGATTTAACTGTGTAAATACATAATCAAGATTGCATATAACCAAGTTGGAAGGAACACACCTGGATGGGCTTAAGTTTGAATACCATGCACAGTGGAATCGGATCGAATAGCCAAATCTGTTCATTTAACTCAACAATGCAAATACTATACAAACATGCAATAATATTAAGTGCAACAGAAAAGATTCATGTTTTCATAAGAAAGAAGAGAAATCAAAATATTTCAATAATCAAGTTGAACCCATGTTTCTTATCAATAAGTTCATCTAATCAACGTATAATTTAACATTGCCAGATCAAGGATAAGAAAAAGTGGTTCTCACAAAAACAAACTGATATTATTGGAATATTGCATATCCCAACCATCACCACAAGACAAATCAAACCCAAGGAATTATGAAAGCAACCACCATAACAAAGAGTGCAATACTAGCCGAATTCACATGGAAAACAAAGAATGACAGTTGATATCGTGATAAGTTAACAAGCCAAACAAGACCACATATAAAGAATCAACGATTAGCTAAGTACTCAATCTTTATTAAACCAATTTTCAAGGACAAAAGAGCAAAGCTATTTCAACCCTTATAAGTCACTCAAATGCCAAAACCTAAACGGAACTACATAAGAGAAACCAACACCCATATAGATGTAAAGGAGAGATACCGAAAACACACCAATAAACAAACAATCGCAACCAACAAAGGACAATTAGCACTAAAAAACACAGTGATTTCTTCAAAATCCAAGTAATTATTTAATGACCATTTCAAAAACATGCTTCAAGAAATCTTAAGTTATCATATTTGCACCGAAACAACATAGGATTTTTCAAAGAAAGGGGAGATAGACTAATAAACCATCCTTAATCCAAAAATAGATCGCATAATGTTCTTATAACAACCATGAACAAAGAAACCAAGGAACAACCACTATTAAGATTCATAGCAAAAGAAAGCAAATTTCTACATAAAACGAAGATATGGGTAACAAGACTATTGTTCATGGACCAACAAAACGAGAAGATGAGATTTGAGAAATGAAGCAATGCAACGCGAATGAACTCATCTATCGTCTTCTTCAAACTCATTAAGGGCAAGAAATGGATCAATAACAAAAGACAATGATAAAATACTATATATATATATATTTGAAAAACGAGAATGTCAAAAATATTATTACTATCTTATGTCTTTGATAAACAATAACTAAGTTTTCAAATGTTTATATCAAACATAGTCACAAATTTACTTTAGTCAAGAATCGTTTGTTAAAATCAAAAGTTCAATTTCAAAAACACAAGCATATATACAAGAAAACCATAATCATATATTTCTAAGAAAGTTATATTTTCAAACACATTGTTATATTTCCAAAAAATTCTAAAATTCTCACGAAAACAACATAATCAATTGAGAACTTCATTATTTTCCTTCAATTTTCAAAATAAACATATTTTCTAAAGTTACCTTGAACTTTGAAATGTCAAAAACCAAGAATCGTAGAATTTTCAAAGTTAGCATGCTTTCCAATGCGCTTGATATCTTCAATCCGAGGCTCTAATACCATGTAAATATTTGTTGATAATCAAAGGTTGATGCTCACGAAGCAAATCCAACGAACCACCAAGAATCCAAAGTCATCAAGTATGGATGCCAAACTTCAAAAAGGTCAAACAAGAGAGCGGAAGCACACAAAACACAAGTCAAAAGCTGTACCAAGACAACATACTTTTATTCATGGATGAGTGAAGTATTTATAGGCATTTCATATGTACATAAGGAGGTAGGAGAAGAGAGAAAAGGCTACAAAATAAGGGGTTGGTGGCTGGTCCCTTGGCCAGCCAACTAGCCGTTGGGGCTCCCAACGGTTATGGCCAGGGCCATTGTGGCCCAGGCCAATGGCCCTGGCCCTGCCTCATGCCAAGACTGCACGGGCCCTAATGGCCCGTGCTCCTATTACATTAACACAAGGTACTTCATCTTGAATATGTTTTGTTAACTCATGCATCACCATTATAAATAAGTATGGACTTAAAGTTGATCCTTGATGTAACCCAATATTAACTTCAAAGAAGTCTGTCGTTCCTTCATGAGTCCTCACACATGTTTTTGCATCATCATACATGTCTCTTATAAGATTAATATATGTCAATGGGATACCTCTTTTTTCTAAAGTTCTCCAAAGAACCTCCTTCGGTACCCTATAAGCTTTTTCTAGATCAATAAATATCATGTGAAGGTCTTTCTTCTTTGCTCTAAAATGTTCCATAAGACGTCTCAAAAGGTGAATTGCTTCAATTGTAGATCTGCCTTGCATGAATCCAAATTGGTTCTCTGTTGTACTTGATACTTGTCTATATAAACATTGTAACAAGCCGCTATAAAAATGGAGAAGGGAATATGAACAGTTGCAGTGTTGTAACATGCATATTTTGGTACATGCACACACCTGTTCTTGTTGAACAACTCTTCCACAGATCACTGATTATGTAGTTTCATGTTTAAACAAATGCAATGTCATGATTATCTGGTTATTGTGATTGAGCGTCAACTCGATAATTCTTGGTTAATCTTGTCAAATAAATAGTTGCCTACATACACATGCCTTAAATTTTTAGTGCAATAGTTGTTGATGCCACTGGTTTGGGAGTGTAAAACCTGTGCTGTGAATTCTACTGCTTGTTTCCACTTTGTGACGCAAACTAAAAGGTTTTACCAAGCACTAAAGTAGTTATTGATGCATCCCATTTGGGAATGTAAAACCTATGTGGGAAATTCTGTTGCTTGTTTTCTTTCATTCTGTGATCCCAACTAAAATATTTCACTTTGTTTGGCAGTACTTTCTTTATCAGATATTACGTGGGCTGAAATACATACATTCTGCAAATGTTCTTCATAGAGATTTGAAGCCCAGCAATCTCCTCTTGAACGCCAATTGTGATCTTAAGATATGTGATTTTGGGCTTGCACGGATCACATCCGAAACTGATTTCATGACAGAATATGTTGTCACAAGGTGGTACAGGGCACCAGAGTTGCTCTTGCACTCGTCAGAGTATACAACAGCGATTGATGTCTGGTCAGTGGGTTGCATATTTATGGAATTAATGAACAGGCAGCCTTTGTTTCCTGGAAGAGACCATGTTCACCAGCTGCGTTTGCTAATGGAGGTTAATTCTTGTCATTTCTCTGTCTTGTCAATACTATTTTGTAACAATTTTAGTTTTTATTTGTTGGGGGCTGCAGGTGGAGGTGCATTCAGGAAGCTTGCCATTCATTTGTGTGCGTGTGTGTGTGACTTCTTCATGGCAATGCTAAATTGAAAAAGTAAAGCGGAAAAGGAAACATATTAATGTTGAAGAGGAGATTGATGATGCATGAAAATGATATTTTAGAACCACCGCCATCCAAAAAGAGTTTGTTAACAAAGTAGAAATGCAGCTTTGATAATCAGACGCTTTCTTCAAGGGTGTGACAAGCTTCAGTCACTAATTGCTATTATAAATCTAGAAAACTGCATTTTCATCAAGGAGAAGGGTTGTTGTTAATTATTGTCATTAATGACTTCTCTACTGATGATAAGCACAAAAATTGAAGTGCCGTTCTTTTTACCATAGCTTCTTATCCTTTATTTTCTTTCTGTACTGTTTGGGTCGGCACATTTTCATGGAAACAGAATAAGACCTATTTTAGCAATATTATAAAGTTGGGTGGTATAGGACCGTAATAAATCTCATTTTTTTGCGCTGAAAGTATGGAAGATCTGAAAAGTTGTCTGTAAATATCAAAGAATGAGTCATATCTTATGATATGGCACCCATTATATGATGAGTTATGATATGGTTTTAGATGGTATGAGACGGTTCTGCTTGAGTTGGGGTATGGACATTCCATATTCCATGTGGTGTTTTTTATACCATACTGGTTTTCTATGATTTTGAAAATTTCTGGACATAGTCAGAGGGTGTCTGGCTGATAATATTATTAAAAAGGACATTCTTATGGTGCTCTTCGGGCCTCACTATTCTCTTCTCGGGAAAGTGTTCTTTTCCTTCCTTAAAAGTTAGCTAGTTGTTGGGGTTAACGTCCTTTATTTCTCATATTTACCCACCTCATCCTACTGTTGTCATCATTCCTCAACTTGGAAAGATATTTTCTGAGGTTTGCTGATATTTGTTGGTTCCATCATTTGCAGCTCATTGGAACTCCAACAGACAACGATTTAGGGTTTGTCAGCGAAAATGCAAGAAGATACATTCAGCAGCTTCCTCAACATGCTTGTCAGTCATTTGCTCAGAAATTTCCACATGTTCACCCTCTTGCAATTGATCTTGTAGAGCGGATGTTGACTTTCGACCCAAGACAAAGAATTACTGGTATGTCAGGAAGAACTTTGTGGCCATAATATGTATGTCTGTTCACATCAAAACTTAATTAGAAAATGTAAATCAAAATTACGCGCATCATTTTAGCAACATTCTGCTTCATACTAGGACTATGGGGCATGCTCCTAACTGCTGGTATTTTTAGGTTCTTCTGAGACCAGCCATGTTTTTCACATTACCACATGCACACAAATATGGAGTTCAGTTCATTCATCTCAATTATGTTCCTTTAGACACTTTTCAAAAGCAAAAGCTGTGATGCCTTGGGAGTACTTTTCGCTGAACCCTGCACTCCTGGACATGGCATGGCCATGCCATTGTTACAACCAGACATTTGTCTCGAGATTCACTACTGAAGGAATGTTACAAGACCTTATAAACTCTACAAATTTCAAAACATTCCCAAAGTTGACATGCGTCTCATCTTTACGCTTAGAAGTAGCTTCAGAGTTAAGATTGCTTATCCACACAATTGAGCATATTGGAGAACTCATCTTTTTACCATTTTGCTGTCTATTTTTTCAATAGATGTATACATGTGTGTAGGTAGTTCTAAATGCATAATGTTTTTATGCATAAACATCTCCAATGTTTGATCTTTTTTGAGATGAACGGTTGAGGTGATAAAATAAAAAGCATTTAATGAACATGGAGCACTAAATGCAAATTTTATTTTTTAATTCAAATCTTTACTGTTGATCATGCCAACCGAAAAATGGACATGTTTATGCACGATTATGCATTTAGAACTACCTATATCTAAAGTTATAAACGTACATATGTGTAAGTATGTCTGTGATGTGTGTATGAGAGAGAGGGAGAGAGGGCATATCTATCCCATTGGGCACAATGGGCACTCATGTTTACTTCTGTTGACTATCTTTTTTAATAATAGAGAGAAACAAACTGGAGGATGTGAATTTTGTGTCAAATCCTTTCTTTTTGTTTTGTATCTCTCGATATATTATTAACAAAGAACCCATTGCTGATCACGTTTTCCATGAAAATAAACACAAAATGTGACTTGGACCACTGACACACTTTTGACTAGTAAGTTGGATTTTCTAAGGGTTAAATATGATTTTGTTAAAATCTTATTTACAAATCAAGAAAATGTGTAATATGTCCAATGGATTTTCAACATTCTGAATGCACATATACAGTTTTCTTCTCTTCTCTGTGTATCTGTGTGTGTGCATGCGACAGTCGAGAAAGTTGCTTACTGCAAGTCTGCTGGGCACTCTTCCTCTCACTATGACCCTTACAGATGTTCCTGTATTTTTATTTGCCCAAGCATAACTTCTGTATCTCTTCTCATCTTTTTACTCCTCATCCCTTGGTACCCAGAGCTTTTATATCCGTTTCTTCACTGAGTTTGCTCTTCCAAATACTTCTGTCAACTGCAGTTGAGGACGCACTTGCTCACCCATATCTGGAATCACTCCATGACATCAGCGATGAACCAGTCTGCTCAACGGCGTTCAGCTTCGACTTCGAACAGGATGCCTTGACGGAGGAACAGATGAAGGATCTAATATATCAAGAGGCAATGTTATTCAACCCAGAATACCGAGTATAACATTTTTCTCCTCTTATTTATGTCTCGTATGATGTAACTCTGTTTTATGTGGTGATTTTTCTGTAAATATGCATATTTGTTAAGGAATACAAAGGGACTTTATTTTTGTTGGTATTATGTCCCCATTTCTCAAACACTTTGTAGCTTCTCCCCAGTTTGGTGCTGTTTGAATCTATTAAATGAAAAAAAGGAAAAATACTTGCTCATAGATGTCCAGGTTCTTTGAGTTCTTTTGAGTGGACTGAGTTGGTTTCCCAATAATAAGATGTCCAGTTCCTGCTAGTTCAGTCCTTAAATCTACTCTAAGTAGCTGGCTATACTTCATTTGAGTGATAGTTGGATCTTTATTGGTAAAAAATTAATGCAGGTTGGATAGAATGAAGGGGTCTATCATGAATTGTATTTAACGAAAGAACCTCTTGAATCGAAAGTTAAATGTTTATAGATGACGGCAGGACCAACACTATTTGCAAACTTTTGGGCAGTTGATCATATGTTATTGTCGATCATAAGCAATGCCTTGGTCGCCGAAGACAAAGGAAGCAGCAGCAGCCAGTCATCAACAGCTTATCTTTTTCCATGCTAGATAGGGTTGGCTACTTCGTTTTGGCTACATGATTCTTTGTTTTCGTAAAGCCGAATGGATTAACATTTTCACCATGTAGTTTCTTTATCTTCTTATCAAAACTTTTTTTAATAATTTTTTATGTGTTTGAATCATCTTAAACGATTTTTATTTTATCATCTATTAATGTTTTTCTCAATTTGTTTCTAAAAAACTCGTTACATGTTTGGTTTTTTCTTATGTAACCACACTCATTTCAACATCTTCATTTACTTTTGATTTTCGAATAGGTCAGTTATGAGCAAGCATTTTACGAAAAGTTTGTATCGTATCAACCTTTCTTATTCGATTCATGTAGAAGCATATACTTGGTGGATGATTTCTTAGTGGGCACCTCCATTCTCAAGATTTCATGATGGTCTATTCCAACAGCTCGGATTCGGAAATGAGGAGCTCCATGAGAATGTGTGAGAAACTAGTTGGTCATAGGAGGGCTTCAAAGTGTTAGTTCAGAACTGTCTTGGTAGTCTAAACTGGAACCGAACCGAGACCAAAAATGCTGAGAAGAATGGTTAACCAAAGTCCAAACAGTAACTGAACGAGGGACTTTCATGGTTTGGTTAAGGTTGCTCCTTTGATACAACTGGAACTAGAACCAGTGGTTCAAACTGTCACTTCTCTTTCCATTTTATCAGTAGGAACCGGTTCAGTTACTGTTCATGGTTTTGAGAAAACATGATCGTCAAGTCAAGATCTTGTTAATGTTCAGCTCGTTTAGAGCCAAGAATAACATGAACCCCATGCAATTTGTTTTAGTTTTTCTGAACATAAGCTACTCATTGAAGTTAAAAATCTTTTCACATTCAATTTCTAGTAGGAAAGCTAGTGTCTTGATTCCATTAGTTAATCACATTGTAATTAACCAATTTCATGAGTAGACCTTCATAAAAGTTCTATATAACTTGACTAAAAGATCTAATACCAGCTGAGTCAAGCTAAACATGTATTGTCCATTTTACTTCACTTGACATAACAAGGACACACACACATATACAGACAGGCTATATATATATATATATATATAGAAAGAATGATAAAATACTCTGAGAGTATATAATCTTGAAGGTTCACTGTTTGATCGGCCGAATGATGAGATGGCTAGGATATGAGAGTACATAAGAAACTATCATTCATATATTATATATGTATATATATATATATATATATATATATATATATATTTGTATGGATGGATTTAAGCAAAGACCAATATATATATATGTATGTATGTATGTATATATATATATATATATATATATATATATATATATATATATATATATATATATGTGTGTGTGTGTGTGTGTGTATTACATATAGAGTGATTCGATCTTGTCCACCATTAACATTATACTCATTCTTGATCATTGCCTTTTGGGGCATGTGTACGATAACTTCTCCTTCATCCTTCACTGAAAAGCTTGGCGCGCACACACACCAAAAAGCCTTAAACTTGGGCAGCATCTAGTTTTCACACACACACACACACACACATATATATATATATAAGTTGCATTCAGCAACCTACCGGTGTATTTAATATGGCATCGTTCAACAGTTAAATGTAAAATATACATTAAAGAGTTGGAATTCAACAAGATAACTTTCCATGACAACAAAGTTCCATCATTCGGCTTTACAGATTATCTGAAACTTATTGCCGAACGCTAGTATCGAAGATGTTATCTACCAACATATTGAACGGCGAATTTCTAAAAAATTAATACAACCGAATGCATTCATTCGGTCGAGAAGATCACTATAAACAAAGTGAAACTTACTGTTCTTTACTTGGGGGCGTCGGATCAAAGAAGGCCAAAAAACCAACTTTAAACAATTGAAAAATAGGCCAATTTGACATTATCAAGTGGAATTAATAATTATATTATGATATTATCCAATGGAGAGCTGCTGATTATTGGATCCCATCAAATTGCTCACAATGTTCTTCTACTGGGAAAAAAGAATTATTTGACTTGAGCATCAAATAACTAGTATTACTAAAATATACCATGCCAATCATTCACATTTTTAAAGTATTGTGTGGGCCCCAAGCACGACTTGCCAGTCCCACTGCATTTTTTTAATACGTATTTTCTCATGTTAATATTAATTAATATAATGTATTTTCGGTTCTAAAGTCAAACAAAATAGGGTTGCTACATATATGTATATATATATATAGAGAGAGAGAGAGAAGTCCACGTGCACATGCATCTATGCAAAGATCTCAATCGCCCAAGCTTGAAGATCAATGGTTGAAATATTTAAGTCAAAAGCAAATACTACCGATTGCATTTATTGTACCTAAAAAAGTATGAAGATAAAAAATTTTGAAATTTGAATTTCAAACACCTCTCTTTCGGATTAAACGATTGAAATTCTTGAAAATATTTAAGCATATTTTGATATGCGCATAGACTATTCTCTTTCTATATATAAAAAAACAACAACGAAGCCTTTTTCCCATACTAGATGGGTTACCTTTATAATTTTTTTTGTTTCTATAGAGCTCGATCATGTATTGTACTAACCGTTAACTCAACATAAGCTAAATCATGCTTTGTTATTTTTTTCCAATACTTTGTAGTCTTTCTCTTCCTCTTTTAATATTTTCATAATCTAGTTTCTTATACCTTTTTACCAGAGCTTCTTTTGGTCGTCTTTCTACGTATTCAAACCATCTTAAATGATTTTTCCTCATTTTGTCATCGATTGATATTACTCCCATTTTGTTTTTAATAACCTCATTACGTATACGATTTTTTCTTATGTGATCACTTATTCATCTCAGCATATTCATTTATGCCACTAACATCTTTTATATATGTTGATGATTAATTGCCCAACACTCAGAATCATACAAAATAACTAGTCTAATTTCACATAGAATACACGATGAACGTCTCTATTTTAACCAAACTAACATTAATTTTATATGTATCATCTCCATCAATTTTTTTATAACTCTAGAAAATTGAACCTATGTATTTAAAACTTTTCTTACGAAGACAATGTGTCAATCTTAGATTTTATGTTCTTTGAAGTAACTAAATGATCAAACTTGCATTTCATATATTATGTCTTTGTTATGCTAAGTCAAAAGTATTTGCTTTCTCATGTTTTTCTCCATAATTTCAATTTCCTATTTATTTTTTCTTTAGACTTATCAACTAACACAATGTCATGTGCAAATAATATACACCAAAGGACTTCATCTTGAATATGTTTTGTTAGCTCATCAATAACCAATACAAATAAATATAGACTTAAAGTTGATATTTGATATAATCCAATATTAAACTCAAAGAAATATGTCATTCCTTCATGGGTCTTAACACATGTTTGTGCACTATCATATATGTCTCTTATAAGATTGATATATGTCAAAAGAAATACATTTATTTTCTAAAGTTCTCTAAAGAATATATCTTGGCACCCTATCGCAAGGTTTTTTTAGATAAATAAATACTATATAAAAAAAAATTACTCTAAAATATTTTATAAATTGGTTCTTTGTAATCAATATTTGTCTCAACTTATGTTAAATAATTCTTTCTCATAATTTCATAGTATGCCTCATCAACTTGATACCTCGATAATTTACACAATTTTGAATTTCTCTATTGTTCTTGTATATGGATATAATTATACTCTTCCTCGATTCTTTAAGTATGTTTTGGTTTTTTCATATTTTATTAAATAATATTGTAAGCCAAGTAATACCCATCTTTCTTAGGATTTCAACACTTCTATAAGAATATTTATGATCCTTGATCCTATAGATTTACTAGCTCTAATAAGTTTAAGAGCCTCTTTGACTTAATTCTTTGAATATGTCGGTAGGAATTATGATTTATATATTATTTTGTGTTGGTTAATTCTCTTAAACTAATATTAACACCTATATTTTCGTTAAAAAGTATATGAAAATAATTTGTTCATCTATTTTTTATATCATCACTTGTTACTAGAATGTTCTCATCCTCAACTTTAATGCTTGTAAGATCCTTAGTTTCCTTATCCCTAGTTTTAGGTATCCTAAAAATATCTCTTTTATCTTTTTTTAAGTTCAACTTTTTATATAAATCCTTTTAAATTTTAGCTTTTGCTTCACTAATAACTTTTTAATTATTTTATTGCTTTCTTATAAGCCCGCTAATATATATATATATATATATATAGAATCATGTCTACCATTGACGATGTTCATTCATGCCCACCCATTGCTTTTGGCTGGAATTAGTGTAACAACAATGTCTTTCGTGCTTTTTCAAAACCCCTTTAAAATTTAAATTATAATTATGCCACCAAAAGTAATAGGGGGTATTTCAAAGGTGAGTATGATATGGTTTTCACACACACACACACACACACACATATATATATATATATATATATATATATATATATATATATATATATATATATATATATAAAGAGAGAGAGAGAGAGAAACAAACACTAACAAACCATATGAACACAACTAATTGGTTGGGTACTAATATAATTAAATTACCAAATCAGTCAATTTTAAGAAAACTATATGAAAAATAAATTTTGATTTAATCTCTGAAAAAATACATTTTCTACTGAATGTTGTATGTGAAAGTGGCATTTTTAATTTAAACCAGAAGCTTGTGTTCAGCTCGTCTAACTCCAGTCGGTCCTATTCGGCTCATGTTTGACTTGGCTCAACGAGCCAACCAGCTGAACATGAAGAAGATCTTAAGTTGGCGAACAAAAGGTGAACAGCTTCATTATATCAGACCTGCAAAGAAGGGCCTTTAACACCGTGATACGAAGCAACTGGTGCTCATCTTCAACATGGGGAAACTAAATTTGCATTTAGGTGCCTAGTGTATTTCGAATTTATGTTTAACAATCCAAAGCTTTCGTTTGAAGGTCATGTGTTCGACGATCGAGATCAACTCGACTCGCTTGTTTTTGAGAAAAGGAAAAGAGAATTTTATTATTTCCTTGCAATACATTTGTTATATTCCTTTTCTTCTTTTTACATATTCATCATCTACTTTCATACATCTTTTCTTTTGTTATTTATTTATGTCACTCACAATTTATCTCTCGTAACTATATATATATATATATATATATATATATATATATATAGAGAGAGAGAGAGAGAGAGAGAGAGAGAGAGAGAGAGACTAGATCTTGCTCACACTTACACTTATCCACTCATTGTTTTTTAGTGTCATGAGTTTAATAAAAATATTTTTTATACTTTTTAAAATATTTTTAAAAAATTTAAAATTACACTCATATCTTGCTCACACTTACACTTATCCACTCATTGTTTTTTAGTGTCATGAGTTTAATAAAAATATTTTTTATACTTTTTAAAATATTTTTAAAAAATTTAAAATTACACTCATACCACACAAAAGCAATGATTAAGTAGGTGTCAATGTGAACAAGATCTAATTTTCTTATATATATATATATATATATATATATATATATATATATATATATATATATGTGTGTGTGTGTGTGTGTGTGTGTGTGTGTGTGTGTGTGTATGTATGATCATATTTAAAAATTTGTGTGTTTTTCATTTACACAAAACATACCCACATACGAAGACACAACTATGTGTATGCATGTAAGAAACATGTTAATTGTCTGGATGAGTGTAAATTGTATTTAATGGGTGAAAGTTTTTAATTTTACAATAAAGATTGCACTAAAAGGCTAACTTAAATGTGGCATTTAATTTTCCAATTAAAAAGTATATGGAAGGCTAACTTAAATGTGGCATTTAATTTTCCAATTAAAAAGTATATGGAAGGCTAACTTAAATGTGGCATTTAATTTTAGTAATGAAATGCAATTAGAAATGTCAACACGGCCCAGCCTGGCCCTTGCTCTGATGGGTCGAGAAAATATAGGTTGGGCTGGGCCGGCCCATATAAATAATATAAGAAAATAAATATTTTTTATTGTACATATATATATATATATAGCTTTTTCAATTGCGTATACATATATTTAGCTAGGACCTCTATTTTCAAGGGCTCGGTTTGACTTCTAACTTTTCTCTAAATGTCGGAATGCTTGACCTTTTGATTTGGGATACGTGCCTGAAACTCTTTTGCTGCCAAATAAAAAGGAAAAAGAGAATTTGCAATTTAGTTGCATAAATAGCAATTTTCTCAAAAACCACCTCTTGATCGAATTTGGGAAATAGCTGCCTAATTGTTTTTAAGAATGTTAATCAGCCTCTCACCTCTTGCTTAGTTGCATTATGTGTGGGAATTACTTATTCAACCTCACATATCTTAAAAATGTCATAGACCTGGCCGGTTCTAGATAACCTGGACTGGCAGCTTCGAAAATGCAGGTTCTGGTTCCACCTAAACCTACGAAAAGGAGCCGAAGTCGTGCAGTTCCGAGTCTGGTCTGGTTCTACAACAGTTCTGGATTCGGTCCCAAGTTTGTGTTGGTGGTTGGGAGTTTTTGTTTGCTTTAGAATGACTGCAAACCTGAAACTTCACTGACAAAACACCCGAGCATTCCTACAACAAAAGGGTTAGTACGTGACTGAGTACATCATTTTAGCCTCTTTTGTCCCTCTTAGATTCTAACTCTATGAATGTAAAGGACTCCATTATCACTTTGAGAATACAATAAAGAACCCTTGACGAAGAATACAATAAAGAACCCTTGAGAATACAATAATAATAATCACATCTTCTGTAATATCAGTATACCAAGATGGTTGACACTATAACTCCTTTACGGGCTTAAAGAATTGCAGTAAGTTCTTTGAAAACTTGACGAAGAAACAAGTTTATCAATGTAGAAACGATAAAACATAATTGATGGATAAACTGCAAGGATCTAACAGGCAACTTCATATTTTCTGTAAGAGATTTGAGATGTTATCCTTCTGCAAACCTTTACGCCATTGGCCTAAGATCATTATACCATGATCATTGAGAAAACACTCTTTCTCGAGTATTGCAATCAATAGGTTTTGGTGACGAAGCATGGCTCTTGTCTATGTCATAACACATCACAAGATAACTACGGCCTTTGGGGTACGTGACATTTCTTCACGAAGGGACACTAACCTAAAGTTAGCACCCTTTCATGAAAAGTTGTTTTATTTTCAAAATCTTCTAGTTTGCTTAGTTTACATTTTATACAAAAAAACAAAAACAACCAAGTCTTTTCCCATACTTAGTTTACATTTTATCTAGAAAAAAAATGCTTTTATGGGATTTTGGAACGGAAACCAAAGTATGGCATCGGTTTGGTCTTTTGGAAGGTGAAACCATAACTGAAGCAAGGCCCCTGTTCAGTTTTGTTTCCGGATTTGGTTCACCTAGTTTCGGTTCTATGAGTGACTTGGACTTGGATTTGAACCACTGGACCGATCCAAACTGTCCAACTCAAGACTGGCACCCAAATGGTTTTAAGAAGAAGAAGTGATTATATTGAACAGCAAGTCTCTGTTTTCTATTGAGCAACTTTAGAATAAGATCCCACGTATTTGGATCTTGGATCATGATGATCTTTTATTGATTTTGATGGTTGCATTTCTCTGTGAATAGGAAAGGGCTGCTTGCACCCACCGCGTTAGTGGGTTTCAATCGTATAAGTGATCGAGTAAAAAATATCTGTCACATACAAATGTATATTAATGGAGGTTATGTTAAATGTATAATGTCTTCAGGTGCATAAAAAGCTTAAACATTTCTCTCATTCATCTTTGAGATCAATCATGAAGATTTGAATTACTTGTATTAGGTATAAAAGTACATACAATACTTTTAATTCAAATCTTTATCGTTAATCTCAAAGATTGAATGATGAAGATGCTTAAATATTTTAATGCACCTAAAAACATTACACATTTAACACTCCCTAATATATAAAAATGTGTATCACATTGTATATAAGTGTTAGCATACATAAGAAATATATACATACTATGTATGGGGATTTATTTTGTCAGGTTGACCTGGACCGAATCTGAAGCCGGGACCGTCAACCCGATTTGCTACTCCTATACATGTATACCAGTATGTACATCCACACACACACACACACACACACACACACACACACACACATACACATATATATATATATATATATATATATATGCATGTATGAATTTGTATTTGTATGTGTGTAGGTTTACAATTTTAGAACCAACCCGAACAAGATAATTCTATGTTAAGGTCAGGGTTTAAGCACCCTGGCCCTCATAAGTGACCCGAGTAAGTATCAGGTTTGGGCCCATGCCAACAGAAACCCGATATGAAATATGTGTGTGTGAGAGATAGATGAGGTCGGCTATGTGTACTCTTTGTTTCAATAATAGAGTTCGTTCATGTGTCATGTTGACGGTTAACTCAAGAAAAACTAGATTTTCTTTTATTATTTCCTTACAATACATTTGTTGTATTCCTTTTCTTCTTTTACATATTCATCATCTACTTTCATACATCTTTTCTTTTGCTATTTATTTATGTCACTCCCAAATTGTCCCTCGTAACTATATATATAGAGAGAGAGACTAGATCTTGCTCACACTTACACTTGTTCACCCATTATTTTTTAGTGATATGAGTGTAATAAAAATAATTTTCATACTTTTTCAAATACTGTTAAAAATTTTAAAATTACACTCATACCACACAAAAGCAACGATTAAGCAAGTATCAATGTGAACAAGAACTAATTTTCTTATATATATATATATATATATATGATCATATTTACAAAATTGTGTGTTTTGTAATTACACAAAACATACCCACATATGAAGACACAACTATGTGTATGCGTGTGTAAGAAACATGATAATTGTCTGGATGGGTGTAAATTGTATTTAATGGGTGAAAGTTTTTAATTTTACAATAAAGATTGCACTAAAAGGCTAACTTAAATGTGGCATTTAATTTTCCAATTAAAAATATATGGAAGGTTAAGCTTTTGAGGCGATGAGTTGGGCGATTTAACAAGAAAGAGCTGTGCCTTGGAGGGTGGTGCTTGTTTGTGGTACTCTACATCGTGAGGCTCGTTTCTTAATCGAACCGTGGACCACACTTTAGGGATACGTGACAAAACCTAGTTTCTTGGTATTATATATATGCACGTATGTGTGTGTACATGTATATATGTATATACGTGTGTGTATATGTATAAATAGAGACTTGAGAGTCGCTAAACAACCTCCATACCAGATTTTACTAGAAGATCTCTCCGCATTAGTGTTGATACGAAAATTGATGACATTAGATGCATATGGTTTGGTTTAGTTGGGTTCTCATAATTAAAGTAATTGGTGGTTCGGTTTATGATTCTAGTAATTGAATCAAACCATAAAAACTATATATATATATATATATATATATATATATATATATATATATATATATATATATATATATATATATGGAGAAACTGGGAGTTGCTAAACAACCTCTTATATTAAAATTTACTAGACTATCTCTTTGTATACGAAAATCGGTGACATTTAATATATATGGTTTGCTTTAAGTTTGGTTCTCACACTTAAAAGAATTTGTGGTTTGGTTCACAATTTTAGTAATGAAATGGAACTAGAGATGTCAACACAGCCCAGCCTGGCCCTTGCTCTGATGGGTCGAGAAAAATATGGGTTGGGCTGGGCCGGCCCATATAAATAATATAAAATAAATAAATAAATAAATAAATATATATATATATATATATATATATATATATATATATATATATATATATATATATATATATATATATATATATATATATATATATAGCTTTTTCAATTGCGTATACATATATTTAGCTAGGACCTCTATTTTCAAGGGCTCGGTTTGACTTCTAACTTTTCTCTAAATGTCGGAATGCTTGACCTTTTGATTTGGGATACGCAATCTTGGTTGGGTATACACTTCTGGCCGAGAAAAATATGGGCAGGCCCATATAAATAAATATAGAAATAAGTAAATAAATAAATAAATATTTTTATTGCATGTATATATATATGGCCTTTTCAATTACATATAGCTAGGACCTCTATTTTCAAGGGCTCCGTTTGATTTCTAACTTTTCTCTAAATGTCCGATTGCTTGACCTTTTGATTTGGGATACACAATCTTGGTTGGGTATACGCACTTCTGTATCGAACTCCCAACCTACCACACCCTACTCCATTGTCATTCCACTACGTTCCTTTGGGCAATGAATGCCCAACTAGGCCTTATAACCCATCTCAATGAAGGGAACGGGTTTCACCCGTGTCCGGGACGAGCAAGCATGAACTGACTAGGCGAGCTGAATGCAAATCACTCATTAAACTTCTAAACTTAATTGTTTAATCAGAACTTGAATACGCAAGTTTATAGTTTTTTTTTCTATTACATGTGTGTGTATATATATATATATATATATAGAGAGAGAGAGAGAGAGAGAGATAGATATACGAACGTATATGTATACAGACACATATATAAAGATTTTATTATATGTATATATATTTATTATAGCTAAGTTTGGATTTTAAGTAGATATGGATCAGGTTTTATATCCGATGACCCGATCTAATATCCGATGGGTCTGTGATCCTGCGAGCCAACCATACTCGACCTGCATCGGCCCCTAGGGCCAGACGGGTCGAGTCATTTAGCCCTGCTTCTAATATAGGCCAATATTTTTTGGGCCGATCTTGTATTTTTCTAGGGCCGGGTCAAACCGGCCCCCATTCAGACCCATTTTGATATCTCTAAATGAAATCATGAGAACCAAACCGAACCAAGTACATGATGATAGGCCTTAGTCCCATAACAAGTAGGGAATGGAGTGAAGGATGAATTGAGCTGTATAAAAACCATTGAGCAGCATCAAATAAGACATACCTTTCTCAATCTTTTGACTAAGATCAAGTGCAATGTTTGTTTTTACCATTGGCACCAATAGAGGATAAAATGAGAGAACATCGTTTAAGATGGTTTGGACATATAGAAAGAATATCAAAAGAACCTGTAAGAAGGTTAGAGAAACTAAATTTGGAAAGCATTAAAAGAGGTAGAGGACGACCACAAAAGTGTTGGAAAGAAACAATAAAGAATGATCTAGCTTATAGGGAGTTAACTGCTAACATGGCACACGATAGGGATATGTGGAAACAAAGAATCCATGTAGCCGACCCCGTCTAGTATGGGAAAAGGCTTAGTTGTTGTTGTTGTTGTTGTGTAGGGTAACATCCACCCATGTGTTATACTGCAACAAAAGGGTGGTTCAGAATCAAATCGAACCAAAATTGTCGGTTCAGTTCTGATTATGCTACGGTTTGGTTTAGTTCTCAAAATAACAAAAGCCGCAAGTAGCGATTTGGTTCAAGATTGAAGTTAGAATCGAATCAAACCAAACCATGAACACCCCTAGTTACATTAATTGGACTCACCGAATAGCTTCTTAAAGTTTCAGCATTCGTTCATTCGTCTCTACTCATCTCAACAACTCCACTCTTCATCTTGATTTTTTTTTATCTAATTAATATCTCACGAATATATAATTCATTGCTATATCTGGTGGCGTATCCAATGCCACGACACGCTTTATAAAACCTTTGAATCGTGACCAGGACACTTTGGGTTCCGTATCGTGTCCTCTGGTATATTGACAAGCAAAGTTTGTTAACGTGAACAATGTGATGCACGTCATCTCTGCGTCTCGCTGTGATGGGCGAAAAGCACGGGAAGACGAGAAGGATAATATTGAGGATAAAGAAGGTATTCTATTTACGGCAACTTGAAGTGATGATTAAGAACAAACTAACCTTCCAATTCAACGATGCCACTGCTTCGTCTACGCGAAAATTCGGCATCTTCTTTCTCTTCGTCAGATTGGGCTCGCTAACCAATGATGACGATGCTCCATTCTGACTTATCTTTTCAGGTTTTCTTTTTTTCTTTCTTTTTCTCTTTTTATATATATAAATATTACATATATTTATGTATGTATAAGATACATATTTACACATATTATATTATATATATATGAAGTTATCATTTTCTTAGTCACTATAGGGAGACATGATCGATTCAAAACCGGTCGAGCGGTTTGAATTAGAACGAAACCAATCGAACAAACTCTGTTATCGTAATCAGACCCGTGTATCTTCTCATTTGATTATGGTTCATTCTTTTTAGGAACGGGATTGGACAATTTTAAACCGCTCTTTAATAATATATATTACATAGATTTTATCACATAAAGCCTGACAAAATAGTAGGAGTTCAACTCTCACAGGCACAAGCATCTTTTTTTACCTAATTTTTTTAACGGTTTCGATTTCAAAACCATAATCGCTTTGAAACCAACGGTTCTGAAACTGAAACCACTCATGAGATGGTTTAGTTCTGGTTCTAAGTTCTCGGTAACTTGAAACAGAGAGTTTAAAACCGTCGGTTTTGGTTTACGGAAAACGGAATATGTCTAACCATTACACTCCCATTCTTAAGATTTCTCTCAATCTATATATATGTATCAATTGAACCTTGTCAATTATTGTTATTTATTCGTGTTTGATTATTAATTACTTTTGGTAACATAAATATAATAAAACTATTTTTATGATTTTAAATAGCTTTATAATTTTCAAAATTGCAATCATACTCTTAAAAGTAATAATCAAGCAAAAGTAAATAATGTGGATGGTAAACTCAAGATCAAGTTTATATATATTATGATCTATTGAATCATGTCCATCATCCATTACATTAGTACTCTTAAAAAATAATCGAACAAGTTTTCATATATATATATATATATATTTTGATTGAATCATGTCCACCATCCATTATTTTTATTTTCAAATGGTATCAATGTAATAATAATATTATTCTTCATAATCAATTGTAAATTATATCATGTCGGCAGGATACAATTCTTTTATATTGAGGAAACTGTATATATCCGTGAGAAACGTATATATATATATATATATACTCTGCGTCACCACAGTACACCACTCCATAGTCCAAACTTTTAACGTTCTCTCTCTGCCGCTGTGACTATACAAGAATAAATTTTGGGAATTGAGACTTGAAAGAGTGAAAGAGTGAAAGAGCAGAAATCCAGCCAAACAGTTCTCTCCTAATTTGTCAACCCAAAACCTCTCTCTCTCTCTCTTAACGATGTTTCCCCTTTTGCATTGAAACCCACGTTCTTAAAAGCAGGAACGAATCCTCCCATCCTTTCCTTCTGTCTGTGTGTGCGTGTGTGGATCGTTGGTTCCGCACTTGGCTTTTTTCCTGCGTTCCTTATTCTTCATCTGTTTCCTATTCTTCAATGGCCATTGCTCGGAACTCTGTGGATTCTGACCATCAATTGATTCAGCAGAAGGCGATCATGCATCACCACCACCATCCTCATCACCAACTCTCCGATGACAAGGCTGAGTTCAAACCCGACGTTCAGAACCTCGTGGAATTGCTGTCCAAATTGAACCCGTCGGCGGAGGAGTTCTTCCCTTCTTACGTCGATCGACGATCGCCTTCAAGCGATACCGTTGATTCTTCCGGCACCAATCATTCAGGCAATTTCCGGAAGGTATGGAACTCGATCACCCTTTCCCCAGTTTCCTTCTTCATTTCGTTTCTGTATTTTGTATGGCGAATTGGGTTTCGAGAAGATGGGAATTTAGTTTTTGGTTTTCGATTTCTATTGAGATTAAGAATCCATGTAGCCGACCCCACTCAGTGTGGGAAAAGGCTTCGGTTTTATGTTGATTCAGGAAGATTGAAATCCCTGTTGATGATCCAGTGGCTGCACTGGTTCTAAATTTGGCGTGAAGATTGTTTTGTTGGTTCAATCACCAATTATTTCATTGCCTTGATCATTATTTTGATTTTGGAATTTTTGGTACTTGTGGGGTTTTAACGCGGTTTTATGATCTTTGAATCTCTGTAGAAGATCGCTTGGTTGGTATTTGTATTCACACTTGAACTATGGCAGACAAAAGAGAACTGGGGTCTGGCGTGGACTTTGTTCGTCAAGGGAGAAAGTTGGTTTTGTTGTTTAGATGAGGATCGGTAAACAAGCTCTTATTATGAGCTTTTACTTATGATCAATATTACTGTCGGGTAACCTGGTTTTGAGAAAATTCCTACCAAACCTCCTACGTTTTATGCGGTCAACATATTTTCTTCCTTTGATATTGTACACTCTTAATTAGTGTATAAGCATGAAACGATCACTCGGTCTTCAGCATGATCAAGTGAGAGCTTGCCATTGCATATTGTTGTGGCCAAAAATTCCAATTGCCCGAGTCTGAGGATTGGCAGGTCACTTTGCGGAACATATAAGGCAAAAAGGCCTTCTCCGAGCACTTTATGGTCTCTGACTTATTACATTTACTAAGAGAAACCCTTCACTTGAATTTTGTGTTCAACCGCTGGTTTTGATCATAAATTATGAACTTCTGCATTACTTGTGATGCCATTCTATTCCATCAAGCACAAAAAACTATTAAGTCATATAGGCAAATTTCAACAACTGGGGAACTGCAAAATGGACACAATCCAGTGCTATCAATCCATATATATGTATGTATGTATGTGTGTGTGCATGTGTGTTTGACTGGGAAATGATGGGGAAGTGCCATCTAATCTAAGCAGCAAGCATTCATGGACTCATGATTACCCAAAAATTCTTAGAACTTCACAAGTTTGCTGCAACATTCACTTCAGAAGCAGGAAAGTGCATGATCTTTCCATGCTTCTGAATCTTTGAGAAATCAAGTAGCAATATTGGGAAAGCTTGCACATCCTCATGTCACATTGATTTTTTTCATAACAGATTGAACTTCTCCGACATTGTAAATGTCACCTTCTTTTTCAAGAATATGTATTATTATAATACAAGGTGCACTCTAAGGAAACGAAAAAGTTTGAGAGCAATGAATGAAAATCATTTTTTATAAAGAGGAAGTGTTCTGACTAATAATTTTTGAATGTTGGCTAGGTAGCAAAGAACGTGGACAAACATTTATATTATGAGGTTTGCTTGTGACAAGTATCAATTTGGTGGCTATTTGTAAAGTTTGTTCAAGAAAACCTAGTTGGTGGGGATCATCAAAATGATGCATTAAGCGGATTTTTCCTTGTAAACCAAGTTTAGGTGAAAAGTGCAGGTTAGAGTGATGTTCTCTATGTCAACCAGTATGCCTCTTTATTTATAAGATTGGGATAAATTTAGTGCATTCATTGATAGTACAAAATGGGTAATTATTTCAGTTTTCTGGACAAGTCATATATGAAAACCATACCTGATCAATACTTGAAGAGTTTGTTTCCTAAAGTCTTAGGCATCTGTATCCAGTTACTGTATTTTTTCACTTGAAATTGGTGTCGCTCAACAGAAGAGGAACAACTATAATATGATGACAAGGAGATTGAATGGGAGAACCCCAAGAGCTCAAAGAGAAGATAGCATCAGGAAGACGGTGTATGTATCAGACATTGATCAACATGTACGTTATATTTGGAGAATTGTGTCGATTTTACTTATTATAATTTCTTCATTGTTTTTCGAATATTAAATCTCATCATATGGATTTTTTATGCTTAGCAGGTTACAGAAGAACAGCTCGCTGAATTGTTCGCCAATTGTGGAGAGGTATGCCCTAATTGAAGCTCTGCTGATTCTTATGATTTCCATAAGCTTCAGGAGATTTTAGTTTAAGCTCTTTTTTATTTGTTCCATAATTCCATTCTATTTTCTTGATGGATACCAGCACCTTTTCTATTTATAGACCTGATCATTTATTACCCCATAAATTGTTGCCTGTAGAATCTACACAAAACTGATTCCACTTTCTGAAAGTGACATGTATGCATAAATGTATGCGTGTGATGCACTCTTTTACTACCTAAATTTCTGTACGATTGATCAACAGATATATGATGATGATGTCCCTTAGTAAGGTCAGATGGAAGTTTGTCTGATAGTGATAGGTCTTTGGGAATATCAGGATAAAAGCAGGTTGTATAATGAATTGTTCACAACAACATAGATGGACAATTCTTATTGGATTCGTTTGTGTGTTGTAGAGAGTAGACCCTTAAGATCAAACGTGCTGTGCATATTAATGATTTATTCCATGAACCACTTATATTGCTACTACAAGAGTTCCTCTGCCCTATTGAGTCTATTGTAAAATATGTCCTCTTCAATTGATAATTGAATTCCTCTTCTTGAGTGGGTGAACATCTCTCTCTCTCTCTCTCTCTCTCTATATATATATATATATATACATATATATACATATATATAGATATAGATATAGATATAGATATAGTATGTATGCTGTATATGTGCATGTTTCTGTTTGCTAATTTGTTTATCCTGCAAATTTAAATTGAATGTAAGGAAAGAAGCCAGCTACAGCAATAACCAGTAGCAAGTTGGAATCATAACGAATGTGTTGTCAACATTTTGCACTCTGTGCAACCAACTAAATCATGATCAAATAATAACTGTTGTGTGAGGTGAGAGCGTCTGCGGAAGTGAATACTACAACAGTGAGTTAACATTTTCATCTAACAAGTTATTAGATATAGACCTCCTGTTTGGGAGATTACCATTTACTTTCAACAATGCTATTACTAACTTCAGGACTGTTTGGCACATTTGCATTGGGGAAACTGGACGGATTGACTTCATGTATATATGATTTCTCTCTTCTTCTTTTTTGCTTTCTTTGGGGTTAGTGTTTGTCTTTCTTGCAGCACTCTATATGCTACTAGTGCTATTCTGATAACCATATCACTATCAAGGATAAATATCAATGTCATTTTTATGCCATTGTTTGCTAGAATAGGAACTTGATGAAACATCAAAAGTGAGGGAATTATAGCTATTTATGTCAACTGTCTATAAATATGACCTGTGCTTTATCCCCCAACAAGCAATGACGAGTTGTAGTGGTTTTCTCCCTTCTGCTGATTTCTCCCTTTTCTGTTATCCTCTTGAAATGTAACAAAGTTTTGTGCGTTCAGATATATATGAGCATGAACAGATTTAGGAAATTGTACTTTGTAATTGTCGAAGTATTGGTCTACAATTACATCATATCATATGGTCCAATATTTATTGTTCCTAACGATCAAAAGGAAATATACCCCATCTTAAATTGTAAATAATTTAAAACCAAGTAATTTTATTTTAAATTTTATTCATTTCCTTTTTGATCTGTTACTACTTTTCCTAAAACTGCGGGAAAGTTGTTAAGAAGGCTGTAATAGGACCACAGGCCACTAGGGCCCGTGAATGTTAGTCTTGGCCAGAGTTATGGCCAGGAGATAACCGTTGGGCATCCCCATGACACTGCAACCTTCAACGCGTAACATGATAGGGCTATGTGGAAACAAAGAATCCATGTAGCCGACCCTGTCTAGTATGGGAAAAGGCTTAGTTTTTGTTGATGTTTATTCATTTCCATTTTGATATGTTACTACTTTTCCTAAAAATGCGGGAAAGTTGTTAAGAAGGCTGAAATATGACCACGGGCCACTAGGGCCCCTGAATGTTAGTCCTGGCCAGGAGATAGCCGTTGGGCATCCCCACAACAGTGCAACCTCCAACGGCTAGCTTGCTGGCCAACTGTTGGAGGCCCTCCTCTCTCGTCTTCCTCTCTTGTAATTCCTGCTCTATAAATAGAGCCTCACACAATCAATAAATTAATGTATAATTGCAACTCTTTGATATTTGGTTTGACTTGTGACTTTGGTTTGTTCTTGACTCAAAATACCATTTATTGGGTATGCTTGTGTTTGAATTGTTAGTTTGACACTTGATGATATATGATCGGGTTGCTTCCAAATACGAATATCGATAATTTTTTACATGGTACCATAGCCTCGTTTTGAAGAAATCAAGCACATTGTGAAGCATGCAAGATTGGAAAGTTCATGATATTGCATACTTGATGTTTTAGAAATTGAGTCTTTAAGTGCATTCTTGACCCAAAATGCTATCAAAGTTATACAAGAACCATGAAAAATATTTTTTATCAAAAGATAGATGGGACGATTTAAGAACCAAAATTAGATTGTAAAAATTTAGACAATGATGGATGCTCTTAAAGTCCAAGAAAAATACAAACAAGATTTAAAAACTTGAGAGAAAATAAATGCAAAAATAACATTGATTATTTGTCAAAATGTTATGAAAAACTTAAAAACCGAATTAGTGTGTTTGAAAGTGCATTTGAAACTTGAGAATATTTGAAAAAGATTCATTCTCAAAATGACTTTGTGTTTCAAATAGATTTGATGGAAAGAATGATAATGTTTAAGCATGGAAACTTAAGTATTAGAGAGTATCACAATGATTTTTTTGAATTGTGTACTCAACTTCGAAGCTTTGATAAATTCAGAAAACTTGAAAAAATGAATGAATTTCAAGATTTTTTGGACAATCAATATTTTTTCCTATTTATGCAGAGTTTAAGAGATGAATTCAAAAATATTAGATCAAATTTGATTCATAGGAAACTTAGATCAAAGGGAGATACCTTCTTAGCCGATCTAGTTATTAAAGAAACTAGATTGAAAAAACTAGTATTCCAAAAGAAGTCGTTCTTGCCACTCCATAAGCCTGCTCATGTCAAAAGCTTTGAAGGACAAAAAGGTGATAATCGATCAAGCAAGAAGCAATAGTGTCATGGCCCAATAAAGACATTATTTGCCACTATTGTAAGGAAAGCTATCACATTAAGATCACTTATCCTCTTCTTCGACAAAGATATGGAACAAAGATATGGAAATGTGGGTGCCGTGAAAGAGAAAGATGGAGGAGTCTTACCTTCAAACATCAAAACCTATATAGAAGAAATGATTAAGGAAAATGCAAGCATCTCCGAAAATGCTCTCTCCACTTAAGGTATGTCTTGATTTTTAGACTTCGATACTTCTTTTCATATAACTCATGAGAAAAAACTTTAAAAATTTCTCAAAAAAATTTTGGTAAACATGTTTTTACGGCCAATGGTACAAAACTTCAAATTAAAAAATTTAAAAACTTTGAAAAAGAAGATTTCAAAATTCAAAATGTAAGTTTAATACCTAAATTAAATATAAATCTTCTCTCGATTGCTCATATTTGTAATAATAGTTGTATAGTTACTTTTCATCTAAGAATTGTGTCGTATAGGATCACCTATTTAAGAAGGTGATTCGTCAAGACTATAGAGAAAGTAGACTATACAAAATGGATAGTTTAATCATGCCAAATTTTGAATCTTGTAATGTAGTTCATGATGTTAGTCTTTGGCATAAACGATTTGGACATTTGAATATGTATAGACTATGTAATTTTTCTTTGTTGAAGGCAAATGGGAACCATAATTTTGATTTTAAAGAATGTATGCTTGAAAAGATGCATCATCTTCCTTTTGGTGAAAGAAAATTTGTAACAAGTTAATCTTTTGAATTAATACATTTCGATGTTTGGGGACCTATCTCTATTGTTTCCAAAGGAGGAGTATTGTATTATATAACATTTATAGATGATTTTACTCGATTTACTGGGATATATCTATTAAAACATAAATCAGAAGTATTTGAAAAATATTTGATCTTTCATAATATGGTAAAGAATCAATTTGGTTCTACTATTAAGATTTTTAGATCTGATTTAGGAAGAGAATATGTATCGAAAGATTTTCAAAATAGTTTTAAAACAAATAAGATTTTACATAAAAAAATCTTGCACAAGAAACCCACAACACAACAAAACGGGCTAGCAGAAAGAAAACATAAACACATTATAGAAACTTATAGAACACTTTTAATTGTTAGTAATATTCCTAAGTTTTTATGGGTAGAAGCTATGCTTACTGCCATATATCTCATTAATAAAATGCCTTCAACCTGTTTTAAAAATGTCTCCTTTTGAAAAATTGTATAATCTTTTTCCTCATTATGAAAAATTAAGGGTTTTTTGTTGCAAATGTTTTTTTTATACTGATAAGAATGTCTCCTAGAGCTATTACATGTGTTTTTCTTGGATATGAAATCAACAAAAAAGGATATAGATGCTTTGACCCTATTTATGATAAACTTTATGTTTCGAAAGATATAAATTTTTTTGAAGATGACTACTATTATAAATCTAGTCCTCTTAAAGTAATAAATAATCATCTTCTCAAATTTTTTTCAACATTGAAGATGAGGATGTTCTGTAGTGTGTAGATGTTCCTATCCCATATGTTTCAGCCGTGTTCAGACATCTATGTAATTGTAAGATGGGAAAATTAGTGCTGGCAACCTAGATCAGGTTGATTATCTCCCGCTCTTCACATGAAGTGGTGAACTATCTCTACATGGACATTAAATCATGTAGCTTTTTAGCATCAGTAGCTCCTGGAATAGTATGAGGTTCTCCAGCCTTGCATGTCCTTGGCACCTGCATGAGTGTTAGCATGTGCACCTGCACATATCTTGCAAGTGTCTTCTTTTTCCATCATTTTTGTTTATGAAGCTAACTCCTACTATAACTAAGCTGTTTCCCATAATAGATGGAATCCACTACATGGGTTCTTTGTTTTCATAGAAATTGATCCTTTGTCATGCGAACAGTTAACTCGATAAAAACTAGATCATTCTTTATTGTTTCCTTCCAACAATTTCACGGTCTTTCTCATCCTCTTTTAATATTTTCATCTAGTTTCTCACACCTTCTTACTGGATCTTCTCTTCGTCGCTTTTCCATATGTCCAAACCATCTTAAATGATCTTCCATCATTTTATCATCCATTGGTGTCACTCCCAATTTGTTTCTGATAACCTCATTAAGAATATAATTTTTTTAATGTGATCAAACATTCATCTCAATATCTTCATTTCTGGCACAAACATCTTTTATACATATATATGATTAACTACCCAATACTCATAAGTCATAACCACATAACATAGCAAGTCTAAATTCTAATTGGTGGACTATGATACAGTGTTATCCGTCATATCGTGGGCAACCACGATACGATATACTAGGGTGTATCGTTTTAGTAAGTGTATCGCACCATACGATACGGGCGATAAGCCCTGGGACCCTTATAAAGGGTCCCCAACAGAATGAAATCAGCAATTTTTCGTGGGTTTCCTCTCTTTTTGGGTTTCTCAAGCTCTCTAAGAGCCGGTTTTCGCCTCCTTGGTGTTCAAAGCTCCAAAATCGTGCCTTACGGTCTCCGTGTAAGCCTCCTAACTCGGATTTAGGTATATTTTTAATGTTTTTTTTTTTTTCCTTTATATTTGTTATTTTTTGCGTTATTTTGTTTATTTTTTTTTAAATGACAAAATATGAAGTTATTAAGTGTGTGTATACGATTTTTATTGCATTCATGAAGTGGGAGACACTCCATTTGAAGATTGAGTATTTACAAAGTGCTTTTATTTTCAGGTTTTTGTTTGAATTAAAGTACTCCATTGAGATGGCTGGAAGGGGTGGTAGAGACTCCCATTCTCGGTCTGATGATTCGGCATGGCAGTGGGGTATACCAGTTGAGGGATCTAGGTTAAAGATCATATGCTTATTTTGTGAAAAGGTGGTTAGTGGTGGAATTTGAAGGTTGAAACACCACCTAGCAGGGACCAAGAAAGAAATTGCTCCATGCACAGGCAAAGTTAGAAGTTTGCGAGAAGGTATTAAATGGAAATGCCTGCAGATGATTGAGAGTATACAGGAAAAGACTAGACAACAAAAGGATGATTTCCAGATGTTTGAAGAAGCTGATGATGCTACTGCCACTGGAGTTGGATTCGCTAATAGTTTGCCTTCATATGCTAGAACATAGATTGGTAGTAGCAGTTCACGAGCACCTAGCAGGGGAAAGAGGGTTGTTGAAGACTTCAGAAGTGGCAGAAGAGGAAGTTCATGAAGGAGTAGAGGAAGATCTTCTAGCATTAATTCATTCTTTTCTCCTTCCACTACACCTGGTGCTAAACCTGGAATTCGTGCTGCTATGGCTTCAGAACAACTGCATGATCAAGCAGACCTTGTAGTGGGGAGATGGTTTTATGATGCATGCATTCCATTTAATGCAGCAAACAATTGTCATTTTCAAGCAATGGCAGATGCAATTGCTAACATTGGTCCAGGATACAGGATGCCCTCTTATTAGAAGTTGAGAGGGAAGATATTAGATCAGACCGTCATTGAAGTGCAATAATACTGTTCGACTTTGAGACAGTCGTGAAAGGAAACAGAATGCACTGTCAATGCAGATGGATGGACCGATAGGCGAAGAAGGACATTGCTAAACTTTCTTTTATATTTTTCTAAGGGACTCATGTTTTTAAGATCTCTAGATATGTCAGAGGAGAGACACACTGCAGAGATCTTACGACAAGAATTTGATAAAGTGATATGCGAGGTTGGGGTAGAGAATGTGGTCCAATTGATTACAGATAATGCAGCTAACTACAAAGCAACTGAGAAGAAGTTAGTTGATATTTATGAGACTTTCTACTGGACACCATGTGCAACCCATTGTTTAGATCTCATCATTGAGGACATTGGTGAGATGGATAAAATAAATGCAGCAACTGAATGTTTCCAAGATATTACAAAATTCATTTGCAACCACGCATTTGTTTTGTGTATGATGAGGAGATATACAGAAGGTGCAGAGCTTCTTCGAACAACTGCAACTCGGTTCGCAACAAACTTTTTATCTATACAGTGTATTGTGAGATAGAAGCAAGCTTTGAAGAGAATGTTTTCCTTAGATGAGTGGCAACAATTTGTAGAGTTGCCTCAAAACAGAAGAAATAGAAAGTTGAATGAGATTGCAGAAACAGTTTTTAGAAGTTCATTTTGGAATGCATGTGTTAAATTATTAAAAATTACCTGTCATTTAGTGAAAGTTTTGAGATTGGCTGATAGCGAGGAGAAACCATCTATGGGTTACCTTTATGAAGCCATGGATAGGGCAAAAAAAGCCATCAGAAATAACTTTAATGTAAAAAAGAGAGATTATGTGCCCATGTGGAAAATAATTGATAGTAGATGGAATAAATAATTGCATCAGCCTATTCATGCAGCAGCCTACTATCTAAACCCATCATTCAGGTACACAACAACCTTCAATAGGGATGGTGAGGTAATCGAGGAATCATTGATTGTATCGATAGATTAGTCCCTGATGAGAGCATAGCAGATGCGATACATCGAGAGATGGAGATATATGATAATACTCTTCACTTGATGGGTTTGCTTGTTGCAATTCGCAACTGCACTACGATGCGTCAAGGTAAATTGTTTGTTTTCATATTTAAGTTTTATCTTACATTACTGTGGATTATGTCTCTAATGTTTGTCTTTTTCTACAGATGTTTGGTGGAACATGTTTGGAACTAATTGTCCAAATCTTACAGATTTTGCAGTGAGAGTCTTAAGCCAAACTTGTAGTGCAACAGGTTGTGAAAGAAATTGGAGTGTTTTTTAAAGAAGCGCAACAGGTTGGAACACAAAAGACTAAATGATTTAGTTTATATTCATTGTAACATGCTCCTTCGTGAAAGGTAATGTATTACTTTCAAATTTTCAATCCAATATTGTTTAACTTTAGTCTTCAATTGTTAATATTATTTACTAATTATTTATCTTTGTTTGTTGTAGGCAATTAAAAAAGGTAAATAGAGAAGAAAGTCTGTTCGATCCAATAAGTTTGGATAATTTTGATATATTAGAAGATTGGGTTATGGAAGACACTGAAGAAAATGCCCTTCTAACTGAAGAAGATGTTGCTTGGATTAATTTGGAAGGAGCGCAACAACAACATCAAGGAGATGAAGAATTTGATTTCCAAGAAGGTGTCGCTGATAATAATGAGGATCTGCAACAAGGAGAAGATGAAGATTATTTAGTTGATGATCCTGATTACAATTTGTAAAATGTAACTGTGTCTGTAATCCGTATTTCATTTTTTAGATTCAAAATATGTAAATTTGGATGCAATTTTTTCAATGTTGAATGCTCAATTTGTACTAAACTTATAGTATATGAATTTAAAGCAATTACCAGATTTTTCCTGATTTTTTTTAAATTTTTTTCAGATTTTTTTCAGATTTTTATTGAATTTTAATTATTTTTTACATTACTTTAATAAAGTATGATACGATATGATACGCCCGTATCGTGGAGCCCAACGATACACGATACGATACGCGTCAGACAACACTGCTATGATATTTACCTTGTAACTTTATTCGATATCGTTTTGTCACAAAACATTTCTTAGGAGGGATGCAATGTGTGCGAATCTTAATTTTCATGTGATCTAAGGTAACAAAATGATTAAACTAGCATTCAATATATTTTGTCTTTATTCTAGTAAGTCGGAAGCCTTTATTTTCTAATATTTTCTTCATAGTTCTTATTTCATGTTAACTTTATAATTAAACTCATATACTAACACAATATCATCCGCAAATAATATACTAAGGTACTTCTTAAATTTTCCTTTGTTAAGTCGTCAATAACTAGGGCAAGTAAATATGGGCTTAAAGCTAATCTTTGATAGAATCCAATATTAACTTCAAAAATTTGTCATTCCTTCATGACTCCTCATATATGTTTGTGCACCATCATATATGTCTCATATAAGATTGTTTTATGTCAATACAATACTTTTCTTTTTAAAGATTTTTCAAAGAATATCTCTTGGAATTCTCTTTTTCTAATTCAATAAATATCAGGTAAAGGTTTTCTTTGCTCTAAAATATTCTATGTGATGTCTCAATAGATGAATAGCCTCAATAGTAAATCTCCATGGCATTGAATTCAAATTTGTTCTCTATTGTACTCGATATTTCTCTCAACCTAGGCTCAATAATTCTTTCTTATAATTTCATAGTATGGCTCATCAACTTGAAACTTCGATAATATGCACAAAAAGTTTCATTTCTCTGGTTTCTCATCATCATAACCGATTTGTTATTTTTTAGTTTATTGCTTGAGTTGTTCTTCCATTTTGCTAAGAGAAAAAAATGTAGGAAATTGTGCTACCAAGAAGCAAATTTCTTAGTAAAATTTTGTACTTTTTCTGCATTAACTTCTCTGTCTATAGCTTTGAGCTTTTAAGTTCAAATCTAGATTTACTTTTATTGATGGTACATGTTTGCCAAGTATGGGATCAGTAGCATGCTTAATGACTACATGGTAAGATTGACATTGAAGTTAGATACTCGTGTTGATCATCTCTGGTTTATGACTGAATTTGAAATTTTTTTGACTGAAGGTATTTGATTGCCGTATTTGCGGCGATCCTCATTCGGTGCTTCGATTTGCATTTGTAGAGTTTGCTGATGAGAGTAAGTTGTTGGTCAGACCATCAGAGTACCTTCTTGGGATTATTGGGCTTACATTTTGATCCTGACGTTCTTGTTTTCATCAAGTTTGGCTCATCAATTGTCACATGTGAAACAGAAAGTGCAAGAGCAGCGCTAAGCCTTGCAGGGACAATGTTAGGTTATTATCCTGTCAGAGTTTTACCTTCAAAGACTGCAATCTTGCCTGTGAATCCCACATTTCTTCCGAAGGTGAGTATCACAGTGCAAGCCATTGTTCTATGATCTTATTGCTCTGCTCCCCTTTTTCTTTTTCCTTACACTAATTTGGTATCTCCTTGTTCTATTGACTTTTGGGTCCATTATTGAACTGGAATGCAGTCCGAAGATGAAAGGGAAATGTGTGCAAGAACTGTTTATTGTACAAATATTGACAAGAAAGTAAGTATTTGCGAACTTCATGAATTAGTAAGTGCTAATTCATTTGGGTGATGCTTGTGTATTGATTCTCTGCTGTTTTGTACCTTATAACATTTTTACAAGGACCACATATTTTACGGTTTAGATTTGGACATAGGCATCAATAGATCTTCCAATTACATTAAACTTATTGCAGGTTTCTCAGGCAGATATAAAGAATTTCTTTGAGCTGTACTGTGGCAAGGTCAGGATACTGTTTCAAGAAACTTAAATTTGTGTTTTCGTGTCAGAAGTTTCAAACGAGTATTTTTTTTGTTAAAGTTGTTAGTCTTTGCAATCCATGCAGGTTTCCCGCCTTAGGCTTCTGGGAGACAACATGCATTCTACCCGTATTGCATTTGTTGAGTTTGTCTCGGTAAGAACTAACATGTGTCCACCTTCACAGTAATCTAGGGGCTTATAGTCGCAGCAGTTTAGTGGAATTTCTAATCCTTCTTGCTTTTATCCCGCTTGCCATCAGGGAATAAATTGCTAACATGGCACATGATAAGGCTCTGTGGAAACAAAGAATCCATGTAGCTGACCCCGTCTAGTATGGGAAAAGGCTTAGTTGTTGTTGTAGTTGTTGTTGTTCTTAATGTGCTTCCATAAGCTCTTACCTTTGTTCTCATGTTGTCTTTTGACTTTTCATTGTCATTCAAACCAATCATCATATCAAATGCTTTCTCGAGACTCTCACTGATGTTAGTACAACTCAACCATCCAACTTTCTGATTTGATCGTCAAAGCTCAAACAACCTTCAACAAAAGAATACCTAATTCTTACTGTGGCCTTTCATGCATCAGTTCTTGTTTCATTATTAAACAAGAGGGAATGAGCAGCGCTGAGTGTGTTTTGGACTTCTGAATGTTACCAGCTTTTTACTTTTCATTGTCATTCAAACCAATCATCATATCAAATGCTTTCTCGAGACTCTCACTGATGTTAGTACAACTCAACCATCCAACTTTCTGATTTGATCGTCAAAGCTCAAACAACCTTCAACAAAAGAATACGTTACTCTTACTGTGGCCTTTCATGCGTCAGTTCTTGTTTCATTATTAAACAAGAGGGAATCAGCAGCGCTGAGTGTGTTTTGGACTTCTGAGTGTTATCAGAAATTTCAAGTTATCCCTTTTGGTTTGGTCGTTTCTTGTGCATCATCTCTTGGTTTATTTAGTTTCACCTCTGAAGTCAAGAATGAAGACATGAACAGCATGCTCGAGTGTTACTGTGCCTTTTCGTGTATTTGTTAGTCTAGTTTTATTATTCAAACATAAGAAATCTCTCTCTCTCTCTCTCTCTCTCTCTCTCTCTCTCTATCTATATATATATATATATATATATATATATATATATGTGTGTGTGTGTGTGTGTGTGTGTGTGTGTGTGTGTAGATAGATAGATAGATGCACATTTGCTCAATTTAAACAAGCACAACACAGGCATGCAGGCACACACTCATGATACACATTTTCCAAAACTGAAGTGTTGGAATAATTTCTTTTCTGGCTTATATGGGGATGTTCACTTGGTCTTGCTTGAGACTCTACAAAGACCATTTCTCCATACTTATTTATAATGGTGATTGATGAGTTAACAAAACATATTGAAGATGAAGTACCTTGGTGTATGTTATTTGCAGATGACATTGTGTTAGTGGAGGAGTCTAAGGAAAAAGTTAATAGAAAATTGGAACTATGGAGAGAAACATTAGAAAGCAAAGGCCTCCGACTTAGTAGAACAAAGACAAATATATGGAATGTAAGTTTGATCAGTTGGTTACTTCAGAGGACATAAAAATTAAAATTGGCACACATTGCATCCCCCCAAAGGAAAGTTTTAAATACCTAGGGTCAATTTTTAAGAGTGATGGAAGAATTGATGGAGATGTTATGCATAGAATTAATGCTGGTTGGTTAAAATGAAGAGGAGTATCATGTATTCTTTGTGATAAGAAGATACCATTAAAGTTAAAAGGTAAATATTATAGAGCAGCAATTAGGCCTGCCATGTTTTATGGTTATGAGTGTTGGGCAGTTAATGTCTGGGACAAAAATGAAGATGTTGAGATGGATGAGTGGTCATACAAGAAAAGACCATATACATAATGAGTTATTAGAAACAAATTAGGAGTGGCACCAATAGAGGATAAAATGAGAGAATATCCTTTAAGATGGTTTGGACATATAGAAAGAAGATCAAAAGAAGAACCTTTAAGAAGGTATGAAAAACTAAATTTGGAAAGTATTAAAAGAGGTAGAGGACGACCACAAAAGTGTTGGAAAGAAACAATAAAGAATGATCTAGCTTATTCTGAGTTAACTGCTAACATGGCACACGATAGGGATCTGTGGAAACAAAGAATCCATGTAGCTGACCCCGTCTAGTATGAGAAAAGGCTTAGTTGTAGTTGTAGTATATATCAAAATACGGTGACATGATGTACCTTGTAGAAGTTTGGTGATGCTCGCTTGGTCTTGCTTTGGGACTATGAAAATCATTCATTCAAAGTTTTTCATTAATTTTTATCTCAAAATACATCATCTACTGCATATCATAGATATCCATTGTGATTTTACCGGCTTCCCTTTATAAATAAATAGCATTATTGATTTTTCCATTTATGTCATTCATTATCATGTTTCGAGCTTGAACAATTACGGTGGTGTCTAATTTAACTTATTCTTCATATGTTTCAGGCACAAAGTGCAATGAATGCACTAAACTGTAGCGGAGTGATACTAGGGACACGGCCAATCAGGTAACGTTCATAATCACATTCAGATACCTTATATATTTCATAATTTATATGGTTATGGGCTTCATTTTTTTGTTGGACTAAATCTGGCACAGACTAAGTCCTTCGAAGACACCCGTGAGGCCTCGCGGTTCTTGTTCACCAGTCCGCTACCAATAGCTAGCTAGCTAAGAATGAAAGAAGACCAATTTTCCGTAAGGACCTTTGAGAAGTTCTCTTCTCCAATGTTTACCTCCAAGCACCATATCGGCAATTTTCTGTAGACACCAACTTGTCATTATCTCTCTCTCTCTCTCTCTCTCTCTCTCTCTCTCTCTCTCTCTCTATATATATATATATATATATATATATATATATATATATATATATATATATATATATATATATATATATATACATACTATGAGTAATGGTGCATCAGTGTTAAACTATGCCAGTTTAACAGTATGCAAATATGTACATGATCGTTCTATTTGCCGTCACAGAGATGCCCCTTTGCTGTCTTGATTCCATTGCATCTTCGTTATTGTGAATTTCGTTATATAGCCAATGAGCGTCAAAATTGTCGTGAAATTTCTAGACCTGATTCTGCCAAGAGAAACAACATTGCTTTGAAGCCGCAGCTACTATCTTGAAGGAAATAACACCTTAACTGCTTCAATAATAACTGCAACAGTCAATGTTTGTATTCATAGAAATCAGCCACTAAAAAGTGACCATAAATGTCTTAAGGATCAAATCATCAAATAAAAATGCTTAACTGAATAAACTCGGAATGAACTTTCATAAATCAGCCACAAGGCATTGAATTTATGTACAATGGAAAGGGTTTTTATAGAGGAGGAGGTTTAGAAGACCTTTCAAACGGTTAGGTTGGAGGGTTTTCAAGGCTTGGTGGTCTGCCTGCAACCTGTGCTTGGGTTTGAGGGATTGTGCTTGGACCTTTATTATATAAAAGAGAAAACTAAAAAATATATATTATATTCTTTTTTAACACCCCTTCCTCAAATTGATGGTGCATTACTGAAAGTTTGTTAACGAAAATCTGAAATTGTTATTCAGAGACTTGGTGAAGACATCTATAAGTTGATACTAAGATCAAATGAAGTGGAGAGCTAAGTATGATTATAGATGTTCTTTTCAAATATAGTAACAATCCATCTTAATGTGTTTGGTGCACTCATGGAAGGTGTTGATATTAGTTATATATAATACTTTTGTTATCACAATACATATGGAGAATAACCTTAAGTGTTATACCAAGATCTTGAAGAAGTCATCTTAGCCAGGTCAATTATGTAGTTATGTTGATCATGGTTGTCACGATTTCACACTCAAACACAAACAAAATCAACAAGAATTTTAGAAGATGGAATATTGGGACAGTCAGTCTGGTATACTGCACCCTCTCTTTCTTCTCTTTATTTTCAGCAATCTAAATGTTTGCTGGTAGGGTTTTTCCTTAAATACCAGCATTACAATACTAATCACAATTACAACAGTGCCATTAATGAGCCTAATTTAAAACTACCTTTAAAAACAAAGAAATAATAAAGTAAGAAGTGACAATTAATTTCAATATGTTTAGTTCTCATGAAATACAAGAGATTAGAGGCTATGTGAAGAGCTGTGATTATTACAACATATAGTTTCATTTGTTGAACATCTCCAAACTTCAATTCCCGAAGTTGTCTAATCCAAATAAACTCAAGTGATTGTAGCCATAGCTCTATATTCAAATCTTTTGCATTAGATCGTGCAACAACATTTTGCTTTTTATTTTTCCATGAAACAAGATTTCACCAACAATGACACAATATCCCGATTTGGAACGCGCTATCAATAGGAGAACTTGCCCAACTGCATCACGCAAGATCCAATTATTTGAGTGTTCCTTTATCTTCAAAGAATAATCCTTGTCCAAGAGCCTCGCTTTTGATGTATCTCAAAAATTCTTAGTCACTGTATCCCAATGATCTATATGTGAGAGTTTGCATACGAATTGACTTACTACCCTCCAACTGCAAAAGAGATGTCTAGTATTGTTATAGTGGAGATAGATAAGTCTTCCAACCAATCTCCGATACCTTTCAAGATCAAAATAGAGCTTCCCCGATTTGTAACAATTTATAATTTGGATCCATGGATTGTCAACAAGTCTACAATCCAACATGTCGCTTCCTTGAGAATATCCAATGCATACTTCCTTTGTGAGATAGTTATGCCATTCCTTGATCAGGGCAACTTCAATACCCAAGAAATGTTTTAATTTTCCTAAATTCTTAGTTTGAAAATGATTGAACAGATGTTTCTTCAACTCGAGAAATTTTCTCATAATCATTTCCTGTGATAATTATATCATCTACATACACCACCAAGTAAACACAAGTGTTCAGAGAAGTATGGCAATAGAAGACCTGAATGGTCTACTTCATTACTTTGCGTTCATTCCAAATTCTTGAATAATGTTAACTCAATTTTTCAAACCATGCTCGTGGAGACCTGTTTGAGCCCATAGAGAGATCACCGTAGTTTTGCAAACTAATCCACACTCCCCCCTGAACAAAACAAGCCTAGCGGTTGCTCCATATAAATTTCCTCTTCTAACTCTCAATGAAGAAAATGCATTTTTAATGTCCAACCTGATATGCCAACGACGCATCGGTCACTGTGGCAAGAAAGAGACTGGATCTAAAGTGGTTTTTGCAACAAGAGAAAAGGTATCCCCATAGTCAAGGCCATAAGTTTATCTATAAGCTTAACCTTTGGCCACTAAACAAGCTTTAAGACCATCAATTCTAGCCATTTGGACCAACTTTGATAGTATACACCCACCTACATCCAACAGCTTGTTTTGCCTGGAGGAAGGGAAACTAACACCCAGGTACCATTTTGTTCAAGAGCTTGCATTTCATCAATCATGGCTTGTCACCATCCTGATGATCAAGTGCCTCACGAATATTTTTTGGAATTGAAACAGAGGACAAGGATGATACAAAAAGAAGAATAGAAGCATTGGGTTCGAGAAGGTCCGTGGTAAAGGTAGTTGGTGGAGTAGGACATGATTCTTCTAGGTCTTCAACTCCTTATAATGTTAGATCGAATACATGGGCAACGCTTAATACGTGATAAGAGAAAGGTGAAGATGACTTAGTGGTTGCATGATGAACTTCTTGTTCATCGTGGGCTTCAAGAGAGACTTGTTCCTACAAAGGAGAAAGAGATGAACCAAAATAAGGAACATGTAAAACATCAAGGATAATGTTAGACTCAGAAGAAGAAAAGTAATGTAAGTTTCTTCAAAGAATGTGACATCAAATGCGGGACATGTAATAACGATTATTGGTTGGAGAATAATAATGATATCCTTTCTACAGCTTTTATAATACCTAAGAAAAACACATTACTCCAATTGCTTGAGTCGAGAAGTTTATCCAAACCCGAAAGAGAAGAGAGATCATGAACAAAACAAGTACAACAAAAACACAAGGAACAACATGAAACAATGGTTCTATAGGAAATAAAATGGAATGTGGAACTTTATTACCAAGAGAAGGCTAAAGATTCGGATTTATTAAAAACATGCGAATTAGAACTCGCATCACCCCAATAACAAACGAGCATTTTAGCATGAAGTAACAATGTCCGAGCAATTTCAACTAAATGTCTATTTTTCCTTTCTGCTATTCCATTTTGTCAGGTGTGCATTGAGAACAAGTTAGACTGTGTAAAATTTTTGAGGTCGTGAAAAGAAGAGAAAGCAGAGAAAAATATCTCTCTTGCATTGTCACTTGAAGAACTTTAATTTTCTTACCAAATTGGGTTTCAACCTCTCGTATAAAAGGAGGTAAAAATAGAAAATATTTCAAAACATTCTTTCATTAAGAATACTCAAGTACATCTTGAAAATTAGTCAATGAAAGTAACAAAAAACATGGACCCCATACATCTGAATATATCAATTCAAAAGGAATACATGACTTAGATTCACTAAGAGGAAGGGAAGCTCTATGGTGTTTAGCTCTTTGACAAACATCACATTGAATAGCCTAAATATCTCAAACAATTATCTTGAATTATCTCTTTAATTTTTGAAGCTGGTAAATGGCCTAAACGACCTACCACATCCTTAACTTTTCTTCTGTTGTATTGACTGCTAATGCTTTTCCTTGTAACGGCATCTCTTCTTCTGATAATATATAAAGCCCATTCCTCAGTTCACCATGATCAAAGGTTTTTTCCGTCCTCAGATCCTGAAAAACACAACCAGAAAGGAAAAAAGTGATTAAACAATTCGTGTCTCTAATCAAAGAGCTAACTGACAAAAAATTAATTGGAAAATTAGGAATGTAAATGACTGGATTTAGTCTAAATTGTTTAGCTTGTATCACTCCCTTTCCTTCCATTTGAACTAAGGATCCATTAACAGCTTTCACATATTCTGGTAGAGAAGGATTTTCATATTCCATCAACCTTGACTTATCTCCTATCTTATGATCAGTAGCACCAGAATCTATAACCCAGAATTTAGGAAATGTGTAATTAAAATATGAGTTATCACTGATAGTATAGGATGCAGGAGTGTTTGTTTCATTCTTAAGAGCAGATTTATAAGGTTGCTCTTGCAACTGTGACTTAGTTTCAGCTAATTTCCTTCTCAGTTTGATCATTTCATCCATGGAACTTGGTTCGGTCTTCCTCTCTAAAGTGGCTGCTATATGACTCTCATATCTCTTATAGTTAGTCGGTCTGCCAATAATTTTCCAACACTGATTGCATGTATGCGTTCTCTTTCCACAATGTGAACACTCTAATTTATTTCTATCTTCATAATGCTGAAATCTACCAGTTCCTCGACCTCTAGTGGAACCTCTACCTCGTTGAAAATTGGTTTGACCTCTTTTAGCGAATGCTGATTTCTCAACTTGATTTTGTTCTCCCTTTTCCAAATTTCTTCGATCATCTTCTCTCAGTAAAAGAGAATATATTGTACCCACCGAGGGCAAATCCTCTTTGCTTCGGATATTTATTTTAATGGACTCATACTCTGGTGATATTCCCAATAAGAGATCAAATACTTTTCGTATCTCATTGTCTGTAGTATGTTCCTTGATGCAATGACTACATTTATTCTTAATAATGTACCTTTGTTTATTTCATAAACTACGTAATTCTCCATAGTATTCACTTATTGACCTGTCTCCTTGGCGACACTTTCTTATTTTTTTAATAATCTCATAATCCTTCGCTATATTGCGTTGTCTGGAGTAAGCTTCTTACACTGTTGTCCAGATTTCTGCAACAGATTCCATATACATAAATGTCTTGCTAATTACGAGATTCATTGATTGAAGCAGCTAAGAACTAACTAATGCATCATCCTTTGACCAATATTCAAATTCTACACTGTCTTCATCAAGTCGATTATGATTTCTATTGACATAAATGGATTTACCTTTAGACTTTAAGACCAGCTCAATTGATCTGGCCCATTCCCTATAGTTTCGACCTTCAAGTCGAATATTAGTAATCTGGAACGGCTTCATTTTTTGTTCATTATCATATCCGATCACTTGAGATTCTTCCTTGGGACGTCCTTCCATACTTACTTTCTGTTTTTTCTTGGTAGACTTTTTACAAACAGATGGTGGATAGACATATACCTTTTTCAAATTTTTGGTGGATAGGTGGTTTTCACAAATAGATGGTGGACAAGCGGACAATTTTTCAAACTTGTTTTTTTCTTTTGTGTAGATTTTCTCTTTCTCAAAATTTGTACGAACAGATGGATAGATTTATTCAAATATGTTTTCTTTCTTTCTGCAAAATTTCTCAGATTGATATTCTACCTTTCCGTATCGTTGCAATCCCTTCATTTGTATCATTCAAGAGCAGATATAGCCTCAAAGGCTCTGATACCATGTCACAATTTCACACTCAAACATAAACAAAATCAACAGGAATTTCAGAAGATAGAATATTGGGGCAGTCGGCCATATATAGTCGATTGGACCCTCTCTTTCTTCTCTTTATTTTCAGCAATCTAAATGTTTGCTTGGTAGGGTTTCCCCTTAAATACCAGCATTACAATACTAATTACAATTACAACAATGTCATTAATGAGCCTAATTTAAAACTACCTTTAAAAACAAAGAAACAATAAACTAAGTATTGTACTAATCGTAGCCTTCTTAACAATGGTTCTATATTCTCTAAAGGAGAAAGACACCTTCTTATGTTTTTTACATTTTTATGAGATAATAGAGTGTTAAGAAAAATAAAATAGGCTATCATGGAATGTCTGTTATTGATATCACTACTCCAATATGCATAAGTATATGCAATTAAATTGAGTTAGGAAGAAGAGGATAATAATACTTTCTTTTTAGTAATATATCATAGATATCTTATTATCTTAATGACAACATTTATACGTATTGTGGTACGTAAATGTTGGAATTGATTCATTATTGTGTGAATTGACTCATTGTTTGAATATTGATATATGCAATTAAATTGAGTTAGATGAAGAGGATAAGAATACTTCTTTTTTAGTGGTATATATATATATATATATATAGTGGTAGGTAAATGTTGGAATTGACTCATTGTATGAACATGAGTGATGTCACGATGTGTTATAGATCCAATCATCTTTCTATATAGGGTGGATCACTTAGTGGTTCTTCAAATGCAAGTCTCATCTTTTGATTAATCATCTATAACGTCTCAACTATATTACCATCTATTAGTCTTGATATAATAAAATCATTAGCAAACTTAGGTTGACATAAAAAAAACCCTTCATCATTATGTTTTACCTAAATACCAAGGAAGTATCACAGACGACAAGGATCCTTAATTTCAAATTCTTTACCAAGATCTTTCTTGATATTATATATACCTATATATAGTAAAAAAATTACAATACATGTAACAAATTTTCTTATAAACAATGAGGTTTTAGTATAACATGCAGTAAAACTATGACCAACCATAAATTTATTCATTTTATCAAACCAAATCTTCGAGATTTATTTAAGTCCATATAAAGCCCTTTTAAGATGAAGAATATGATTTTTAAAATAATAAGACTAGAAAGAGGTTCATGTAGACTTCTTCTCTTAACCATCCATTCAAAAAAACATTCTTAACATTCTTTTGAAAGATATTTTAGCTTTTAATTGCACTAATGACAATAAAGATCCTTATTGTAGTTATTCTAGCTACTAGGGCGAATGTTTCTTCATAGTATATTCCATAGTCTTGGAAATATCCTTTGACAAAAAATGGGTTTTACATCATTTTAGGGTGTTATCACTATTGGTCTTAACTTTGTATACTTACCTATATCCTATTGATTTTTTAGTCTCGAGACATGTTACTATTTCTCATGTTTGTATTTTGTTTAAAGCATCTATTTCTTCATTCATACCATCAAGTCAAGTTTGGGGTGCTTGAATTTCCTTAAAGGTCTTAGGTTTCTTAATAACCAAAATAATACTCAATAGTGCTCTATGTTGTGGTGAACAAATTTCATAAATCTATCAAGAAGCCTCGAGTCTCTATTCAATCTTCTTAGGAAAGATTCGATCGTCTCTGAATTTCGCTTAGTATAATATTTCTCAAATAGTCACAATGCTTCTTTAATACCAAGACTCATCATCATATTGATTCTTTATATTTTTTCTTGATGTTCATTATTGTCAAGAACATCAATAAAAAAGAGTATCTAGAGTCATCAAGAGAATGAAAAACTTTATTTTGAAAAAAATATTTTATTTCAACATCTCTTGACACGTTAAACTTATCATTCTTGAGATCATAACACATATATCTCTTTTTCTTCATCTCATATCTCACAAAAACATGTTCAATATCACGAGAAGAGAACTTATCTCTTCTATTTGTGAAAATAAAGCATTATATCCAAAAACTTTTAATCGAGAGTAGTTGAGAGCAATTTCAAAATATAAAATATTTTGCAATACAAAAGATGGCATCCAATTTATCAAACAAAATAGATATCATGATAACTTCAGCCCAAAGGTTTTTAAAACACTTCACTAAACACTAGTAAGATCCTAGTAGTTTTCACTATGTATCGATGACTATGTTCGATAACACCATTTTGTTGTGGGGATTTTTAAAAGATGTTTATCGAAAATGCTATTATTTTTAAGATATTTTTCAAATTCATTTGATACAAATTTACCACCAAAGTATGATTTGAAAATCTTAATGTTTGAATCAAATTGATTTTTAATAAGTTTGTAAAAAATAACAAAGTCTTAAAAACATTTGATTTGATTTTTAATAGATATATGTATGTATATCTACTAAAATCATCAATAAAAATCATATAATAAGAAACTTCTTATTTTGATATGATATTTACAAGCTCTATTCAAAAGGTTTGCTTGTAGTATATGTTCTATTAGGCAATGAAAGATATTTTGTTTTACTAAGGACATAATCTTTAGAAGAGAAATTTTTAATATTTTTTATTTTAATCGAAGGGTATTCATACAACTGTTGAACATTTAAATGATCAAGTCTCTTATGCTAGAAGTTTACATCATTTCACAAAACATTAGAATGACCAAAATTTTGAGTATGTAGATAGTTAATCACATAAAAACTTCTTTCTCTACATCCACATTCAATCACTTTCTTTGAGAGGCGATTATGTACAATATAACCCATAGATGAGAATGTAACAATACACCCATTATTCAAAATTTGTAGCACAGAAAGTAAGTGTAAGTTCTTTAGAAATTGATAGTCTTTGTTTTGAAATACAATACAACCCATAGATGAAAATGTGATGATACATCCATTATTCAAAATTTGTGACATAGAAAGTAAGTTTAAGTTCTTTAGAAACCGAAAAATCTTTGTTTTGAAGATGACATATATTATCAACTCTTAATTTTGTTCATTCAACGGTAAAAATACATAAGTCAAAAGGTTTTTTTCTTCATGTAGTCAAAAGTTTTTCATCAAATATCTATGAAAGTATGTCCTGAAATCAAGTAAACGTAACTTCATACTTTGAATATCGTAAGAGGAAGTAGAGATACCGCACTAATAGACATATTTTCCTTCAATTGAACTTCAAGTTGTTTCATTTTGTCTTGAAGTAGAAGGAAAGTAGAGGTTTGTTGTAGCTCTTCATCAACAAAAGTTATCATTTTCTTCAATTTTGGATATATGAGTGTAACATATCCCACCTCTTTAGAATAATGGAAAATCACTTCTTTCTTAGTTTCATTTGTTTCTTGTACCTTGAAATGTAGGAGTGATATGATTTTATATTGGCTCTTGGTCTAGATGTGGCTAATGTGGAGTCCTTTTGCAACCTAAATTTATTAATCATTGTTTTCGCCATTTAAAGATAGGAAAACACTTTTTTTTAGTAAGAAATGGCTTTGAATGTATAAGATAGGATCACACTCCTTCAAATTCTTTCCTTAAGCTTCTTAAAAATTGATAGCCAAAGTCTTTATTTTGTTCACATTACCTTGCATTATGACAACATGTGCATTTCTTTTCATAACCACAAAGTTTATTTCAACCATTTGAAAATTCACTAAAATACTTTTTATTCCTTTAAAAATTTACTAAAATTCTTATTTATCTCTTTATCACCTTGTCTAAGGGATGAGATTTCGTCTTGAAATGTCATCATATGGGTCACATAACTTTGAACAAGTTTTCTTCGAATATTCAAATGCATCTATAATATCTATGAAGTACGCTAAAATTTCTCATATATGGTGATTCACATTGTTGATAAGAACCCATAGAATGGTTTTATGACCTTCATGTTCTTCTCTTTGTTTCAAAGTTGCATTCATAAAGGGTTTTACTTCTATAACTTTTTAAAATAAAAATAGTTTTTCATTGATTGTGTCAATGTTTTATAGTTGGAACTAGTTAGACGAAAATTGAAGCTTTCATCTTCCATCTTAATATACACAGAATTCAAATTTGATGAAAGATTTTTTGAACAAAGAGATATGTTTACTTAGATAGATGTAAAGACAACACATTAGAAAACCACCTAGTTTTGCATATTGAGAATGACTTTATAATTCAGCATGTTTCCCAAAGTAGTAGCACTACTGCGATCAAAAAGATGATCAACACTTTAATACCATGTAATGAAACAACTTAATTTCTTCAATAATAACTGCAAGAATAAATGCTTGTAACAACTTAATTTCTTCAATAATAACTACAAGAATAAATGCTTGTATTTGCAGAAATCAGTCACTAAAAAGTGACTATAAAATATCTTAAATAAAACTCAAATCACCAAATAAGAATGCTTAACTAAATAAAGTCATAATGAACTTTCATTAATCAACCATAAGACATTGAATTTACATACAGTAGAAGGAGCATTTATAAGGAAGGAGGTCTAAAACATCCTCCAAATGGCTAGATTTCTAGCCGTTGGAAGCTTGGTGGTCTGTCTTATGGTTTATGGCCTGAGCTTGGACCCAATTAAAGAAAGAAGAAAAGGAAACAATTATATATATATATATATATATATATATATATATATTACATTCCTTTTTAACACTATCAAGGTTGAGTGCCATGAGTAACCCTATCAATTGGAGTTGCTCATTTCATGATTGATTTATATGGACCATTTGATTGAAGAAATTAGTGGTATAGACAAAAAACAAAATGTGAAAATTACATTCCTTTTTAACACTATCAAGGTTGAGTGCCATGAGTAACCCTATCAATTGGAGTTGCTCATTTCATGATTGATTTATATGGACCATTTGATTGAAGAAATTAGTGGTATAGACAAAAAACAAAATGTGGAAATTATTTTTTCAAAAATAAAGAGTATAATTTGTACTCTTCATTATTTGCTTTTTTATTTAGGCCATTGATCTTTTCAATCAAACAATCCATTAAGCATGATCCAAAACAAAGGAGAGTATAAAATCTCTCTCTCTCTCTCTCTCTCTCTCTCTCTCTCTCTCTCTCTCTCTCTCTCCCTATATATATATATATATATATATAGGGAGAGAGAGAGAGAGAGAGGTTGGATCTTGTCTACCATGATGCTATTGCTATTTGCTCATGCCCGATTATTGGTTTTATGAGGTATGAGTACAATAACATTATTCTTTCACATTCTCATGATCCGGTTTTCATATTAAATATATCACTGTTGCATGATGGTGATGCATCTCCCGGAGGTTGCCTCCATATGGAGAAACGTTGAATGGTGGCTTGTGTTGCTCGGGAGCATGTTCATCAAATACAACAGTGGGGCATATCTATACCCAACCTTTTTGTGCCCTATAACCCCCAATTTACTTCAGTGACGGGTGTGCATTTTGTTTCTTTAATCCAACGGGTAATGGAGGGGTATGAAGCAGCCCTCGCCGAAATTCTCCAAGTTAAAAGCATTTTCTATGAAAATCCAAAATCCAATTCAAGAAACTGAAAATATTTAAGGCCAGGTGCTCGCCGTCGATAGCAAAGATCCTATGTTAGTTGTGCATCATCCTTATTTCTAGGTGCCTCGGCTGTAATGACATTTCCAATTCCAATATGCCTTGAGGTGCTTGCAATCCAGCACCCTTTATGATCACAGAGTACACTACAACAACTAGCAATGCTCTGGTCTTTGGTGACACTTCCATCTGAATTCACCTTGACCCAATGGCGGATCTACATTGAGCCAAGGCCCCGCCTGAAATTTAAAAAATCAACTTAAAATCTATAGCTCATGATGCGATCCATGGGCTATAATACATAGTTCGCCTCACCCAAAACCGTTCAAGGGGTTATTCGTCCCACCCCAAAAGAGTTTCTACATCCGCCACTGCCTTGACCTATTGGCTATTCGGAAGGAACCATTGCACGCGGCTGAGCTGATGGGACTTAGGTTACTGACTTTGTTTTGGGGCATAAGTTGTGGCTCATTCATTGACCCAACACTTGATTGAGATGTGTTGGTGCCTTCAAACATTCGTTCATTTCTTGCCATGATATACGTGATTGAGTAAAGGCAAGCGGACCTGAATTGATGGTGCTGCCAACCTATTGATCCCTTCACAGGATTGATGATATATCCCCACCATACTATTTACATTGCTGTGAAATTTTGGCAAGTCAGGATGAACCAGGTTCCACCCTCACTACACCCCACACCTCTCGGAACACTCACCCAATCAGAACCCACTCTGATCAACACGAATGACCACGACACGTGCATTTAACCCAATAAGGAGGAAAAGGTCTGCATATTAAGTTTTTTTTTTTTGGTTAACTTAACCCAAAAAAATAGCAATACTTTTTCTTGAGTAAAGGAACAAATGACTCAATCCATTTATGTATCGATGATGATATATGTAATAAATCAGGCATATATTTCAAATGCATATTCCATTTTTGCATGGCGGGGATATTAAAATCCTCGAGAAAACTGTGTATTGTGAATTGGCTAATAATTTCGGGATATTGAGGTTCCCCAAGCTGTGCGGTTTCTGATATTGTATTTGAGGCAATTGTTAGAATAACCTACGATAAGCAACTGAAACATGTTCTTGCTAATGGTAAAAAGGAAGGTTCACTGAGTCTCTTTCACATGTAGGGCATGTAAGGAGGTGCCAGCTATATAAGTCCTTGTTTGAATCAAGGCCATTGTGTAAGACTTCTTCACATGAACAAGCACACTTTACTCCTAGTTTAGTGCTAGGTGATTGAAAATTTAGCATGTTTATATATATATATAACACAAATATCTTCACTGTTTGATTTTTTAGATCAATGATGGATATTTGAATAAAATATATTATTGTATTTTTATACTTGCATTTAATGCATATGGTGCATTAAATGCAAGTAATTCAAGTCTCTACCGTTAGACTCAAAAATCAAACAATAGAGATGATTGTGCAAGATTATGCACTAAAACACATTATCAGTTAAGATGCCCTCTCTATATATAGAGAGAGAAATTAGTATGTGTGCACATCAATCCATCCTTAACATTCTCAAAAATCTCAATCCTTCGTCTTGAAATCAAAGATTGAGATCTTTGAGTAAAAAAAATGTGTACCATGCACATTTATTGCACCTACAAAAAGTACAGACACACTTCTTTGCTTTTGAGATTTGAATTTCGATAACCGATCGGACGGTTAAGATTTAAAAGCATGTTTAAGCATTTTTTATATGCACATGGACTACCCCCCCCCCCCCCCCCCTCTCTCTCTCTCTCTCTCTCTCTCTCTCTCTCTCTCTCTCTATATATATATATATATATATATATATATATATATATATATATATATATATATATATATATATATATATATATATATATTGTCATCACTTAGTATTGTTGTTAGTCTTTGTCATGGGATATCAACCCGATGTCGAAGACCACCTTGTGTGATACACTTGGCGAGAGGATCCCCTCTTGGAGGCACCATATCTAATTGAGTTTAGTTTGGATTTAAGTCTATATTTGTATTTGATCTGTTTTAGATTCATTTGGGTCAATTGGTTCATGTTGTGGATCCAATTCATAATTATCCGGATTGTGTGTTTGGATTTGGGTCAGATCCATATTGTCATAGGATCTAATTTGTAGTTTCATTTGGTGTCATGATGTCCCTAGAAAGTGTCTATGTGATTAGGAAGATTTCAACAAAGAACTTCAGCATCATCTAGGTGTCATCAAGCTTCAATAGAACTTAACAGTGAATGGAATTTACCAAATGGCTTCCAATCTGATCTTGCTAGGGGTGGCAATGGGGTGGGGTGCGATAGGTTTCCAATCACCCCACCGGTACCCCGCCCCGCACTGAATGGATCAACCAGCCTAGTGGGTCTTGGGTATCAAACCCCATCGCCCCGCACCCAGTCTACTATAACCCATCCCACGTCACTTCAACCTACACAAATTAATTTTTAAAGAAAATTGAATTAATGTCATATACTTTTAAGTTCACGATATTCCATATTATTAAAGTAGAAGTGATTATATATATATATATGGAGAGAGAAATTGGTATATGTGTATACAAATCCGCTTAGAGATCTTGGTCGTTCAATCGACATGATCAATGATAGAGATTTCAACTTAAAAACCAAAAAGTTTGATAGTGTTTTTTGGACTAGGTATTCAATGTTTGTCTCCGCCGATGATGATAAGATGTTTAAATAGTTTCCCATGACAATCAAATGTTGGAAATGTTTAAATAGATTTAAGCATTCTCTCAACTTGTTGTACACTAAATCGGTCCAGTGAAGACCACTGCAGGCTGGTTGATCATGACAATCGCCTGTTGTCTTCTTTTCAGGTACAACTGGGAGGCCTGGGTACTCTCAACTTGTGAGTCGACCTACAAATGGTTGACTTCAAAGCTTTTGGACATGGATATTGCATTTATATGGATATTTTGATCAAAAGCATTTTATAATGGGTACTCTTCTATAACCAAAGTCCATTGCTTCTCAAATATCACACTACAAATCCTTCTCAAAGCTCTACTCTTTCATAACTGGATTGTCCCCGTCTTGGTTCTCCTTCGTTTTGTACAGGTTTCCTCTTTCTGATGACGTAAAGGCAACGCTGGCTGCTGACCTCAAGGTCAGACTCGACAAGGCAGAGATGAAAACGAAGAGAAAGAGGGAAGCACAAGGGCAGCAGAAACAATTCTTCCTATGTCGCTCGACCATGATCTTCAGCAGCAGTGCGAAGCAGAGCTCGATCTCGGATAAGCTTCTAAGTTTCCGACGAGAAGGGTCCACCGGCGAAGAGATGGGACAGTTAATGAAACATTAAGCAGTTGATACTTTATTAATGAATAATAACTTTTAAAAATTGAGGCTTTTCTGCTACTTTCATCAGATATTCTCAATTATGTAAAAGAATATATTATACAGATGTGAAAATTTTTGTTTCCTGGTACATCAAAAAGGCTGTTGCATTTTCATAAGAGATTTTGTGTTCCTTGACAATGCTATATGAATCTTACCATTCTTGGCCTTTTCAGGCAGAACACTAAAACTAAAGCCAAGCCGACGGATCTCCCTTAGCCACCATTCTAATCTATTTTGGATCATACCAGCATCTAAAAAAGAAAGCACAAGATACATATTTTAGACCTTCCATCGCTTTGGCAATGTTCATTCCCAACTCTTTTTGAATCTTCAGCTTGGGACTTTATGTCACCATTCCTCTAGAATGCCAAAACCACCTCAAGTGAGTATTCTTTTATCTTCTAATACAGTCACACCAACTTTCTGTACATCTTGATGATTGACTGCCCAATACTGATTGATATATAACTTTTTAGTATTAATGTTGCTTTGCAGTTCTTTTTTTATTTGAATAATATTTTTATTTCATTGAAAATACCTACTTTGCTTCTCCATGTTGTCCAAAATACATGTTTCCAAATGTGCAATCTCTAACACATCATATTCAGCTTCATTTTTACCACATATAACTTCTAAAATGCTGATAATTGATTGCCCACAAGTGAAACTACATGAAACTTTTACTATGATGACTACCTTACAATATTTCCTTTTTAATTGGAATGATAAATTTTTGTCATGGAAAACATTAGGTATAGGTCTCAGCCTTACCCAACAGACATTAACTTCATCTGTGACACCAGTCTCAATGTATTCATCTTGGTAAGTGGGATCGGTTATATGTGAGTTCTTATTTTGCCATTATGCGCAACCTACATTAGCATTTAACTCTAAAAAGGAAGTTCATATTTATTGTTTCCTTCCAACACTTTTTAGGTCTTCAGGTATATCTATTGAAGTGTTCACCATTGGTGTTGCACCATCCTCTTTCTTAATGACCTCATTATACTGATATTTCTAATATTTCCTTATGTAGCAGCATATTCAGTACCTCATATCTGTTTCTACATGGATATGTTGCAGATGTCAATAGCAATATTCCATGACACATGATCGGGCTTTATGAAAACAAAGAATTCATGTAACTGACCCCATCTAGTATGGGAAAATGCTTAGTTTTTGTTGTTGCTGTTGTTTATGTCAATGGCAATGTTCAACACCATAGAAGCATTGTTGGTTTTACTTCTTAACCACTGAAAGTAACAACTAAAGTATATGTAAGGACAGAGACAGGTGAGACCCTATTTGGGCTTAGGATTTACTAAATTTGATCCATTTCTATTTATTGAACTGGAAGCAACTCTATACAAAATCAAGGACTAGAGATTGTTGCAATCCTGAACAAAAAGACTAAAATCACTAGATGGGGGAGCTCCAAAATGAAAGTATCTTATGATTCAGCTGCACTCTTAGCAAGAAAATGACCCCTTGATGTGGGGAAATATATGATTCTGTATACTCTCTTTGCGGTTGAATAAATCCTGAATCCGCTTAACAATGTCAATGAATTAATTGGTAATATTCCCTAGACTGCACAGAATTGATCACCTTCACTGCATCCGGTGACCCCATCTCACATTGGATTCTTGTGTAGCCTTTTTCACATAAGAAAGTTAAACCATGTAGCCTTTAATTCAGCTTGCAGAACTTGAGAAGCACAGATAGAATCTGAAAATCCCATCCGCTGTTGCCCTTCATGGACTTCAAGATCTCACTTATCCCTGCAGCACCCTCTGCTGTAATATAAGCAGCTATCTGTAAAATGACAGATTCCTCAAACATTTCTCTAGCTCTATGTTGTCTATGTTTTGTATTCTTTCCAAAATCAAGTAAACACAACTAACCACAAGTTCCAGCGACTATTTCTGTTGATCAAAGATATTGTTTTTTCGCCGTTTTGAAATACACCGGATCCCCCCTGCAGATGCTTTGCTCCTGAGATGAATGATGTATATTTTAATCCAATTAATCAAGTCAGGATTCCCAAAGGCTCTTCCATGAAATCCTAAACTATGCCAGTAATAAATATCATCGTAGTATCTTATGTTAAAACTCCAACTTCTTATATGGCACTAAATAATACTGATTTTGATTAAACTAGTCAAGACATCAACCATTGTATTCAGAGTCAGATGCAAAGCTCCATAACAAATTCCAAATCTAAACTTTGACTAGTTCTTACAACTTTGCCGAGACTTGTTTCTCGGTGAACAGTCGCTCGGGCCTGGTCACTGTGACCCTCTATCTAAGGAGGCATCCCTTACCCCGAAGGGAGGGGGCTATTTTGATGCGTTCCTTATATATATATATATATATATATATATATATATATAGAGAGAGAGAGAGAGAGAGAGAGAGAGACTCACAGTCATATCAAAATCAAATGGCTTTCCAATAGAAAGTGAGGTCAGCTGCAGAGGATTCTTCCAAATCATCCTTGAGCTCAATATTATGCGTCGTATACTATAGCATTCAATTCAAAAAAAAAGCAGGACGAGTTTTCTCTCGAGGAACCAGTGTTATAAAATAAGGGCAGTAATTAAGTGTACAACACTAGGAGAGACAACTCACTTGGCTAGGGGACTCGTGTCACAACTCACAAGACATAGGTCGGGAGTTCGATACTTAGAAGACCAGTAAAAGGAGAGATGGTTGAAATTTAAGAGGTTGGATCATCTTACCGTAAGATCGCAGGCTTCTTGTTTTAGCTGCAATAGTAACCAAATGTGTGTAGGATTTAGTATCACATCATGCCATGAGGCCACCGAGAAATTAGTACATGTGCATACACGTTCATGCTTAAATCTACTTAAAAGACATGCAGTGTTCAATCGATGTGATAAATAATGAAGATTTGAATATAGTGAATCAATTACAGAGAGGGTTCCCACATCATGGACGGATGTGGGTAAAGAAGTTAGTCCCGCTACATTGCCGTCTGAATGTAGTGAATAATTTACAGAGAGGGTCTTCGCATTTTCAAATGGACAGATGCGGAGGGTAAGGAAGCTAGTCTTAGATAATAAGATTTGTATTTGTTCTTGGAATATCGGAACATTATCCAGTAAGCTAATAGAGGTGGTAGATACTATGATTCAGAGAAAGATTCATATTTTATGTTTACAATAGACAAAATGGGTTGGAGAAAAAGTAAAGGAGATAGAGGATACAGGTTTTAAATTATGGTACTCAGGTAAGAAAAAGGCTCGAAACGGAGTTGGTATTATCATAAATAAAGATTTAAAGGATAGTGTAGTAGACATACAATGATATGGTGACCAAATCATAACGTTGAAATTATTATTAGGAGCAGAGGTTTTAAATATAGTTTGTGGTTACGCACCCCAAGTAGGATTAGAAGATAGAATAAAGACAACTTTTTGGGAAGAGTTAGATAAGGTGATTCAAAGGATTCCACAAAGGAAGGTGATTTTTTTAGGAGGAAACTTAAATGGACATGTCGGTAAAGAGGCATTAGGATATCAAGGTATTCATGGAAACTTTGGTTTTTGGGATATAAATGAGGAAGGTAGGGAGATTTTAAATTTTGCTATAACATTTGATCTCTTTATAGTCAATACAATCTTCAAAAAACGAGATGAACATTTAATTACTTATAAGAGTGGATTATCACAAACACAAATTGATTACTTTATTTGTAGAAAAAAGATAGAGCGTGTTGTAAAGATTGCAAGGTAATTCCAGGAGAAAGCTTAACCACCCAACATCGACTTTTAGTTATGGATTTACAAATAAAAAAGTGGACAAAGAAGAAAAGAGTGCATCGACCTATTCGGACTAAATGGTGGAACCTCAAAAGTGAGAAAGAAGATATATTTAAAAACTACTCTCTCCAATTACAATTGATCTGGGATAAGGTTTGTAGGTTTTTGGTTCCTGCAAAAGCTAGTAGAAGAGGCAAGATCAAAAGAGGAGTAATGTTAGACTTTGAATCGTAGGGGTTACTTTAAGAGGTTTTTTAGAAGAGACAATAGAAAATTTTCACAAATCTTTCTCAACAAATGTTTCATCATCATTTGATATAACTTGTTCATATATAAATTTTTTCATTACTGAATATTCATTTACTTTGGATAAAATGGCTTATCCAATGTTACCTCCTAAGATACCTATCACATTAGACAATTTTAGAAATTGTTATAATTTTAATTAAAAGAAATCCACATAATTAAAAAGGGGAGTCACCTTCCTAATTACATGAAACTTTTGTTCATGGAGGCCAATTTGATCTGACAATGACCATTAGAAGCTTGCATCTCCCGCTTGAAACTCATGACTATTTAGTGGTTTTCTATATTGTATCACTTGTTGAATTATATGATTTATAGTTTTCTAGTATAACTATCATGAGTTGTACATATTGTGTGATTTTACGTAACCAACATGTTTTCCTATATAATAACATGTGCTCTTTCCCGTTGTGTGGTTTTTTCTTATCGAGTGTAAATACAACCAAGAGCTTTAGGTATATCATAGAACCATGTGTGTAACATGCTTGGAGAACAAGTCTTTCGATAATTTGGTCATGGGGTTTGTAATCATATCTCTAGTAAGCATATATGACATTGATATTTTATTGTTTTGAATTACATTATAGACATAATGGTATGTAACCATTATATTCTTGTTTTTAGAGTTGTTAGCTCTACTCTTTATCAGACTTATGACTATACTATTATTACAATATATAACAATCGGTTGTTAACTATATTCAGCTTCAAATAAAGTATGAAGCAATTTATCTTAGGATCACTTGTTGCAGTCCTATTGTAAGCAATATACTCAACTTTTCGTATATACAAAGCTACACATCCATGTTTCTTACATGACTAAGAAACAACACGTCTGAATAATAAAATGTGACTGGAGTTTGACTTATTGCCATCTTTACCAACACATTTGAGCATCCAACTATTTTTAGTTTATCTACCTGATAGCATAATTTTAAGTCTCATGTTCCTTTTAGATATCAATATCCTCTTTACTGCAACCTAATATTATCAACCAGGTTTATTTTACTATCGACTAACAAAATCAACAACAAAACTAATATCAGGTCTTATGCATGTACATCAAGCTGCGAACAACTTTAGTATATGGGACATTCGATTTCTCTTGTCGATTACTAGGAAAATCAACCTTACTTAGTTTAATCCCTTTAACAAGGGGTGTACTTTTAAGCTTGCAATCACACTTCTAAAGTTTTTAAAGATATAGTAAACATGTCTTTCCTGACTTAGACATAATAGTCCATGAGTAATCTTTGTACCTAAGATATAAGATGTCTCTCGTATATTCTTTATTTCGAACTTCAACCTCATCCATGACATGATTTTTCATAATCATATCATTATCATTCCCAATCAAAATAATGGTATCTATATATAAAGATAGGATGATAAAGTAGCTCTCAATATTTCAAATATAAATACATTGATCAAGTTGATTGACCACAAATCCAAGTTAGTATTTTAGAAAGTCAAATACCATTATCGAGGTGACTCTTTTAGGCCATACAAAGTTTTTTTTCAACCTATAGCCTTATCTTCTTAGCTTTTGATAATATAACCTGCTCGTTGTTTTATATAAATGATTTCATTGAAGTTATCATTTCTTACATCTAACTGATGTATGCCAAAAACATAGAATATTGTAATAGTAAGAATTATTCTGGTAGATGCAAACTATGCAATAGAAGAATATGTATTAACATATTTATTTCTTTTTATTTAATGATCCAAGGATAAATTCACTCTAAGGTTAATTGATAAGGACAATATTTGCCTCCTGAGTCTTACATACACAGAGAAAAAGGAAATCAGGACAATAAAAGGCTTTTCTACTTTTGAATTTCACAAAAGAACAAAACTGGTAATTTGCCTCTTTTCTTTATTCTAGTGAGAGAATCAGGTTTTCTTTGAAATATAAAGAGAATATCTCTTTTTATTATCTATTTTGTAAGGATTCTTCTCTCCTCCAAAATGGACAGAGTTCCTTTATGTATATTAGAATAAAATGACATACCACTTTGCGCTAATAGTGTTTCATATTTTACCGAAGGATGTCTATGAATCAACTGAACGCTCTAATATCAGTAGGTTTTTGGTTCCTGCTGAAGCTAGTGGAAGAGTTAAGATCAAGAGAGCAGCATCGTGATACTTTGAATCGTCCAAAGGAGGTTTCTTTAGGAGGGTTTTGAGCATAGACAAAAAAAAGATTTCACAAATTTTTCTCAAAAAAAAAAATTCATCATCATTTGATATAACCTGCTGCTCATATATAAACCTTTTCACCCTTGGATATCCATTTTCCTTTGGATAAAATGGCTTATCGGATTTTGCCTCCTAAGACATTCATCTCGTTTAAAAATATATTTTTGAAACTTTTATGATTTTAATTAAAAACAATCCATATAATTAAGAAAGAGGCTGACCTTACTAATAACGTGAATTAACCTCTGTTCATGGAGTCCAATGTGGCCAGACAATCACCGTTAGGAGCTTACTAAGGTTAATATGATTTCATAGTGTGCGACGATCTGCGGCAATTCGATTCTTCTTTTTCAGTTCTTGGTCGATTCAAACTTGGAGCAGAGTAATTGTTATGTTTAAGGATCCTTATTTTTAATGATTGCAATCCCATCATTGAAAGCACTAGAGCTTTTATATATATATGGAGCTGACTGCCTATTCACCTATGGAGCTGTTTGATGACGTGGTTTGGGCCTCCAAAACTGGAAACGTAGGTTATGCTAGCCTTGCATCAAACATGGACAATGGATTGCAATAAAATGTGAGATTGTATTATCCTGTTTTCTAATCTATTAAGAGGGCAACCGACGGCACACCCTCAGGGGTGAGGCACTCGAACTAGGCCTGCAGGGAGAGCTCTTAAGGCCCGGCCTCGTAATCAAACACCTCCTAGGGAGGTGGACAATCACATATCTCAATAGATGGCCTCAAGCCATGCAAAGTCCAAGCACAAGCCCCATCTACCACATGGGTTCGGGTCCTATTAGAGTTTTATTGGGGATTGTTTCAAGTTTTTAGCATCTAGAAAGCTTTTAAAACACTAAGATGATGCAAGCGACTAAGAATTCATGTAGCTTGACTCCAGTTAAAGTCGAAGAAGGCTTGATTTTGGTTTGGTCTGGCTTTTGTTTTGGTTGCTAATCAGATCCTTCACCGGGCACGTTCTCGAATTGATTAAGTCCGAGCTTGATTATGTTTAAACAGGACCAGGATTGGCTTATTTGGTTGGGTTTGGTTTAGATTGTGTAGTTAGGATTAAATGTGATGGATCAGGTCCAAGTAATACCAAATCTAGGCCACCCAATCAAACCCGAGCCTCAATCCTTTACAATATCTTGTCCAAAATCATACCTAAACCATACTCGAACTCGAACCAAACCGCTACACCGAAACCTGAACCAAGAGTTCTATATGAAAAATACCAAATATGCTTAGTGTCAAGCAAGTCCGAATCGGCGAGAATGCGACAGTGACGACGACTGCATCAAATTGCTTATGTAGTTATTAGAAGTTGATAGTGATCACTAAATGGAACAAGTTTGTGGCCCGACAGAGAAAATAACAAGGTTGAAAGGCTTGCAAAAACTTGTGGTTGACAGAAAGAGAAAGGATAACGTGAGCACAGGGAGAGAATATGCATGAGAGGCAGGGATTTAAGGAGGAATATCTCTGTGTCCTCTCATACGGAAGCTTCTGCTAACGCAGCTATGCTGTCTTCCCATTGTTGATTTGGCCGAAGGAAGGAAGATGGCATCATGGGTGCATGGTCATGTGTTCAGTCCCTGTGCTACCAATGGCTCGCACAGAGGCTCGATCTCGGGCTTGGCGGGCCGAGACTGCGATTTGATTGCCAGATCGGTGAAGTTGGCGAAATTGGCAGAGATGTGTGCGCCACTCCACTGCACCACCATCCACCGGCCGGGGATCGGTACACTCTGCACATCCTTGAACTCTCCAACTATAACAGTAGATACTAAGGTCAGCTGATTCTGTCCATGAGTCTGTGTCGTGTGTGTGCGTCTGTGTGTATGGTTTGCAATTGCCATGCATGAAGATGAGATGTCATGTCTGCTGTGCTGATTTCAAAGACGACTCTATTATGAATCGAGTCGAAAGAAAACAATAAAGAATGATCCAATTTATGTTGAGTTAACTATTAATAGAGACATGATCGAGTTCCACGAAAACAAAGAATCCATTGCCCGACCTTATCTAATGTGGGAAAAGGCTTAATTGTTATTGTAGTATGATGATCCTTATTTGTTATTAGGTCAAATATTTTTTAGGTCAGTGTTAAAGGTGGCTGGCACCATATGAAGGCCCGACACAAATTAGGCAGTTTCTGTTATCATCCACTCAAACTGATGAGAAAAGTGGGTCATGTTTGACTTGACCTGTTTTCACACGAACACAAAATGACATTACACAAACATGACCAATAAAATTTGCTGGCTATATGGCATTCTACACGAGCACGACTCAAAAAAAGATAAGAAAAAGGAAATTATGCCTAAGGTCGAGACCAGTAAGAATGTATAAACCAATGCTGTTTGTATCTACCCAAAGTGATGTGGAAATTTTTGGTTCATATTCAGGTTGACATGTTTTCAATGTGAACACGAAACGACACACATCTGACACGAATTTGTATCGGTCAAAACGAGGGTGTAAAACCCACAAGATTCATGTCCAGTGGCAGAGCTTGGATGGGGAAATTCAGGCGAGGCAGTATGTTTTCTCAAAAAACTCCGACTGCTTCGACAAATCTTTTGAATTTTTTCCGGCTTCAGGCTCTGTGTTAGCCGGTGAATAGGTATGCCACCATTGATAGCCAACCAGCTAGTCCAAGCTAGCTACTTTTTAAGTTTGACATGATTTGAAAAAAGTAGAGAACTAAAGCAGTAAGTTGTCACTTTAAGCAGATCAATTGGAATGAGCTTATACAGTATCCGCATTATGTTGAATGTGTTATTTACAATAAAACTGTGTTTGTTTGTCACTAAAACACAGCAAGCATATGCTTGTACCACTTTTTAGTCATGGTGACACAACTCATGAACCACTGACGGTGTATGGCAGTTGAAGGATGGGGATGCAGAGAAAAAGAACCCAAGGTCAGTGGTGGCTGTCATTCTAGGAGGAGGAGCTGGTACTCGACTCTTCCCACTCACCAAGAGGAGGGCAAAGCCAGCGGTCTCTCTCTCTCTCACACACACACACAAATGCACATATATATATATATATATATATATATATATATATATATATATATATATATAAAGAGAGAGATAGTGGGGTGTATTTAAATCTCCTCAAACCTCTCTAATATTTTATTGCTACAATCAACATTGAAAAACAATGTGTAGCGCTGTATTTTATGTACTTGCATTTAATGCATAACGGTATAATCTACTTTTCATTTCAAATCTCCAGAGTTGATCGCGATGATCAAATGAGAAAAATGTTTGAGAAGATTTAATCATCTATTGGATTGAGCATATACTACTATATATATAGTATATATTATTTACTTATTTATTTATATTTGTATATATGTATATATAAAGTGTAATATGCTTGTCATGTTATATACTTATCATAGCCTTGAAAATCTCAACTATATATTTAGTTTAAAAGTAAGAAAACAAAAGGTATAAATGTATTTTATGTTATGTAGTTTTTGCTTTTATAATCAATCATTTCTCTTAAAATTAATGTCTCGGACTTTAAAGAATAAACAAGCATATTAGACACACCTTATATATATGTGTGTGTGTGTGAGAGAGAAAAGCGAACCATATCCGCTACTAACGCAACTCACTCATGTTTGACCATTGATTTTCAGTGACATGAGTATAATTTCAAAAGTTGTAAAGGTATTTGAAAAATAATGAAAGTCACTCAGAAAAATTAGTTGGGCATGAACAACGTTAGTAGTAAGAATAATCCAATCACTATATATATATATATATATATATATATATATATATATATATATATATATATATATATATCATAAGCATTTCACTACAACAAAGTTCATCTATGGTGATAGCCTTTTTAGAGAGAGACATGTTATAATAAGTTGATAAGCAGAGATATCCGCATAGTTCTTTAGCATATGATTGAGAATTAAATGGCATTTGATACGCTGAAGTTGATTACGTATAGGTGCCCATAGGAGGTGCCTACAGACTCATAGATGTGCCAATGAGCAATTGCATAAACAGTGGGATTAACAAGGTTTACATTCTCACACAATTCAACTCGGCATCACTCAACAGGCATCTCGGGCGTGCTTACAACTTCGGTAGCGGCATCAATTTCGGTGATGGATTCGTCGAGGTATGTATGCTCTTCTTCACTATTGAATTTCTCGCACATATAGGCTGGGTGGATCAACACAAGTTGAGACCTAAAGATCGAGTTCGAAATTTGGGGCCTAAAATCACAACAATCTAAAAACTTGAGGCCTAAGAAATTGGGAGTTCTCAAACTGAGTCGATTTTGCACCTTTCTACTAGTACTAATATCATTCTATATGCACCTTCATAGCAAATGTGGATCTAAGAAACATTTTAACCCGCGATTGTACCGTAGGCTCTGTACTCTAGCACAAATTTGAACCATGGGCCACATGAACGAGGCAAAGCTGCTTTGCTGTGGACTCAAATCGGGTAGCTCGTGGTTTAATCCATACTGTTACAGTTCACATATTTCAACTTTTGTTTTAAGTTGAGTTGACTCAACACTAACTCTGTGCATTAAGAGATCACCCTTGTATGATCAGTCCTAAACCCAAATGAAGGAGGGCATTATACACCCAACATTAGATAATTGCTGAAAGGTTATTTATTTCCCCCTTGCTTGCATGGCTACTGCTACAGGTAGTTGTGTAAATGTATACAATGGCCTCCAGCCAACAACCAGATTGGTGTTTCACTAAACAATTAGATAATTGCTGACGATTTAGAAGATACCGACCAACTTGTCAGTACACAACATAAATTTGCATCAAGTTTGGCTCAACCGCCTATCAAAACAAGTTTGGTTCAATCTTACCTTCTATAAAGAGGCAAAGGTCAGGTTGGCATCCAAGCTTGGGATAGCCCTTGATGAGATCCAAAGTTGAAACCCCTTGCTCACAATACAGTGACCTTCTAGATATTTAATTCAACCTAAAGTTTAGATTTCCACTAACAAAAAGTTTTAATTTGATGCTTCAAGGTTTTGGCAGCAACTCAAACACCTGGAGAAGCAGGCATGAAGTGGTTCCAAGGGACGGCAGATGCTGTTCGCCAGTTTCACTGGCTTTTTGAGGTATAAACTTTTGCATACAACCTCCTTTCACATTAATCTGCAACTATTTATCTTATTGATTCATATTAGTCCAGCCAAGTTTCCAAATATGAAGATGCTAGAACAGATACCTACACCCAGAAGTTATCTCTTCTAAGAAAACTGAACAAGAAAGCAACAAGAAAATTCATCCATTGAAGAATCTAGACTGATAAAGGACAACGTGAAACTAGAGGCTTAACATGAGAAACCTAGATGGAGCATGAACAGAACACCAGGAGTTACATGGTTTGTCAAGAATACTCATAGAAAATGACACAATAAGGAAAATGAAATTGAGGACATTTATTCACAAGGAAAGAAGGAAAAACAAAAGATCTGAAAAGCAGACTAATCTATCATTAAAACATGCATGTACTAATAAAAATACAATAATCCACACTCAGGCACCCGGCTAGGGGACTCGACTCACAAGTTGCAGCTTGTTAGTTGGACACCTGAAAAGTATACCTACCTGGCTTCGGCCTCTCTATTGTAACCACACAAAAAGAATGGTATGATGCTCGCAATGTAAACAAACTAGGCTTAAATCAAGCTCTTAATTGAAACCTTTGACATGCCCTTGAAACAAGGTATTTCGTTTCCCTGAAATAAAACCAAAAAATAAGCATCTCAAGGTATTTTCAGCAACAGTTTCGCTCTTGCTGAAAGGGAACTAAGCCTATCGTGAGAGATCACACTTTGCTGTTTCCAAGCTCAGATGAAGGAAGGTTGCATTAGGTAGCCAATTGTCAGCAAGAAATTTTGACAGATTCTTTATGAACCAGTGCAATGTTTCAATATTAATGCAACAGAGGCCATCAATACTTCAAAGTTCAGCATGGCTGAGCGAGATAGTACTAAGAAGGTGACCTCATAAGAAGTCCTCATGTTGCATGCACCCTCTAGCCCATCCTGCCTAGTGTGACAAAAGGCTCTTGGTTAAGGATTTTGGCTAGAAGGGAATTCCGCAGCATCTTTTACATAAAATACATTGATCTACTGCATCCAGAAGTTAGCATGTATTGTAGGGGCCACAAGTGGACACATTCAAGAGAATGGTCCCATGGAGTCGTGTTTTCACCCAGTACCTAACAATGGAAGTTTAATAACTTATATATGTGAATAATATAAGAGAACAATCTATCTCTGGATCGTACTGTTACACTTAAAATAGTGAAACAATTTAACAATTATAGATGGTCAACTAAAATACATTTCAATGCATGAAAACTTGAAAACCCAAAAACTCATTGTATTTCATGTTTTGCTTAAAGGATATATATATATATTAGATAATTAGCAGCAAAGACTTCCAAAGATAATTAATAAGTATTGGCCTCAAAATCCGAGATAGAAGGCTGCTACTTTAATTAAGCATATTCTTCCTGCTTACTTAAGGCTCATGATAGTGTGATGTATCAAGGATGGAAAAGATAAAGAACTCACTGCATCAGTGCAACATCAGAAACACGTGACGATGATGGTGGATACTTAAGCGATGGTCCCAACAAGAATCATGATTTGACTTGAGACAAGTTGCCTGCCTTGAAATAATTACGTTCATTCTCATAGCTTGCTTGCTTTGGTGCACATCCAGTCAAAGAAAATTTTCACAGTTTATGCATTCGAGAGAACATTTTGACGTTACCAAGAAGCTTAGATTTTGTATTCTTAATTTTCCTGTAGGATGCCAAAGGTAAGGAAATCGAGGATGTACTCATTCTCTCTGGGGATCATCTTTACCGCATGAACTACATGGAATTTGTTCAGGTTAGTATGCACAATGAGCTTAGTGGTTACCTGCATAACTTTTTCAATGACAGCTTGCAACATAATGTGTAACTTTACTTGATTCACAGAATCATAGGCAGAATGGTGCCGATATTACAATTGCATGTCTACCTATGGATGACAGGTAGATTAGTAGATTATGATTTAATAACTTCCAAATGAAGCAATTCATAGCAATGATGAGATAATGTAGAAGATTGTGCCTCCAAGTTTAGATTATACGTCTTTTCATAGGAAAGAGTTCAGAACTTTGAAGATGGCTTCTTTTTACTCAGTTCCTTCATATATGACTTTAATACCCCTTCTCTTCATTTGTCTTCTCTAAACTCCATAACATGGCCTAAATGCAGAAGCGACAGAGGATAAACTAACACTAGTACATCTCTAAGATTTGGATAATCAGGTTATGCCTTGATATTTGACTAAACAAGATGAACTTTCTTTAGGCTTTGCCAACAGCAGACCAACCTTTTGACAAATCAGATCCTATGAGGAGCTTATTGACAGAGAAGATTATGACACCATGAATGTCTATAAGGCAAAAAGACAAAAACTAACCTATTTTTTCCTGCTTAATACAAGAATAATAATGCAGCTTACATGTTCTCTGATGACAAACATAAGAAAGAGATGGAGTAGCAGGTCATACAAAACTGCTTTAGGGTGTGCTACATGAAAACTGCAAAACAAGTAGTTAATACTAGTAAGTGGAATAGCTTGGTTATAGTGAATGATTTAAAGGAGTTCAGTTTAGCATTCTCCACATTTGGTTGTGCATAACATATGTCTCTTTAATCTGATTTTGGTCTAATGAAGATTGACAGTAAAGGAAGAGTTGTTGCATTCAATGAAAAGCCTAAAGGAGAAGACCTGAAAGCAATGGTAAAACTCATGTTTATCATACTGCTAACACACCAGGAGTTTCAAGAATTAGATTTACTGCTAATACTGCTTCATAATTTAGCAAGTTGATACAACTGTTCTGGGCCTTTCGAAGGATGAGGCTCAAAAGAAACCATACATTGCTTCCATGGGAGGTGCTTAAGATGTAACAGACAAATTCATAAGTTGAGTATATATTAAGCGAGACATTTGTCTGCTGTGCTTAGAGAATAATTTTCTTGAAACGAGATGGTATTACTAAACTAAGTACAAAACCACTTTTTGATATTCCATCAAAATGAGCAGCTAAAATTCTGCACACGCACTCTAATTTGTCACAAAGACCTTTTTCTATCTAAATGGTCAAATTGAAAGATCAAGCAACTTATAGCTATCAGACCTCCATAGTTTGACCATCATCCCTGAACTACTCGATCCTAACTGATTTTTCAGTCAGCGAACAGGAAATCATTTTTGCATTATCATCCTAGTATCATCATTTTTTTTGTCATGTGTACCAGAAAACAAGAATGTAAAAAAGTCCTGCATCAGGTAAGCAATATACTCGCTATTATTTTGGCGGTGCTAGACACCGTGATACAGCTTCACAGTTCGGAATAAATTCTGTAAAGATAGAAAAGAGGGGCAGATTTATGTAGTCATTTACTCGCATGCCAGAGCACTCGCAGAGTATATAAGTGATTCATTACTTAGAACTCTTAATCAACAGAAATTAAGAATGAATATCATCAGAGGCAGAAATCTTGGAAGACATAAAATCTATCACGACTAGAAACATTGAAAGGAGAAACAATGATTAAAATGAATCATAACATATCAAAAGAAAATCTTAAAAGATATTTTGTTAGGAAAAGATAAAAACAAAATGTTGATTCTATTCGATACAAATTTCACAATGTCTATGAAGCATAACTGTTTTTGCTTTGTTTGGTACACTGGACAAAAGAGCCTGTTTGGTAATATCTGATGAACATCACACAAACTGGAACCTTTTATTTGACTGAGAGCATCCAACAGACAGGCTTAAACTGGACACAAACATTTAATCTCGAACCTTATTCTTTTCAAATACATATATAGTATGTGTGAGCACTTTCAAAAGTCCACCTAAAGAATTGGCAACTATCAAAAACGAACCTTAAGTATTATTTGTAGACAATCCTAAACAACAACAACAACAATTAAGCCTTTTCCCATACTAGATGGGGTCGGCTACATGGATAATTAGTTTCCAGAGAGCCCTATCATATGTCATGCTAGCAGTTAACTCAACATAAGCTAGATCATTCTTTATTGTTTCTTTCCAACACTTTTGTGGCTGTCCTCTTCCTCTTTTAACATTTTCACAATCTAGTCTTCCGTATCTTCTTTGAGGAGCGTCATTTGGTCGTCTTTCTAAATGTCCAAACCATTTCAAACAATGTTTTCTCATTTTATCCTCTATTGATTTTACTCCCAATTTGTTTATAATAACCTCATTATCTCTACGGTCTTTCTTTGTGTGACCACTCATCCATCTCAATATCTTCATTTCTGCTATAGATATCGTTTATATATGTTAATGGTTAACTACCCAACACTCAGAACCATAGGTCTAAATTGATGCTCTATTTACCTTTCAACTTTAATGGTATCTTCTTATCACACAAAATACCTCATTCCCCCCTCCATTTTAACCAACCTACATTAATTCTATGTATAACATCTCCATCAATTTTTCCATTACTCTAAAAAATTGACCCTAGGTACAACAACAACAACAACAACTAAGCCTTTTCCCATACTAGACGGGGTCGGCTACATGGATTCTTTGTTTCCACAGATCCCTATCGTGTGCCATGTTAGCAGTTAACTCCCAATAAGCTAGATCATTCTTTATTGTTTCTTTCCAACACTTTTGTGGTCGTCCTCTACCTCTTTTAATACTTTCCAAATTTAGTTTTTCTAACCTTCTTATAGGTTCTTCTTTTGATCTTCTTTCTATATGTCCAAACCATCTTAAACGATGTTCTCTCATTTTATCCTCTATTGGTGTCACTCCTAATTTGTTTCTAATAACCTCATTATGTATACGGTCTTTTCTTGTATGACCACTCATCCATCTCAACATTTTCATTTCTGTCACAGACAGCTTTTGTACATGTTGATGATTAACTGCCCAACACTCAGAACCATAAAACATGGCAGGCCAAATTGCTGCTCTATAATATTTACCTTTTAATTTTAATGGTATCTTCTTATCACAAAGAATACCTAATGCTCCTCTCCATTTTAACCAACCAGCATTAATTCTATGTGTAACATCTCCATCAATTCTTCCGTCACTTTGAAAATTTGACCCTAGGTATTTAAAACTTTCCTTTTGGGGAATGCAATGTGTGCCAATTTTAATTTCTATGTCCTCTGAAGTAGCCAAATGATCAAACTTACATTCCATATATTCTGTCTTTGTTCTACTAAGTCGGAGGCCTTTGTTTTCTAATGTTTCTCTCCATAGTTCCAATTTTCTATTAACTTTTTCCTTAGACTCCTCCACTAATACAATGTCATCTGCAAATAACATACACCAAGGTACTTCATCTTGAATATGTTTTGTTAACTCATCCATCACCATTATAAATAAGTATGGACTTAAAGTTGATCCTTGATGTAACCCAATATTAACTTCAAAGAAGTCTGTCGTTCCTTCATGAGTCCTCACACATGTTTTTGCACCATCATACATGTCTCTTATAAGGTTAATATATGTCAATGGGATACCTCTTTTTCCAAAGTTCTCCAAAGAACCTCCCTCGGTACCCTATCATAAGCTTTTTCTAGATCAATAAATATCATGTGAAGGTCTTTCTTTTTTGCTCTAAAATGTTCCATAAGACGTCTCAAAAGGTGAATCGCTTCAATAGTAGATCTACCTGGCATAAATCCAAATTGGTTCTCTGTTGTACTTGATACTTGTCTTAACCTACGTTCGATAATTCTTTCCCATAATTTCATAGTATGACTCATTAACTTGATACCTCGATAATTCGCACAATTTTGAATGTCTCCCTTGTTCTTATATACGGGTATAAGTGTACTTGCTCTCCATTCCTCGGGCATCTTTTGGTTTTTCCATATTTCATTAAATAGTCTTATGAGCCAAGTGATTCCTATTTCTCCTAGTATTTTCCAAACTTCTATAGGAATATTATCTGGTCCTACCGATTTACCACTCTTCATATGTTTAAGAGCCTCTTTGACTTCATTCTTTTGAATACGTCGGTAGAAATTGTGGTTTATATACTTTTTTGACTTGGCTAAATCTCCTAAACTAATACTAACATCTTTATTTTCATTAAAAAGATTATAAAAATAGTTTTTCCATCTATTTCTTATATCATCATTTGTCACTAGAATTTTTTCATCCTCGTCTTTTATGCATCTAACATAATTAAGATCTTTAGTTTCTTTATCTCTAGCCCTAGCTATCCTAAAAATATCTCTTTCACCCTCTTTTGAGTTGAGTTTTTTATATAAGTCCTCCCAAATCTTAGTTTTTGCTTCACTAACGGCCTTTTTTGCTTCTTTCTTTGCTTTCTTATAAGCTTCTAAAGTTTCACTAATTTTCTTAGCATAATGTAATTTGTAACATGCCCTCTTTGCCTTGATTTTATTTTGTACTACTTCACTCCACCACCAAGCCTCTTTTTGTGCCGGTACACCTCCCTTAGATACCCCTAACACATCTTTCGCCACTTTCCTAATATGTATAGCCATATTGTTCCACATATCACAAGGTGTGCCAACATAATTCCAAACATCTCCTTGAAGGACTTTCTGTTTAAATATATCTTCTTTCTCGCTTTTGAGGTTCCACCATTTAGTCCGAATAGCTCGATGCACTCTTTTCTTCTTTGTCCATTTTTTTATTTGTAAATCCATAACTAAAAGTCGATGTTGGGTGGTTAAGCTTTCTCCTGGAATTACCTTACAATCTTTACAACACGCTCTATCTTTTTTTCTACAAATAAAGTAATCAATTTGTGTTTGTGATAAGCCACTCTTATAAGTAATTAAATGTTCATCTCGTTTTTTGAAGATTGTATTGACTATAAAGAGATCAAATGACATAGCAAAATTTAAAATCTCCCTACCTTCCTCGTTTATATCCCCATAACCAAAGTTTCCATGAATCCCTTGATATCCTAATGCCTCTTTACCGACATGTCCATTTAAATCTCCTCCTAAACTAATCATCTCCCTTTGTGGAATCTTTTGAAACACCTTATCTAACTCTTCCCAAAAAACTGTCTTTATACTATCTTCTAGTCCTACTTGGGGTGCGGAAGCACAAACTATATTCAAAACCTCTGCTCCTAACACTAATTTCAATGTCATGATTCGGTCACCATATCGTTGTATGTCTACTACACTCTCCTTTAGATCTTTATTTATGATAATACCAACTCCGTTTTGGGCCTTTTCTTTACCTGAGTACCATAATTTAAAACCTGTATCCTCTATCTCCTTTGCTTTTTCTCCAACACATTTTGTTTCTTATAAACATAGAATATGAATCTTTCTCCGAATCATAGTATCTACCACCTCCATTAGCTTACCCGATAATGTTCCGATATTCCAAGAACCAATACGAATCTTATTATCTAGGACTAGCTTCCTTACCCCCCGCATCCGTCCATAATCAAAATGCGAAAACCCTCTCTGAAAATTTTTCACTACATTCGGGCGGCAATGTAGCGGGACTAACTTCTTTACCCACACCCGTCCATGATGTGGGAACCCTCTCTGCAATTGATTCACTACATTCGGGCGAAAATGTAGTGGCCCTTGCTTACTTCTTACTGCATTCGGGCTCTGCAACACGTCGCTAGGCGGGAACGCCCCAAAGCAATGCTCATAATTTTTGTAATCCATGTTGTAGAAATCCAACGAAGTTTTACGCTGGCTGTCGGAAGCCTAACACAACCCTCATCCTTTATCCGGGCTTGGGACCGGCAATTTTAGGGTGATCCCTTACATGGGCGGATAAAAAATTGACCCTAGGTATTTAAAATTTTTCTGGTGAGAGATGCAATGTATGTCAATCTTAATTTCTATGTCCTCATCAGTGTTATCCGTATACGTATCGTATCGTGGGCCACCACGATACGATACGGGGGCCCGTATCGTGAAACCCACAGTATCGCACCGTATCGTGCGATACGGGCCGTATCGCACGATACGGGTGATACGCCCTGGGACCCTTATAAAGGGTCCCGGGCCGACTGAAACCCGCGATTTTTCGCGGGTTTCCTCTCTCTTCTTGGGTTCCTCAAGCTCCCTAAAAGCCGATTTTCGCCTCCTTAGTGTTCAAAGCTCCAAAATTGTGCCCTACGGTGCCCGTGCAAGCCTCCAAACTCGGATTTTGGTATATTTTTAATGTTTTTTCATTATTTTCCTTTATATTTGTTGTTTTTTGTGTTATTTCGGTTTTTTTTTTTTAATGACAAAATATGAAGTTATTAAGTGTGTGTATACGATTTTTATTGCATTCATGAAGTGGGAGACATTCGATTTGAGTGTTATTTGAAGATTGGGGAATTTACGAAGTGCTTTTATTTTCAGGTTTTTGTTTGAATTAAAGTACTCCATTGAGATGGCAGGAAGGGGTGGTAGAGACTCTCATTCAAAGTCTAATGATCCGGCATGGCAGTGGGGTATACCAGTTGAGGGTTCAAGGTTAAAAATCATATGCTTATTTTGTGAAAAGGTGGTTAGTGGTAGAATTTCAAGGTTGAAACACCACCTAGCAGGAACCAGGAAAGAAGTTGCTCCATGCACAGACAGAGTTAGAAGTTTACCAGAAGGTATTAAATGGCAATGCCTACAGATGATTGAGAACATACAAGAACGGAGACAACAAAAGGATGATTTTCAGATGTATGAAGAAGCTGATGATGCTACTGCCACTGGATTTGGATTCACTGATAGTTTGCCTTCAGATGCTCGAACAGAGATTGGTAGTAGCAGTTCACGAGCACCTACTAGAGGAAAGAGGGTTGCAGCTGAAGACTTTGGAGGTGGCAGAAGAGGAAGTTCAGGAAGGAGTAGAGGAAGAGCTTCTTCTTCTAGCATACATTCGTTCTTTCCTCCTTCCACTACACCTGGTGCTCAATCAGGAATTCGTGCTGCTATGGCTTCAAAACAACTGCATGATCAGGCAGACCTTGCAGTGGGAAGATGGTTTTATGATGCATGCATTCCATTTAATGCAGCAAATAGTTTTCATTTTCAAGCAATGGCAGATGCAATTGCAAACATTGGTCCAGGATATAAGATGCCCTCTTATCAGAAGTTGAGAGGGAAGATATTAGATCAGACCGTAATAGAAGTGCAACAATACTGTTCGACTTTGAGACAGTCGTGGAAGGAAACAGGATGCACTATTATGGCAGATGGATGGACCGATAGGCGAGGAAGGACATTGCTAAACTTTCTTGTATATTGTTCTAAAGGACTCATGTTTTTGAGATCTCTAGACATGTCAGAGGAGAGACACACTGCAGAGATCCTACGAGAAGAATTTGATAAGATTATACAGGAGGTTGGGCTACAGAATGTGGTCCAATTGATTACAGATAATGCAGCTAACTACAAAGCAGCTGGGAAGGAGTTAGCTGATATTTATGGGACTTTCTACTGGACACCATGTGCAGCCCATTGTTTAGATCTCATCCTCGAGGACATTGGTGAGATGGATGAAATAAAGGCAGCAACTGAGTGTTGCCAAGATATTACAAAATTCATTTACAACCATGCATTTGTTTTGTGTATGATGAGGAGATATACAGAAGGTGCAGAGCTTCTTCGCACAGCTGTAACTCGGTTTGCAACAAACTTCTTATCTATACAAAGTATTGTGAGACAGAAGCAAGTTTTGAAGAGAATGTTCTCCTCAGATGAGTGGCAACAATTTGCAGAGTTGCCTCAAAACAGAAGAAATAGAAAGTTGAATGAGATTGCAGAAACAGTTTTTAGAAGTTCATTTTGAAATGCATGTGTCAGATTATTGAAAATTACTTGTCCATTAGTGAAAGTTTTGAGATTGGCTGATAGCGAGGAGAAACGATCTATGGGCTACCTTTATGAAGCCATGGACAGGGCAAAAGAAGCCATCAGAAATAATTTTAATGGAAAAAAGAGAGATTATGTGCCCGTGTGGAAAATAATTGATAGTAGATGGAATAAACAATTGCATTAGCCTATTCATGCAGCAGCATATTATCTAAACCCATCATTCAGGTACTCAGAAACCTTCAAAAGGGACGGTGAGGTTAATCGAGGAATCATTGATTGTATCGACAGATTAGTCCCTGATGAGAGCATAGCAGATGCGATACATCGAGAGATGGAGATATATGATAATGCTCTTCACTTGATGGGTTTGCCTGTTGCAATTCGCAACCGCTCTACGATGCGTCCAGGTACATTGTTTATTTTCATATTTAAGTTGCATCTTACATTACTGTGGATTATTATGTCTCTAATGTTTGTATTTTTTTTACAGATGTTTGGTGGAACAGGTTTGGAAGTGATTGTCCAAACCTTCGAGATTTTGCAGTCAGAGTCTTAAGTCAAACCTGTAGTGCAACAGGTTGTGAAAGAAATTGGAGTGTTTTTGAACACATCCATACAAAAAAGCGCAACAGGTTGGAACACAAAAGGCTTAATGATTTGGTTTATATTCGTTGTAACATGCACCTTCGTGAAAGGTAATGTTGTATTACTTTCAAATTTTCAATTCAATATTATTTAACTTCAGTTTTCAATTGTTAATATTACTTACTAATTGTTTATCTTTGTTTGTGTCGTAGGCAATTAAAAAAAGTAAATAGAGAAGAAAGTCAGTTCGATCCAATAAGTTTGGATAATTTTGATATATTAGAAGATTGGGTTATGGAAGACACTGAAGAAAATGCCCTCCTAACAGAAGAAGACGTTGCCTGGATTAATTTGGAAGGAGCGCAACAACATTATGGAGATGAAGAATTTGATTTTGAAGAAGAAGGTGTGGGCGTGGCTGATGATGATGAGGATCTGCAACAAGGAGAAGATGAAGATTATTTAGTTGATGATCCTGATTACAATTTGTAAAATGTAACATTATATGTAACTGTAGTGTACTGTAAAGTGTAAACTATGTCTGTATTTTATTTTTTCGATTCAAAATATGTAAATTTGGATGCAATTGTTCAATGTTGAATGCTCAATCTGTACTAAACTTACATTATATGAATTTAAAGCAATTATCAGATTTTTCTTGATTTTTTCCAATTTTTTTCGATTTTTTACTAAATTTTATTGATTTTTAATTAATTTTTACATTATTTTAATATTAAAGTACGATACGATACAATACGCCCGTATCGTGGAGCCCAGCGATACACGATACGATACGCGTCAGACAACACTGGTCCTCATAAGTAACCAAATGATCAAACTTACATTTCATATATTCTATTTTAGTTCTACTAAGTTGGAAGCCTTTACTTTCTAGTGTGTCTCTCCATAGTTCTAATTTCCTATTAACTTTTTTCCTGGACTCATCCACTAACACGATGTCATCTCCAAATGACATACATCAAGGTACTTCATCTTCAATATATTTTGTTAATTCATTAATACAACAACAACTAAGTCTTTTCCCATAGTAGATGGGGTCGGCTACATGGATTCTTTGTTTCCACATAGCCCTATCATGTATCATGCTAACAGCAATATAAACTAGATTATTCTTTATAGTTTCTTTCCAACACTTTTGTGGTCATCCTCTTCCTCTTTTAACATTTTCACAATTTAATTTTTCATATCTTCTTACGAGACCGTCTTTTGGTCGTCTTTCTACATGTTCAAACTATCTTAAATGATTTTCTCTTATTTTATCCTCTATTGGTGCTACTCCCAATTGGTTTCTAATAACCTCATTATGTATATGGTCTTTTCTTATGTGACCATTAATCCATCTTAGCATCTTCATTTCTGCTACGGATATTGCACATGTTGATGATTAACTACCCAACACCGAGAACCATAAAACATAGCAGGTATAATATTTACCTTTTAACTTTAATGATATCTTCTTATCAAATAGAATACCTTATGCCCCTCTCCATTTTAACCAACCAGCATTAATTATATGCGTAACATCGCCATCAATTTTTCCATCACTTTGAAAAATTGACCCTAGGCACTTAAAACTTTCCTTATGAGGGATACATTCCATATATTTTGTGTACCAATCTTAATTTTTATGTCCTGTGAAATACCTAAATGATCAAACTTACATTCCATATATTTTGTCTTTGTTCTACTAAGTCGGAAGCATTTACTTTCTAACGTTTCTCTCCATAGTTCTCATTTCCTATTAACTTTTTTCTTAGACTCATCCACTAACACAATGTCATCTGCCAATAACGTACACCAAGGTACTTCATCTTGAATATATTTTGTTAACTCATCATTGACAAATATAAATAAATATGGACTTAAAGTTGATTCCTAATGTAATTCAATATTAACTTCAAAGGAGTTTGTCATTCCTTATGAGTGCTCACATAAGTTTTTGTACCATCGTCCATGTATCTTATAAGATTTATGTATGTCAAAGGGATACCTCTTTTTTCAAGGATCTCCAAAGAACATCTCTTGGTACCCTATCGTAAGCTTTTTTTATATCAATAAATATCATGTAAAGGTTCTTTCTTACTCTAAAATGTTTCACAAGATGTCTCAATAGGTGAATTGCTTAAATAGTAGATCTGCCTGGCATGAATCCAAATTGGTTCTGTGTTGTACTCGATACTTGTATTAACCTCTGTTCGATAATTCTTTTCCATAATTTCATAGTATGACTCATTAACTTGATACCTCGATAATTTGCACAATTTTGAATGCCTCCCTTGTTCTTACCTAGACACTCCTAAACAATTGGTGAAATTTTAATATGGTTGTATATTATCAAAAGAAACACCTACCGAATTTTTCTCTAGGTTCGTCAAGAAGGTCCATGTACTAACTTGTGATGAACCAGCCATTAAATGTATAAGAAACTACTATTTTACCCGTCATAAAGTTTTACTAACATATATTCAAATGTAACATGACAAAGTGGCTGAGGATAATCTGTTAACTTAATCATCTATACTAACATAGATAATTTTTTTAGGAAACACATCCAAACGTAACCTATGAACCCAAAATAAGTTAGTGTTCACTAGGATGGAAAGGTGATTTGAATAGAAGTATAGAAATATTAAGTGCCTTTTTTGGTGTGAACTAACAATAATAACCTTTAGTTATGTTCTTCATTATCGCCAACTCTTCAGATTCATTTTTCAGAATCCTCTAGTATATAAATGAATCAATTTATATAGATGCCATTTATCTTGAATAAACAGTCCCATTTAACAACACTGTTTGTGGTATATTGAGCTAAGCAACATAAGCCACATCTTTTAAGGGCATTATGTCAAAATATCTACTATATAACTGTTTGCTTTTTACTGTATAACCCGTTGTTCAGGGACCTCTCTGATTTGTTATTTGTTAAAGGCATGTTTCCTTCGTGCAAAGAACCTTAGTTTGAATATTGACTCAAAAAATGTGTGCATTTACATTCTTGGCTGCTCCAAGTTGTAAAGGTTTGCTTGTATTCTTTTAGGGATACAATCTAGTTAGTAATTTCAAAACAGAAGGTTTAAGTACACATCATTATTGGGCGCAGGTGGCGGTTTCCCACGGCCAATGACTTTGGATCAGAGATAATACCAGCATCAGCAAGAGAGTTTTTCATTAAGGTAACTATTTGCTAGAAGACACTGATCACTTTTCTGTCTTCATATAGTCTGCTCAGTTAGCATCAACTTTTTCTACCAAACACAATAAATAAAACTAATCTGGATTAATTAGCTACTGTTGCAAAATTCTGCAGCTCCATTAAGCAGATGCTCAACCACCTTGTTTTTAAATTTTATTGTATCAGTGTGTGATCCCATATTGTGGGAAGGCTCCCAAATTCTTATGCATTTGGATTATGAAACTACGGTTGTTTATAATTAGGGTTTACAAATATCTGAATGGTGTATTTACTTTTCCCAAACAAAAGGACCATCTGTAGATACATCCCAACTAATGTATTGCATCCTATTAGAACTCCAAACTTAAGACTACTCAGGCCGGAGTAGCACAGGGCCAGGAAACCTCCTCAGAAGTCTTTGCGTTCTCACTAAGTGTAGGAAAAGACTACAGTCATGCTAGAACAAGACTATTGAACAGAAGTACACAACAACAACTAAGCCTTTTCCCATACCTGATGGGGTCGGAAATATGGATTCTTTGTTTTTCATAGAGCTTGATTCTATGCCATGCTAATGGTTAACTCAACATAAGCTAGATCATTCTCTATTGTTTCTTTCTAACACTTATGTGGTCTTCCTTTTCCTCTTCTTTAAAAGTTTTCACTCTTTAGTTTCTCGCACCTTCTTACCGGAGCTTCCGTCTGTTGCCTTTCCATATGTTTAAACCATCTTAAATGATTTTCTCTTATTTTATCATCTATTGGTGTCCAATTTATTTCTAATAACCTCATTATGTACCCTGTATTTTCTTGTATGACCACTCATCAATCTCACCATCTTCATTTTTGTCAGAGACATCTTTTGTACTTACGCTAATGACTACCAGCCCAACACTCGGAACTAAAAAACATAGCAGGTCTAATTGATGCTCTATAATATTTACGTTCTAACTTTAATAGTATCTTCTTGTCATATGAAATATGTGATGTGTCTCTCCATTTTAATAAACCTACATTAATTCTACCTATAACATCTCCATTAATGTTTCCATCACTTTGAAAAACCGACTCTATATATTTAAAACTTTCCTTATAAGAGATACAATGTGTAAATTTTAATTTCTATATCATCTAAAAATAACCATATGATCAAACCAACACTCGATATATTTTGTTTTTGTTTTACTAACTCGAAAGCTTTTACTTTGTTATGTTTCTCTTTATAGTGTTCTAATTTTCTCTTAACTTTTCCCTTATACTCATCCACCGATAGAACGTCATCTAGAAATAAGATACACCGAGATACTTCATTTTCAAAATATGCTTTGTTAAATTGATAATAACCAAGATAAACAAATACGGAATTAAAATTGATCCTTTATGTAATCCAGTATTAACTTCAAAGAAATACGTAAATCCTTCGTGATTCCTCACACTTATTTATATGTCATTATGTCTCTTATAAGATTAATGTATGTTAATGAGATACATCATACCCCTCTTTTTCAAAGTTCTTTAAATAACTCTAGACACCCTATCATAATTTTTTTCTACATCAATAAATACTATGTAATGATTTTTCTTTTCTCTTCTAATATAATCCATGAGATGTCTCAACAAGTGAATAGCCTCAATAGTAGATCTCCCTAACATGAATTCAAATTGGTTGTCTTAATACTTGTCTCAATCTATATTCAATAATTTTTTCTCATAATTTCATAATATGGATCGTCAACTTAATACCCCAATAATTAACGTAATTCTCAATGTATTCCTGATTTTTGTATATAGATATAATTATACTCTTTCTTCGTTCCTTAGATAACTTTTGGTTTCTCCATATTTCATTAAATAATCTTTTAAACCAAATCATACCCGTTCTTCTTATGATTTTCCATACTTCTATAGGAATATTGTTGGGTCCTACCAATTTATCAAACTTCATAAGTTTAAGAGTTTCTTTAACTAATAGAAATTACGGTTTATATACTCTTTCGAGTTAATAATCTCTCCCAACTAATATTAGTACCTATATTTTCATTAAAAAGCTTATGAAAATAATTTTTCATCTATTTTGCATATCATTACTGGCCACTAGAATTTTTTTATCCTCATCTTTGATGCATCTAACAAAAATAAGATCATTGGTTATTCTATCTTTAGCCTTAACTATCCTAAAAATATCTTTATCACCTTTTTTTGAGTTAAGCTTTTTATATAAATCTTCTCAAGTTTTGACTTTTTCTTCACTGGCGATAATTTTGCTTCGGTCTTCACCTTTTTATAAGCCTCCCAAGTTTTATTAGTCTTGCCATGCCCCTTTGCCTTACTTCACTCCATTACCAAGCTTCCTTTTGAACTGGTATGTTTCCCTTGGATTCATCCAATACATCTTTTGTCACTTTTCTAATATGATTAACCATATTATTCAACATGTTATAAGTTGTACCTACATAATTTCAAGCATTTCTTTTAAGAACTTTCTTTTTAAATACATCTTCGTTCTCATATTCCAAGTACCACCATTTAATCTAAGTAGCTCTATATACTCTTTGCTACTTTGCTCACTTTCTTACACGTAAATCTATAACTAAAAGTCAATGTAAAGCTTTCTTCCAGAATTACCTTTTCTAAAAATTATATTGATTATAAAGAGATCATATGACATAGCGAAATTTAAAATTTTCTTACCTTCTTCGTTTAAATCTCCAAAACCATAATTTTCATGAATACCTTGATATTTTAATTCCTCTTTACCCACATGCCCATTTAGATCCTCTCCTAAACAAATCACCTCTTTATACAATTCTTTCATCTAACTCATCCCAAAATACATTTTTTATCTATTCCTAACATTAATTTCACCATCATAATTTGGTTACCATGTTGTTGTATGTCTACTATGCTATCCTTTGAATCCTTATTTACAATTATATTCACTCCCTTTTAAATCTTTTCTTTTTGAGTACCATAATTTAAAACTTATATTCTCAATCTCCATAGCTTTTTCTCCAACCCATTTTCTCTTATTTAAACATAGAATGTGAATCTTTCTCTTAATTATAGTATCCACCACCTCCATGACCTTGCCAATCAACACTATGATATTCCAAGTATCAATACTAATCTTGTTATTTAGGACTAGCTTCTTTATTGCCGCATCCAGCCATGCTGAAAATACAGAGACCCTCTCTGCAATTTATTCACTACAACAACAACTAAGCCTTTTCCCATACTCTGCAATTTATTCACTAAATTCTACAATTCAACGGATAAAAATATTTAAATGCCAAAGAGAAATATTGACAGCCTCAAACCAAGTTATACTTTGAATTTGATGCCAAGAATACAAGCATGCACAACCGCTGATTATTAAGAAGATAAATTTGAAGTACCAAATAAAAATCCACGAAGGAGAGAATCCATTTCAATATAAACTTGGCTTTTACTCTGAAGGTCTACACTAACAATATCTTACAGAAGCTGGTCTAGTATGTCAGACTGAACACGTATGACCCATGAATATCTGATTCAGAAAAACAAAATACCATAGAAAATGATTGCCCGAGAAACAACATCTAAGCCTTTTCTTATACTATATGATGTCAACTACATGGATTTTTTGTTTCCATAGAGCTTGATCATCTATCATGCTAATAGTTAATTCAACAAAAGCTAGATCATTCTCTATAAGTTATGCTTGTTGAGTGATTTGTCATACTTATGTAGCATGTTAAAGAAATAGAAGCTGGTGAAACATCAGAATTGTGAGCAGACCCATGCAAATCAATATCCTCCATGCAACATCTAAAGAAATATAGGAGATATTTAGGATTCCAGCTGACTTGAGATCATTAGATGAAACCAGCTGATAATCTATCTCTAGCCATATGATTACTACAATGACTATAACTTGGACACGCATTACTGTACTCACAAAACAATGTCATCCAAGTGAATATTTCCAATCTAATCTATTTTTTGCCTGGCATATCACTGATAAATCTGGAACTGCTGCTTTCTTTTACTTAGTTTTCCATCACAACACGCCCCACTGATGGTATTTAGCACACTGCCTCTATTAACAAGATATATGTATTGTCAAGCATGAAAACTAAAGAACGAACCAGAATGTGCAATGGACAACAGTAGAAGTTTAATCCAGAAATCATGCAGCATGTTGTCAACTTGATCTCATTACATCTTCTAAACTGAGTGGTTTTGGTTGGAGTTGTCATACCTTCTAGGAAATTTCACTACAAAGTGATTGATGGGCATGTTCTGGCACTCGTATCCAGTAATGTTTTACCGCACCATTGCCCACAGTGTCCTCTCAGACTAGAGCTTCTTTACTTTAATTATTGATCCAGTTTCCCAAGCATTCAGCCTGCAAACAAAGCAGCCTCTCACCTGAAAGAAACCATCCTGGCACTATTCAACGTTCCGGAGTTCTTGTTTTACATCACATTCAGATTGTTTACCTGCAGCAGTTTTGGGTGCAATGAAATGGCATTGAAAGGCATCCAAAAGCTTCAGCATATTCAATCAAGATTGTATGTGAGATTTTCCGCTGCAAGTTGCAAAATTTTTGTCCTCCAAGGCAATAAATTCAACTTGACAAACAAAGAATGAACAAATAAGATGGAGAAATTATCATCATTCCTGGTAATGATGTGTTGCTGATGAATGTTACAGGCTTATCTATTCAATGATTATTGGGAGGATATTGGAACAATCAAGTCCTTCTTTGAGGCAAATCTTGCCCTTACTGCGCATGTAAGTATTCTCAATCTGAGAAGCAAAACAAATCTATTTTGCCGCATCCAGGAAGAAAACTTGCTGCACTGCCTTTTGTCAAAATAGCCTATGGTACACCATGATGTTAAGTGCCAAATCACCGTTTCAGAAGAGCCATAATTATACGTTCACTTTCTGTGGGGTTTGACAATTTCTTTGGACAGCTAACCTGGACTCTTGGTTCAACAAGTAAAGATACTGGTACTCTCAAGTGGGTCCACATCCAAAATCCATGTTGACATCCAGAGCAGTAGATTCATTCCATTTTTAACAGCACAAATATACTTTAAACCCTTACGCAACATTATACTAACACAATTCATTGCCTATGGTTTCCTTGCAGCCCCCCGCGTTCAGCTTCTATGATGCACAGAAACCCACGTACACGTCACCTAGAAACTTGCCACCAACAAAAATTGACAATTCCAGGGTAAGCATTCTAGCATTCTCCATATTTCAGCAAGAACTACCAGAATTTTCAATTGCTAGTACTGCCAGGAATTTGCATGTGGAAGCTGCAAAAAGATTCAGGTTTAGAGAGAGCAATTTTTGTATTTACCTTCTAATTTATACTATAGAAGCTCAAATTCCAGGTTTTCATTCCATATTTTTTATCAGATTATTGGTGACCTACAACTTTCACATGAATCATGATAAACACTCTATCATGAAAGTTGAAACTTTTTTCAGTTCCCATTTTACTGGAAGTTTCATCAGTTCCCTTAAACAATGGAAGTTCTAACTATTGCTGCACTTTAAAAGCTCGTGCAAATCATGCATTAGAAGTTCTGGACTAATGCCACTCACACTGAAGTTTGAACCTGTTGCAGGTTGTTGATTCAATTATATCCCATGGGAGTTTCCTAGATCATTGCCTTATAGAACACTCGGTTGTTGGCATCCGTTCACGGATAAATCCCAATGTGCATTTAAAGGTTCATTTTTCAAAGCTCTGTGTTGATTTTTCCCATTATCTATCAATCATTTTGTCCAAGAGCACAAGTTCCCAACCACAACTTATGTCAAGAGGCATGCTATACGAAAGTCCCTAAAAATACTCTATTAAGTTCTCACATATTCAGAATATCTCAGTTATTTCAAAATGATAATAATAAAAGAGGAAATGCATGCAGGACACAGTGATGCTTGGTGCTGATTACTATGAAACGGATGATGAAAAACAATTATTGCTGGCTGAAGGACGAGTTCCCATTGGAATAGGCACGAACACAAAAATCAGGTAGAAGAGTCAAGCAGAATATAACAGCACATTCAAAAATGTTAGAAATTCAGAAATTTCTTGACATTTCTTGCTTTTACAGGAACTGCATAATCGATAAGAATTCCAGAATTGGGAAGAATGTCACGATTTTAAACTCCGAGGTTTGCATATACTAACTATTTCAGGACGAGTGTACTGAGAGAGAGAGAGAGAGGCCAATGACCCCCGCCATACCATCAATCTGAAACTTTTGACAGCTAATTCCAAATATTAATGACCCAGTCAAAGAAGCAGCCATACCTGATGGGTACAACACCCATCCTCAGCGGTACTGGTGCCAAATATAAAGCTGCAAAAGACACTGCAAAATTTAAGTGAATCTATTGCTTGGCTATCATTTTGGACTCTATGTGCTGATTCAGATTTGCTACTGTTTGGATGAAGGGAATTGAAGAAGCAGATAGATCAGAAGAAGGATTTTATATCAGATCAAGGATTACAATCATACCGAAGAATTCAACTATTAAGGATGGTTTTGTAATATGACATTTTTCCCCTACTTCATGCCCCTCTCCGCTCTTCTTTTTCTCTGTATTTTTGCTTTCCTTTTGTCTCAAATAATCACAGGATAAGAAGGTAATGAAACGGAGATTGTAAAGATTTTAGCCTAAGCAAATTCATTCATGACCTTATGGAGCTTCAAATGAAAGCTAATTCCAGTTAAAGTACATGATAATGAAGGGTGTATTTCATTCTCTACTTCTTTTCATGGCAATTCCACTTATTGAACATCACCAGCTTATCATCATGGTTATAAATCAGTCAAAGCAACAGTTGATCCCGTGATGATATGAATTCAATAATACAACAGCTTGTGACATGCCTCCAATTTATTTCCCAACATTGCATCGATAGAACTCCACCCATGTAAGGGATCACCCTTGCATTGCCGGTCCCAAGCCCGGATAAAGGAGGAGGGTTGTGTTAGGCTTCCGACAACCAGCGTAAAACTTCGTTGGATTTTTATAACATGGATTACAAAAATTATGAGTATTGCTTTGGGCCGTCACCGTCTAGTGACGTGACGTATAGCCTGAATGTAGTAAGAAGTAAGCAAGGGCCACTACATTTTCGATCGAATGTAGTGAATCAATTGAAGAGAGGGTTCTCACATCATGAACGGGTGTGGGTAAAGAAGTTAGCCCCGCTACATTGCCACCCGAATGTAGTGAATAATTTTCAGAAAGGGTCTCCGCATTTTTATTATGGACGGATGCGGAGGGTAAGGAAGCTAGTAGTAGATAATAAGATTCGTATTGGTTCTTGGTATATCGGAACATTATCTGGTAAGCTAATGGAGGTGGTAGATACTATAATTCGGAGAAAGATTCATATTCTATGTTTACAAGAGACAAAATGGGTTGAAAAAAAGCAAAGGAGATAGAGGATACAGGTTTTAAATTATAGTACTCAGGTAAAGAAAAGGAACAGAGTTGGTATTATCATAAATAAAGATTTAAATGATAATGTAGTAAGCATAAAACGATATGGTGACTGAATCATGACGTTGAAATTAGTGTTAGGATCAGAGGTTTTGAATATAGTTTATGCTTACGCACCCCAAGTAGGACTAGAAGATAGAATAAAGACAACTTTTTGGGAAGAGTTAGATAAGGTGATTCAAAAAATTTCACAAAGAGAGATGATTTGTTTAGGAGGAGACTTAAATGGCCATGTCGGTAAAGAGGCATTAGGATATCAAGGGATTCATGAAAACTTTGGTTTTGGGGATATAAATGAGGAAGGTAGGGAGATTTTAAATTTTGCTATGACATTTGATCTCTTTATAGTCAATACAATCTTCAAAAAACGATATGAACATTTAATTACTTATAAGAGTGGCTTATCACAAACATAAATTGATTATTTTATTTGTAGAAAAAAAGATAGAGCGTGTTGTAAAGATTGCGAAAGCTTAATCACCCATCATCGATTTTTAGTTATGGATTTACAAATAAAAAAATGGACAAAGAAGAAAAGAGTGCATTGATCTATTCGGACTAAATGGTGGAACCTCAAAAGCGAGAAAGAAGATATATTTAAACAAAAAGTCTTTCAAGGAGATGTTTAGAATTATGTTGGTACACCCTGTGATACGTGGAACAATATGGCTATACATATTAGGAAAGTGGAGAAAGATGTGTTAGGTGTATCTAAGGGAGGTGTACCGGCACAAAAAGAAGCTTGGTGGTGGAGTGAAGTAGTGCAAAATAAAATCAAGGCAAAGAGGGCATGTTACAAATTATATTATGCTAAGAAAACTAGTGAAACTTTAGAGGCTTATAAAAAAGCAAAGAAGAAAGCGAAAAAGGCCGTTAGTGAAGCAAAAGCTAAAATTTGAGAGGATTTATATAAAAAACTCAACTCAAAAGAGGGTGAAAGAGATATTTTTAGGATATCTAGGGCTAGAGATAAGAAACTAAAGATCTTAATTATGTTAGAGGCATGAAAGACGAGGATGAAAAAATTCTAGTGGCAAATGATGATATAAGAAATAGATGGAAAAACTATTTTTATAAGCTTTTTAATGAAAATAAAGATGTTAGTATTAGCTTAGGAGAGCTAGCCAAATCAGAAAAGTATATAAACCACAATTTCTATCGACGTATTCAAAAGAACGAAGTCAAAGAGGCTCTTAAACATATGAAGGGTGGTAAATCGGTAGGACAAGATAATATTCCTATAGAAGTTTGGAAAATACTAGAAGAAATGAGAATCACTTGGCTCACAAGACTATTTAATAAAATATGGAAAAACCAAAAGATACCCGAGGAATGGAGAGCAAGTACACTTATACCCATATATAAGAACAAGGGAGACATTCAAAATTATGCGAATTATCGAGGTATCAAGTTAATGAGCCATACTATGAAATTGTGGGAAAGAATTATCGAACGTAGGTTAAGACAAGTATCAAGTACAACAGAGAACCAATTTGGATTCATGCTAGGCAGATCTTGTGTTGAAGCGATTCACCTTTTGAGACGTCTTATGGAACATTTTAGAGCAAAAAAGAAAGACCTTCACATAATATTTATTGATCTAGAAAAAGCTCATGATAGAGTACCGAGGGAGGTTCTTTGGAGAACTTTGGAAAAAAGAGGTATCCCATTGACATACATTAACCTTATAAGAGACATACGATGGTGCAAAAACATGTGTGAGGACTCATGAAAGAATGACAGACTTCTTTGAAGTTAATATTGGGTTACATCAAGGATCAACTTTAAGTCCATACTTATTTATAATGATGATTAATGAGTTAACAAAACATATTCAAGATGAAGTGTCTTGGTGTATGTTATTTGCTGATGACATTGTGTTAGTAGAAGAGTCTAAGGAAAAAGTTAATAGAAAATTAGAACTATGGAGAGAAACATTAGAAAGCAAAGGCCTCCGACTTAGTAGAACAAAGACAAAATATATGGAATGGAAGTTTGAGCATTTGGTTACCTCAAAGGACATAGAAATTAAAATTGGCACACATTGCATCCCCAAAAGGAAAGTTTTAAATACCTAGGGTTAATTTTTCAAAGCGATGGAAAAATTAATGGAGATGTCAAATTAGGAGTGGCACCAATAGAGGATAAAATGAGAGAATATCGTTTAAGATGGTTTGGACATATAGAAAGAAGATCAAAAGAACCTTTAAGAAGGTATGAAAAACTAAATTTGGAAAGCATTAAAAGAGCTAGAGGATGACCAGAAAAATATTGGAAAGAAACAATAAAGAATGATCTAGCTTATTATGAGTTAACTGCTAACATAGCACACGATAGGGATCTGTGGAAACAAAGAATCCATGTAGCTGACCCCGTCTAGTATGAGAAAAGGCTTAGTTGTTTTTGTTGTTGTTGTTGTATTGCATCGATAGAACAAATTCACACTTGAATAATATTGAGCCGACTAAAAGTTTAGATTTGCATAACAATGTATAATGGAGATTACAGCTGAACAAGCCAAGCAGAAAGATAGAATTAGATAGTAAAAAATGATGTGCTCATCATATAATACCAAAACTGAGTTAAGAAGAAAATATTTTGAGAAAGTTACAAGCCCAAGACTGGCACATTACTGCTCCATTATAAGAGATACAATTTGTGAGAAACATAATCATGCAACACACATCCCTTGTAATTATGTATTGGCATTGGTGTGACCACCTATGGAGCCATTCAGCACAGCAAAGAGCAACTATGATGCCTCGAGGACAAAAGAATCACAATTTCCTCAAAAACCTGGTGAATCCATAAATTTGGTATCATCAGGGTGATTCTTCTCCAATTGCTACCGCTGATGCCTCTCAAGGAACACAAATGGAAATCAGACTTGTACGATCGCTTTAATTTCGGAACCTGACACTGTGACTAACCCTTATGCTTACTCCAGCTGCTTCACCTCCATATGGACCAGATAGGCACCTGAGGTCACAGATCTGTCCTCTACGACGCACAACTGCTTTTTGGTGCTTTAACTAAATCATCAGAAATTTGTGATTAAATCTGCCCACTCTAAAAGCTACAACCATGAGAAGAAAAGGAAAGTACACCAACAATCACCTTGTATTTTTTCCTCGGAATCTTGGTAAGCTTCTTTCTCTTACGAGTCAATCCTTTGTTCGTCTCCATCTGTGAAGTAACAATGTAATTATAAGTCAATATATCCTGAACCAGAAAACCAGAATGAAGAAACAGAAGGGACTTGGTTGAACTTCCAATGACCAGTCTAACTTAAGATCACATTGGCATAAATAAAGTTGGTTCAACACGGATATCTTGATAAACCCTCATACAAAGACGATTAGGTCCAACGTTATGTTTTTTTGTGAAAAATCTAAAAGAGAAAACCTATGTCCCACGGGTGCAGGATACGGCAAATTTCAAAAATTTTGGGTGCGGCGATATATAATATTCAAGCTACAATAAGTGAGACATCAATTAACATAAGTATATGACAATAGCAAGTACACAATTTTATATTAAAGCAAACACATAAACTGTAAACAACTACTAATTTCATCATAATACACAAATCAATCTTCACTATCCGAACTCATTTATCCAAAAAGACCCGAACTTCAAAATCGATACCAGATTTTGAAGCGTGAAATATCCATACAAAAGGAAGTGAAGAAGGTTTGCGTTGAGATATTTTTTTACGTTTATCGGCGGAGTTTCATGGAGATGATGGAAGACAAGCTGAAGGAGCATTTTGAAAACTATGGTGAGGTAACTCAGGTGGTCATCATGGGAGATAAGGTCATGAGTCGACTAAGAGGCTTTGGTTTCATTGTCTTCACGGATTACTCGCTCTTTGATCGGGTTCTCCGGGATAAATACACCATAGATGCCAGAACCGTGAGTTACAAAAAAAAATTGTGTTTTTCTTTTGTCATACCGCACCGACATGGTGTCGGTGTCGCACCCGTGTCGAGGTCGACACTCCACCTCTTAGAAGTGTCCGTGTGACTTGGGAGAAAACCCATCAAATAAAACATTATGAAAAAAAATATACCTGGTAAGAAATCTGTCGTTTTCCATTGGCTTCTTCCTCTGGTGAAGACTGGGTTATGGTAATCCTACACAAAACCATCCACCTTGCTTTGCACATGAAAAGAAGAGAACATCCAATGCCACCGACACGGTGTCGGTGTCGGTGTCGCACCCGTGTCGAGGTTGACACAGCACCTCTTAGAAGTGTCCGTGTGACTTAGGAGAAAACCCATCAAATAAAATATTCTGAAAAAAATATACCTGGTAAGAAATCTGTCGTTTTCCATTGGCTTCTTCCTCTGGTGAAGACTGGGTTGTGGTAATCCTACACAAAACCATCCACCTTGCTTTGCACATGAAAAGAAGAAAACATCCAATGCCAAAGGAACTCCCATACCATTCCACAAACACAAAAACATTTCTCTCCAATCTTTACAGCTTGACTCTGCTTCACCTCTTTATAAAACTCATCTTCGAAATCTGATGCATCGTCATGATCCTGAACATCACCTTCTAACAATTCAGGCTCGGACTGGCCTAAAGATTGAAGGTCATGCTTTCTCCTCCTTTCTCCAATATCCTCCCTCAAAGGTAAGTCTGCATCACCAGAAATCAACTACACCAACCAACAAAACACAGAAGTTGTATTAGGAGAAAAGTAAAACGCACAATATTTTAAAACTTTAAACAGGCAGAGTACACAACTAACAAGGAATATAAACATATGGAAGTTCCTGAGTGCTAAAAATGTGATATTGTTGCTACATTTTCTACTACACAATTTCTTGCTCAAGCTCTAGGATAAGTAATCATAGACCTTTATTTTGTACTTTCTCTTATCTAATATCACATTGTTCTACCCTTCCAACCATCCTTCTATCCACTGCTAAACAATTAAAGCTAACAACTAGTGAAATCTGAACTGGACAAACAATACCCTGAACGGACATAGAACCAGAAGGGCTTAATCAATTCAAATACTAGGAGTAAGCCATCTGAGAACATATAAATCAAGCAAGCTTTCCATATGCTAATACAACATGAGATTGAGCATCCATAAATATGCATAACCCACGTATGCATATATGCATTTTGCATGCATGTATGGAAGAATGCTGACATTTTTAGAAGTAAAAAATGCATATGCATGTAGACACATGAATCATATGTCCGTCTATGGAAAGAAATGATGCAACATAGGACCCCTGAAATGAGAGCGTGTACATAAATACGATACAATATACATAGTAAGATACAAAAGCACAAATTGATAATAGCAAAGGGTTCCATTTAGTAGATAGAAACTTCTTGTAAATGTGTAATGAGCACTAAAGTAAGTTCTAGCGTACCTTTTGCTTCTTAGCTGCCTTTCCAGCCATGGACACAAGTTGAGATAATTTTATCACATTTTTGTCCCTTGTTTTCTGAGCTGCTGAATCTTTCTCTTCATTCTCATCATCAAAATCATCTATAGCTTCACGCTTCCTGATCCATTCATAGCAAGTGTTAGATTTTCTACCTAAAAGAAATAAAATATATTTTGAATAAATAGCTTCAACAGAAATAGAATTGCATAAAGGTTTTACCTGCTTGATGGTTGTGATACTTTTTCTTTTGTCAGTCTTTCAGATGTCTTTGAACTATATATGCCCTTCTTCTTCAATTTCTCTTCAAAAATTGCTCTTATTTTGAGCATTTCAAGGCTTTCTTGGCCCAAAGAAACAGTCTGCCAAGTATGAACAACCATTTAGTTCCCGTGTCATAGGATGTATATAAAAAGGAGGTCCCTGCCCACATCTGTGTCCTTTACCTGCTTCACCATGGAGCTGGTCAAGAGCATCGTTCAATTCAGAAAGCAATCCAACCAGTTCCAGAGCAGCACTGTAGAATTAGTATGGTTAGCAGAACGAATATTCAGAACAATTACTCCTCAAAGTGAACAGGCACCCAGTGCATGGACACATGCATGCAGGTCCATCCACACATCCAACCTCCCACTCGTGCAGGCACAAACACGTGCACGCTCTCTCACACAAAGAAACTTACAACATATAACTATAAATCAAGTTAATAAGCATTGCAGCGGTAACACTAAGCCAGCACCACAAGATGGACCTTAATCGGGTGGTAGTTATCAGACTTGCTTAATCAGAAAGATCACTTGAACTTTAATCAAAATGCCGTACATATTTCACTGCTCATGTGCTTCCTGATAATGTAGTTGAGCCATTTTTAGAATCCTTATGATAGGCAACTGAAACAGGTTCTTGCTAATGCAAATAGAGGTTTGAGCGTAAAGTTGTCCTCATTTTACCTGAGGAAATTGAATTAGCTCGACCCTACAAAATGTAATAACTCTTAATGGTTATAATAAAGCTTCTAACTTGTCTCTCTAACTTTAATACAACGAACTGTAAATAAATTAAGCATATATGTGTTATTCAATTAAGCTGCTTGAAGATGACTCCCTTACTGATCTCTCCATCCCTCTTTGATCTGTTTCAGATCCTAATGACAAAAACTTTTATGCTTAACATTAACATCATGGTAAACATTCTATCCCAATTCCATAAGGTCTGCTACATCAGGATTCAACATACTGTATATGGTACGGTAAACAGAAAATTTGTTTCTAACAAAGGCATATTCACAACCAGCAAACCAGCATATCGATGAGCATAACTAGGATAAAGACCTTTTTGTTTTCAGAGCATTTTACAGGAAATACTTATATTCAACATAAGCTTATTTTCTCTTGTACTTCAATAACTCCCATATTGGCAGTAAAACATATTCTCCCCCGCATTCACTTGTTTTTACTAGCTAAGATTGAAGTCCTGTCAGTATCTTTTCTTTTTCCTTTCGAGCTCTTAATGACTAGATCACTTGCCTATAACTAAGAAAACTGAACAGTATCTTTTCTCCTTCCCATGAAAAAATCTTATGAATTAATGATTTATCCATTACAACCAGAATAGATTCTATGCATTTGGCCCACCAAAATTGAGTTATAGTATTGTTTTCATCACCAACATCAAGTAATGTTTTTGTCTTTGGCTTCATCCATGAAAACCATGGACTTCTAACTGGAAAAGGAATAGATGAGAAGCAAACATATATATGTTAAAATGTAATAGGGTTGGGCTAACCGGGCCCATAAGTCCGCAGATTCCAATGGACCCAAGTCACCCGAGCCAGGGCCACCTAGGGGCCAACGGCTAGTAAAATAGTCGTTGGGCCTTCAGCAACCAGCACCACACCTACTGGCTTTCACTCTTCTCCTCTAATAATACTTCTCATGTATTCAATAACTAAAAAGCCCTTTGTGGCTGTTGTATATAGATTTGATCAATAAAATGGATTCAAGAACATACATGTTTCTTTACAAGATATCAGAGCCTTCAATAATGGAGGTCGAAGTTGGCGTGACGCGTCTTGTAGTTGTGAGGCTGTGAAGATTCGACTCAGACGACTCTTATGGCGGTTTTCTTTTTCTTCAAATGGAACTTAATTGAGATGGTGGTCGCCACGACAAGAATGCTCTGGCTGCACTGACAAGGTTTCAGTGATTGTGGCATTGGTAGGTCAAAGGCAAATCTATGGCAGCGGGATGGGTTCCGGTGGAAATAAGGAGGCGATGATGAAAGGTTTCGGTGGAGAACAGCTAGTCATGGCTGCGAGATGCGTGTAGACTGATGGCAGGTTGCGACTGCGAAGGGTGGTGACAGCGAAGCGGTTGGCGGTGGAGGTTTCTGATGGTTATGTAAGACGGTGAGGATGAGTCGGTAAGTGTTGGCTTCCAGTGATTGGGACGCCGGTGACGCTGTCGGTGGGGATTTTAAAATCAGCGACCCGTAGAGGTGAACCAGAGGTAAGTTTTCTTCTTCTTTTCTCTTTTGGCATCTTCTCTAGTCCATTGTTGGGAACGAGGCTTGTCTCCAAATTCCACACTTCTCGAATCTTCTGAGAGGCTAGACTGAGAAGGTGCCCTCTCCAAATGGCCAAAGCGAGTTCTACCTGCTCCAGAGCCAGAACCCTCAGTACCTCTCTGCCCAAACCGGACCTTATAATCCAACTCCCGTATCAACAATTTCAGTTCCTTCTCTTTCTTTACAACCAAATCCTGAAGGCCTGGTAGTTCGACAGGCTCTTCATCAGTTTTTCCTCCATCATCTCTGGTCTGTACTACCCGATACTCGAGTTCAAAATCAATTTTGCGCCGATCCTTCCCTTTTTCGTGAGGAAATGATTCTTTTGATCATCTTCATCGCCTTTTCCGATCTGATTCTCGACGGCGTTCGACGAAGAGACGTTCTTGCATGGGGGTCCACTAGGGAGCGAATTTCTTCTTCTTTCCTCTTCGGTATATTTGGGGAAGAGGATGAAGAAGATGGGGGTTGTGGGGTTCGGTGGGAAGGAGACTGGCGCCACTGTTGGGAATTAGGGTTGGCAGCAGGCGGTTGTCGATGGCAATGGTAAAGGGAGAAATGGAGGAAATGGGTGGCGATGGCAGCGATGGAGGACGGTACAGATGTATATTAAGAGAGTGGCTGGGACGAGCAGGACGTGAAGGTCGACGGCGCTCGTCGTCCAAAAACCCCACAAGCAAGCAACCTTAGCTTGATCTGAACGACGTCGATCAGGGCGAGCATGAGGAACAAGCAGCCCCTCACCGATCCGATGCCCGAGACGAGCGTCCCGACACGGAGCGCATTCTTGTAGACATGTGCGAAGATCCCAACCCCGTCGTTGTGGTGGTGGTCATTATCATGGTTCTCAGCGATGCGGATGGTTGCTTGAGCCCCTGAGCGACGACAAAGGAGAGAGAGAAGGGGGCTGTCGTCCTGGCAAAGAAAGAGACGGGATACGTTTATATGCAGTTGGGTCGTAGATCCGATTCTCGATCCAGACTCGTTATGGGTTAAAAAATGAGATTTTTGTTGGACCAGATCCAGACCTAAAGCTGGACCCGATTTAATCATGCTTGTTATTCTTATTTGAGTCGATCCATATGTGCTCTTTCCGATAAGTTGCATCTCTTTGTAACATTAAAATCTCTATATTGTGGTTACATGTAGATGTTGTTAGCTTTTTGTTGAAAATTAATTAATATTTGAAGATGAACTTATTTTTATTTGAGAATTAAAACTTGGTTGTTAAATGAATTGGAAAAATATTTTTTGATAGTAAGTTGCATGTACTATGACTAAGATCCATGTTGGTAGCCTTTTGTTATAAATTAATTGATATTTGAACGTATACTTATTATTATTTGAGGATTTGTAATCTTGATAACTTTAAGGTTGTTTTTCATGCGATTGTGATCTCTATTTGTTGGCCTTTTATTGGATATTTTTGTGATTAAGATGTTTCATGTTGTTGGCCTTTTAATTTGAGAGTAATCCATATTGTAAAAGCACTTATAGTCATCTTGATTAGCATACAACAACAACTACTAAGCCTTTTCCCATATTAGACGGAGTCGGCTACGTTGATTCTTTGTTTCCACATAGCCCTATCATGTGTCATGTTAGCAGTTAACTCACAATAAGATAGATCATTCCTTATTGTTTCTTTTGAATACTTTTATAGTCGTCTTCTACCTCTTTTAATACTCTTCAAATTTAGTTTTTCATACCTTCTTAGAGGTTCTTCTTTTGATCTTCTTTCTAAATGTCCAAACCATCTTAAACAATATTCTCTCATTTTGAGGTTACTCCTAATTTGTTTCTAATAACCTCATTATGTACACGGTCTTTTCTTGTATGACCACTCATCCATCTCAACATATTCATTTCTGTCACAAACATCTTTTGTACATGTTGATGATTAACTGCCCAACACTCATAACCATAAAACATAACTAGTCTAATTGTTGCTCTATAATATTTACCTTTTAACTTTAATGGTATCTTCTTATCACAAAGAATATCGAATGCTCCTCTCCATTTTAACTAATCAACATTAATTCTATGCATAACATCTCCATCAATTCTTCCATCACTGCAAACTTGACCCTAGGTATTTAAAATTTTCCTTCTAGGGGATGCAATGTGTGCCAATTTTAATTTCTATGCCCTCTAAAGTAACCAAATAATCAAACTTACATTCCATATATTCTGTCTTGGTTTTACTAAGTCAAAAGTCTTTACTTTCTAATGTTTCTCTCCATAGTTCCAATTTTCTTTTAACTTTTTCCTTAGACTCCTCCACTAACACAATGTCATTTGCAAATAACATACACCAAGATACTTCATATTAAATATGTTTTGTTAACTCATCAATCACCATGATAAATAAGTATGGACTTAAAGTTGAACATTGATGTAACCCAATATTAACTTTAAAGAAGTTTGTCATTCCTTCATAAATCCTCACACATGTTTTTGCACTATCGTACATGTCTCTTATAAGGTTAATATATGTCAATGGGATACCTCTTTTCTCCAAGGTTCTCCAAAGAACCTCCCTCAATATCCTATCATAAGTTTTTTTATAGATCAATTAATATAATGTAAAGGTCTTTATTTTTTCCATCTAATTAGCATATAATTGATAAAATTATTTTAAGAGAATTGTGAGACAAACCTTGTAAGATTTTTTGAAAAACATGAAGTTGATCTCTTTGTCCTGTTTTGATCATCTTAATGGATTGTTTTATTTTTTGAACCATAAAATCACTTTTGAATTTAAAGAATATTTAAGGCCCTTGAGAATTGTATGAAGGTTTTGAGCTTCACCTTAAAAAACTTGTTTGGGTTCAAGTTTGTTCTCAAAACTTGTTTGTGTTTAAAATTAGGTCTCAACAGACCCAGGTAACTCAAGCTAGGGCAGCCTGGGTCAGGGTCTCTTGGGCCATAAGGGCCACCTAGAGGCCAAGAGCTAATAAAATAGTCATTGGGTTTTCAGCAACCAACAACACAGTTACTGGCTTTCACTCTTCTCCTCTATAAATACTTCTCACGTATTCAATAACTAAAAATCCCTTTGTGGCTACTTTGTATATAGATTTGTTCGACCAAAAAAATGGATTCGGGACCATACTTGTTTCTTTACAATATATAGCCCTATACTAAAATAAATTAAGCATTGTAAGAATGACTCAAATCAAACAAGTTTTCTCCGATATAGTTGTAGCCAAATGCAACTAATTTCATCGTGCATATGGTATCTATAAGAAGATATGCCTTGAAAAGATTCACACTTAAGTCCATTCATCATTTCTACAAAGCACAACTAAAAACCACACCATAAAACACTTGAATAAGAAGAGTTGGTACATATTTATAAACAAAATAACTCTCAAAAAGAGTTGTTGGAGGTCAGCACTCAATGGCTATCAGTCCCAATGGTTATATTTTGCAGCCGTTGGGGCCTTGGCCTAAGCCAACTATATTCTTATAGCCCCTCAAGCTGATATCATCACAACTAACAGTTTGCTAGAAAGTGCTTGAAATCGAGGTGCTCAAAGAGATTTGGTAAACATGTTAGCAAGTTCATATTTTGTAGAAACAAACTGTAGATCCAAATGTTCTTGTAAATATTCTTCTCGAACATAGCGACAGTTCATCTCGATGTGGTTTGTACATTCATGGAATGTGTTTTGACATCGTAGTACATATGTGGCATAGATTCAATTTGGACATGTAGATCCCTCAGGAGTTGTGTAAGCCGTGTAAATTCTATAGCAGTAGTAGTCATTGCCTGATACTTAGCTTATGTGGAAGAAAATGATACTTTTGTTGTTTCTTACACTTTTAAGACATGAGTGAGTCATCTAGAAAAATACAAAAGCCTGTGGTAGAGTGTCGGTGATTCACATCTCCTCCTCAATCGACATCAGTAAAAACAATTAGATTTAAGAATGAAAAGACTGATAGAAATACTCCATTGTGAGTTGTTGCCTTTACATATCTGAGATTCTCATTACAGCCCCATATGGGCAGTTGTGGGTGCGTGTTGAAACTGACTTACTCTATAAACTGCATGTGAGATATCAAGTCGTGTGATTATAAGATATGTCAGAGCTCAAATCATTTGTTTGTATGAAGTGGGATTTGCTGGTGTTTCACCATCTGTAAGTCTCAATTTTTGGTTCAATATTTATGGTGTTTATACAATCCTATCATTTGTGATTCCTGATATTGAGATAATGTTTGTAGCAAACTTAGTTTGTGACAAGAATGTACCTTTGTTGTTTCGAGTGATCTCTATTCCTAAGAAGTAGCGCAACTTTTCAAGATCTTTCGTTTCAAATTCTTTTCCAAGAGTTATCTTTATATACTGGATGCCCTTGTCATCATCTTCAACGATGAGCATATCGTCTAAATAGAAAAGCAATATCACAATTCCTGCAACAGGTTTTCTTACAAATAATGCAGTATTAGTATAATAAGCAACAAATCTATGATTAGTCATAAACTCATTCATTTTATCAAACCAAGTTTTTGGAGCCTGTTTAAGTTTATACATAATTTGGTTATTTGACTCTAGTATTTTTCATGGCATCAATCCATTCTTGAGACTTTTGAACTTCAACAAAAGTTTTAGGCTTTTGTATAGCTATTAAATTGGTCTTTAGAGCTATATGAGATGGAGAGAATGTTTCATAGGATACAAATCTTTTTAGAAGTCTAGATTCTTTGGTGGACTTTCTTAAAGGGCATTCTATAGTTTCAGTGTTTCTCCTTAGTATTGATCATAGAGTTGAATAATATGTCTAGATTAAGGTAATTCACTAGTAGTTTTCTATCTTTCTTCCTCAATGTAGTTCATATCATCATCAAGAATATCAGTTAAAAAGGAGTATTCCTTCTTGGAGTATTCATTTTTTTAAAAATACTCATTTTCAAAAAATTTGCACATCTCCGAACATATATAATTTATCATTTTTTGATCATAACACCTATATCTTTTTTTGTTACACCATATCTTAAAAATATACATTCTATGGCATGAGAAGAAAGTTCGAGGAAAGCATATGCACTAGGTAATTAATCCAAGCAACTTTGCTTTATTTCATTGTTAAGATATAATTTTAGGTTTTTGAATTTGATTAATTTATTGCTTATATATGTTTTGTTATCATACGGTATAATACTCATATCACAACGTATCATATGATATGCCCCGATACGGTGAGATAAATATGATTTAAGATACACGTACATAAATCATATCGGTTCAAGTATCGATAGATTTAATACGTGTACTGTATCGTACGATTCGATACAACTTTTATAACATTGCTTTGGATAGGTTAAAACATGATGATGGAAAAGGCCTATAAGAAAGTCTTTACCTATTGTGGAATTTTGGACTTCACTCTTCTCTTAGCAACAATCCAAAAACTATTTCCTTGTTTCAACCCTCAAAAAACAATGCATGTTTTGACTTGTCATGAACTATTCCATATCTAAAATCGTGTCAGAACAAGTTGACCCGGATTTGACATGTGTCAAACTCTGACCCCAACACGAACTTTAGTGTGCGACCAAACTGGGTTTTGGCCTCGTGCCTAAAATCGTTCCCTGGTGCTTTTGGAAACGTTAACCGTGATTAACTTTGGAAGTAAAAGAAGCATTAAGTCGATTACGGTTACGGGATAAATGTAGTAAAAAAAATATATAGTAAAATGCCGTTCTTTGTTCTTATTTTTTGCTAGATAAAAATAAATATTCACAAACACATTTCAATTTTATCAATTGCACCTTGTTCTGGAAAAAATAAAACTTAAATGACTAAATTCTTATTTTTATATGAGTTATGCTGTTGGAAACCTAAATTTTTTTAACTTTAATTGTGTAAATCTTATAAGTTATTAATATCTTCAATGGTGGATCTACATTGATGTGAAGTGGATCAGCCGTCCCACCTGAAATTTGAAAAACAAATAAAAAATTTACAGGAAACAATTGAATTCCTCGCTATTATACATACTTTGCCCCACCTTAAATGGTGGTATAGGCTATTCTCTCCACCTTATAAAAAATTCTAAATTCGTCATTGGAAATGCCTCTCGTCTTGTCGTGTATCGTCTGTCATCGGCTTATGGTAGCTGGTTTCGGGTCATTTTCGGTTCCAATATAAAATCCCACCTTCGTTTTATGAAATTTTCAAATGAAACCGTAACTAAACCAAATATGGGAGACCCAAAACCCATGGAACAGGTTCTGTTTCGGTTCTAGGTTTTGGTGGAACCGGAACCATCACTCTGGAATTGGAGGTCCCGTTTTAGCCGAAACTGGCTGGGTCTACGTCCACCTTACATGTTTTGAAGTTTAAGTGTCAAATGAGTTGGAAAGACTTTGAGTCATCCTTGAAAAGTATCAATCCTTAAAAGAATTCGGTCAAGTTCGTTGGCTTGATTCAAATGTGAGCAATTCCTTGCCTAGACTGAGCCGGTTGGTGACCCACCGAGGACAATCACGTATATTGTTTTGTAACTAACGGTGGCAAATCAGGTCAACCGATGATGCCACTTTGGTTCCAGGTCAAATAAGGTACCCAAACCCGAGCCAATTTTGTGTTGGGGTCCATTTTCAATATCTCATACATTACCAATTCCAAGTCGACCCTACTACAACCCCACGCTTTATGCATATATATATATATATGTGTGTGTGTGTGTGTATAAATGCATGTGTATACATACACATAATGCATGTTATATATATATATATATATATATATATATATATATATATATATATATATATATAACACTAATGTAAATAATATATGTATGTACGTGTATATATATAGGTACATAGCACATACATATATATATATATATATATGTATACATATATATACATATATATATATGTATGTATATATATATACATAGCATACATATGCTATTTATATAGCCAAACTGAGTGAGGGAGAGAGAGTAGGGTGGCCATTTGGCTTCTCGCCGATTGCCCCTTGTGACCTCCCTCTCTCTACCTCCTTTCTCTCTCCCTCTCGAGTGAAGGTTAGAGGAGGAGAGCGATAAATAGAGTGATTTTGTGTTGCTTACGGATCATGGACAAATTGCTAACTTGTCAAAGTCCATAAGCGGAGCCTCTACTTAGGGGGTTATCTCTTATGTTTTTTTAATGGTGCCTTTGCAAGGTGGATAGTTCCATTGGTCTTTTGTTCTTCAATGTTATCTTTTGATTTTATAATTTTCTACTTTGTGATATCTTGTTGTTTAATTGTATGCTACTCTCCCTTTTGTATTTTCTTCTTTCATGAATAAAGTTTACACATTTGTTGAGAGAAAATGTGTATTATATATCATGTACAATATACAAATAGGTGTATACTGCATGTATATATGTGTGTATATGAATATTTATGTATATATGTGTATAAATACATAGAGCATATGTCACCCTTGTGCAATCGCATGGTGAGGCCCTGCCACACCTCTTTCTATCCGTCAAGTGTTTAAATTTTCACATAATCGACTCTTTGTATGTGTATATATTAGAAAGTGAGAGATGCTAGACACTTTCTCATACTAGACTCTACTAAAAAATATATGTTGTTCACACGTACAATGCAAATCGACTTGTCCATCACCACCGACACAACATTTGAAACCAGTGCATTAAATACGACTGAGAATAGGTACTTTAATCACCATCGTCTAATTAATCTTACCGATGGTGGTGATGATGAAGTAATGTTTAGCATGAGAGATTGTCTAGCACCTCCCTCCCTCCCTCTCTCTCTCTCTCTCTCTTTATATATATATATATATATATATATATATATATATATATATATATATATATATATATATATATATATATATGTATAAACATAAAAATATATATATTTTATAAATGTAATATGTAATTTACATTATATGTACACATTTTTGGGTCGGGTTGGATATGGACCTGACACACAGGTGCTTAAGCCCCAACGTAGGCACACTGTTTTAGGCCAGTTTCGAGTCTAGTTATCGGATCAGGTCCAAAAGTTCCACACTGTTTCAGAAAAAGAAAGTGAATCTACTTGGTTTGGACATATTAGATTGGTCTGAGACAGTGTGGTGCCTCCCATCTCTAAATGGCATGTTGTCGAAGACCCAGATGACGTCGAGGTAGAGCTTCAACCTTCCCTTGGTTATGGAACTCGTGACTTCCGTTTGTGAGTCTTCCCCTTAGCCAGATGAGCTACTGCTCATATCTTGATCTGTTGGTTCAGTTCTAATAAGTTGGATTTATGAGCCATTGCTTTTCGTAGGGTATAGAACTCGTGACCTTCCATGTCTGAATCTGCCCCTCTAGCCAGGTGTGCTGGTGCTCTTTGTGCAACCCCATCTCTTGGTTTTGAGAAGAATCTTCAATTAACAGAAAACTGGTGTTCACTGTGATGAAAGCCATTAATTGATTGCGGGTATCCCAATTTTTGATGCACACCCCGTGCCTTGAACTTGAAACCTTCAACTTAAGGATTCTTTGAGTCGACCACGTAGCCAGGTGATCCATGGCTTATGCTCTGTCCCTTAGTTTTGTTGTACGCACGAGTGCACATACGTACATATATACATATATTTATGTATTTATATATGAAATCACCACCTGTTGAATGCTATTGCATTTAATGAGGTGGGATCCACTCATTACAATAGGACGGCAATTCCTACCAATATCATGCCCCACTCCTACATAGAGTGACATCCCTCCCTCCTCCTCCGACTACCAAGCGGTGCATGACAGGAAAGACCTACAAGAGGGGCAGATTAGGGTATAAGGTAAACTCACCCTATCTCAATATATATATATATATATAAAATGCATGTTTATTTATATAATATATAACATATATATATATATATTTATATAATATAAGCATATATACTATAAAAAAAAGATTTTGTATTTTATGTAAAATATATAATATTACCTATTTTTTTTAAAATAATTTTGTAAGTGGGATAGGGACAAGTTGTAACAAAAGAGGGTGTATGGTTTGATCCTCAAGAACTGCGTGGCAGGGTGTACAAAGAGGCTTTTAGTGCAGGGCGGGTGTGGATGGAGTGAAAACTCGCCAATCCCATTGTCATCACTATTTGGACGTGCACATTGAGTAACAATGATATCCCCCCCCCCCCCCCCTCTCTCTCTCTCTCTCACACACACACACACACACACACACACACACATATATATATATATGTATATATAAGTGCATTAAGAAGAAGCATTGAACATATTTAAGTGGTACAACCACGATTACCTGTGATGAAATTACATATCTAAGGCCTGATGTTCCATTCATCTCGCACAACAAATCGTCGTAAACCTTTGGTTGAGAAAAACCAAGGCTCTGTTTAAAATGCACCGAGAGCAGGGCGCTAGAGCGCCCTTGCTGTTGATGGGGAGTTCGACTCCCAGAGGGTGCACGCGTGTGTTGGGTTTCGGCAAGACTATGTTTTGTATGGAGCTAATTCCCGGAGTCATCAGAAAAGAATGCATTCCTCAATCATGGAAAGAGATCGGCTCATAAGCAGAAGCTGAAGCTGAAGGTGACGATTTCGATAAACCAGGGGGAGGGTGGGCTTGTATCTAGCTTCATACACATGAGCGTATGGATGTTCATGTGTGGAGATAAGTTCCTTGTAACCAAAAGTCTCTCCATCTCTATCCATATATCTCCCACTGGTTTCTGCAGGATTCAACTCTGAAAAGCAATCTAAAGAACTTTTTCACAATTATCATTACTATAGAAGTTCTAAGTTGCCGAATCCCAATCCAATCAATAGAAAAGAAACCTTGAAAACTTCCCTTTTCTTTTTTTCTCTCTCTCTCCCTCTCTTGTTACTTCTTTCTACCAGTATTAAGAGTAAAAGAATGAAAAAAATAGTATTATTATCCTTTAATTTGGATCCTCAGTTAATCAAGTTTGATATTTACATGATCGAAGGACAAAAACGTGTCATTCTCATCCTCGTCTCGATTCTCAGAAAGATTTTTCAAGCTTCCCCATTCCCGTCTCTGACCCCCTAATATACTCTCGAATCCACTCGTCCAAAACAAAAGATCCTCGCCCCATAAACATTCCTCCGTGAGTGTATCAAATGAAGTTACAGAATAAAGTCAAAACTTAAAAATGACATGAGCATAGATTTTTACACATTTAATTCGAAATTTGGCTTAGTTGAAAGGGCTGTCCAAAAAGCGAACTCCATAGTGACATTAACATAAACAGAAGGATGAATTTACAAATAGTTAGAAATGCAAGGATGAGAAAGAAAAGTCAAAGCACGGAGAATCTAGAGGGACTATTGTTTGAGCCCACCCTTGTTTGCAGAAGAGGACACGTGAGTGAATCAGAAATCATCTCTTTCGGCTTTCTCTCTCTCACCATGTACCATCCAACGCTCTCTTCCTCTGCTCATTAAAACCAAGACGTCTCTCTCTCTCCTCTCTCTGTCGTGCGCGCGTGTACGTGTTGTTGTTGTGTATGTGTGTGTGAAGAACAGGGAGGTAGCAAGAAAGGAGAAAATATGGCGGATATTGCGGTTAGCCAGGTGGAGGCTCGAGCTCCCGGGAAGATCATATTGGCCGGAGAGCATGCCGTCGTCCATGGATCCACGGCCATTGCTGCCTCTGTTGATCTCTACACCCGTGCCTACGTTCGGCTCTCACATCCTCTAGGTACCCATTCTTTACTTAATCACTTTCTTTTTTGTTTCTGAAGGCGATTTTTGCTCCGTTCTCATGCAATCGATCGTATTCTCCACTTAGATGTGCTTTTTTCTACCCTGTTTTTGATCCTTGGGATAGGATTTATATGTACCCATTTGATGAATGTGCTCATTTTGTAGCATATCTTACTGATCTACTTTACGCAAGGATGATTCTTTTGCCAATTTTTTAGTGCTCGCACTCTTTGCCCATCAATCAGATATTGGAATCTCAATATGGTGCCCCTCATAGTAGTAAAGTGACGTCTACATATGCACTTGAAATCATCTCTTTTCATGGAGAGTTATGGCCATTGTTAACACCCTTTCTATAAGGAAAACTGTAGAACATGGTACTGTCTGCACGACTCACTTGTAACTACTACCACTTGCCACAGGCATTGATCCCTGTGGTCGGAAGACGACGTTTCCGTTCTCCTCCGTTGTCTTACTGATGCCACCACCCCAATTTCTGTACCGCCCCCAATTTCTCCTTTGAGAAACTCATCAACGGATACAGCTAGCCCCGAAATCAGGATCACTGGTACTCCTCACAAAAAGGGAGGAGGGCAGAGATGCCACCAGCATTGAATATGTGATCCCTTCACCGAAACCAATGTGAGCAACAGGTGCTGGTTGCTGCTAGCGCTAGCGTATACTTCACATTTAGCTTTCATCGTCATGTATTTTCATGTGCGCTTACAAATGTTTCTCTAGTATCATTTCTTTTGTAGATACATAGGTCTCTTTTCTGCTCAATATAACCTGATCTCCGATCCGTCTACTGTGACCAATCAAAACCAAGCCTTTTCCCACACTAAGTGGGGTTGGCTACATAGATTCGTAGTTGCGATTAGCTTGATATAGTGTTATATTTGCGTTTAACTCTATATCAATGAATGATCACATTTTATTCTTTCTTTCAAACATTTAGAGGCCTTCCTCTCTCTCTCTCTCTCTCTCCTTTGAAGTGTTCATCATCTAAAATCTCACACCTTGAACTGTGAGCGTTGGCTCATTGGCAGGGTGCTCGCCATTGCTGGTGGTGGGGAGTTCGACTCCCAGAGGGTGCATGTGTGGGTGTAGGTGTTAGGCTTCAGTCTCCTCTTGTAACCCAAAAAGAAAATCTCACACCTTTTCAATGGAGCTTAGTGTGGCCACCTTTATGAGCAACATTAGTCGTGCTTCTCACATTTTATCTTCAATCAGTGCCGCACTTTGATTTATGATTTGCCTAGAGAATTTATTTTCTCTCATGGAAGTAGAGAGGTGTCATAGCTCACAAGGAACATCCACAAAAATTCAGTCTTATATATAACTGACAATCCTTTTAGTTCTTATATAGATATAAAGTGCTGTTTTCTGGTTTCTGTTTACAGAAAATAATGATGGATGCCTGCTGCTGAAGCTGAAAAGTATAGGATTGGAGTTTTCATGGCCGATCAAAAGGGTCGGATTAGTACTTTCGAACTTAATAGTCCCTTTTTCTATAGCTGAAGTGGGGTCTTGTTCATCGGAGTTGATGGAGTTGATCACAGTTCTGGTCAATGAACATGAATTTCCGGAAGCCAGAGTAGGAATTGCTGCCGGCATTTCTGCCTTTTTATGGCTGTTTACCTCCATCCATGGGTGAATATTTGATTTCTATAGATTGAGGAACTTCAAAGGTAGCTATTTCTTGCTAGATGCTAATATTAATCTTTGTGTTTCAACTGTAGAATTAAACCTGCTACCGTGATTGTTACTTCTGACATTCCACTAGGCGCTGGGATGGGATCATCTGCTTCCTTCTGTGTGGCACTTTCTGCTGCATTTCTTGCTTTGTCTGGATTCATGAACTTAGATTCCAGTAGTAAAAGTTGGTTGAAGTTCGACGACTACAATCTTGAGTTGGTGAATAAATGGGCTTTTGAGGGTGAGAAAATAATTCATGGGAAACCTTCTGGAATAGATAACACTGTGAGCACATATGGTACGTGAATCATGTTATGAGCAAATTTTCTTTTATCTATTTGAAAGATATTGGTCCTTATAATGTTGTTGGAAATTGGTCCTTATGATCCTGAGCTCTGTGTGTGCATTAATTTTGAAAATAATGAGGATGAGTAATTTATACTGCTGTATTACTTTCTGCAGTTACAAAAGTAGGTGCTTATTGAAGTAATTGATTATGCATAACAGGAAATATGATAATGTTCAGATTGGGCAAGCTGACCCGTGTCAGACCTGTGATTCCGATTCAAATGCTGATCACAAACACCAAGATTGGTCGGAACACAAAAGCATTGGTCTCTTTTGTTTCAGAAAGAGCCTCCAGGCATCCTGATGCCATGTTGTCTGTATTTGAAGCAGTCAATTCTATCTGCAAGGAAATATGTACTGTCGTTCAAATGCCTGCCTCAGATAATGTTTCTGTAAAAGAGATGGAAGGAAAACTAGAAGAACTAATGGAAATGAATCAAGGCTTATTGCAGTGCATGGGTGTCAGTCATACTACTATAGATACTGTGCTTCAAACAACTTCAAAATATAAGTTGGTCTCTAAGCTGACGGGTGCAGGTGGTGGGGGCTGTGTCTTGACTTTGTTGCCAACCTGTATCCTTTTTCTCATTCTTGGGTACTGCGCCTCTTTAAAATTTATCTTAGAACCTTTTATTCATGCAGTTGTACCAAATCATCAATACCCATCTGTTCTTCGATTCTTTGGACCATTTTGCTTGGTTGAGGTATATGCATGGAAAACATTATACATCATGTGATTCCTTTCAAGCATAGCATGCATTAGCCTGCATCCATGTCTAGATTTACATCTCTGATCGCTATAGTGAAAATGTAACACGTCAATTTTGGCATTGCTGCTTCATCCTACTCTGCTCAACTCAATTGCTTTATTGCGTACTGATTTTTTATCAGCTATCATGGCAAATATAGCAACTCTTGGTAATTTTTATAAGCATCTGATTTTCGAAGTTTAATTCATTTTTGAAATTTCGTTCATTTACTGAATGGTTCTATCAAAGATACCTGAATACTTGTAATTGCATTCCATGTTTGTGGTTCATTATGTCAGCTGAATTTTGTTTACATTTGGTATCACTCTATACCTTTAAGCATCTCCCTTTCTGCTAGCACAGCGCATGTTCTTCCACAGTTGATGTGGCATTTGATGAATTAGCTGATTGGCATATCTGCACCCTTATTGGCCTATATAAACAATAACATTAGCATCTTTGAGTTTTGTCAAAAGTTTGGAGTCTGTTTCTAGCATTTGTTTTGTAAATTCCTTGATAAACTCGTAGGGAGTGAGATTTTTGGAATCCTTAACAATAACTAGTACTTTCTCCTGAGGTAATTGACAAAGTTGTTGCTGAGCTCAAGTCGCATGGCTTTCAATGTTTCATCGTTGCAGCTGGTGGTGGTGGCCTTGAGGTCTGTTTCGATTGTCACTCACGGCTGCAGTCATTGACTTGAAACAATTCAGGCGAGGTGAGTGCTGATAAGGTGTAAATGCTGCTTATTGCTCCTGTTGTATTTGTGGCTTCTGATCTTCCAACTCCAATCTTATAATTCCAAGATATCTATGAACTAAACTCGGCGACCAACATGTTGTGCTCTGTTTCTTCACCAAGGAACTTGGGGCTGCTGTACACTACCATGAAAATTTCTTGGATTTGGGAGTCTTTCCATCCCTCTTAGTCGTTTGGAGTCCTCTTAGGTTCCTATTGTTTCCAGGAACAAGCTCTCTCTGTATAATTAATTGTTTTGGTCAAAAAGAGAGCACTGAAGTAATAATGTTGGGAAATGCATCTCTAAGCATATGATTCTGTTTGATCTTTTCAAGCTACAAAGCTTAAAGGTTGATATCTGACCTTTTAATAATATGCTGGTATAACTGTATTATACTGTCTCTGTTGTGGTTCTTCACTCCCCTAACAGGTACTGAACACATATAAGCACTTACAGAAGCAAATAAGTAAATCTAACAAATAAAGTGGTTCACTAAGATTGTGATTAGCTGTCCCGAATCCGAATTGATTATGTTTTGCTTTCCTTGGAGAAAGGGTGATTTGTGCATCTAGAACCAAATCTCTTGTTCTTTGGTTGCAATCGAACTTGCTCTCCCGATCGCGAAGATCAAACCAATGAAGAGTACCAAAGTGCAAGCATCAAGGCTAATCTTGAGAGTTAGAACGAGCGGAGTTGGTAACATCTACGAGGGTAAAGATATTGAGTAGCTGGTCCTTGCGTGGTGGTTGTGGACCTCACATGAGGTTACCCATTCCACTACTATTCTCATCCAAGTAAGCTTAATTTTGGAGTTCTGATGGGATCTGATTATGCCGCTCCCGGATAGATCAGTATTGGTGGTTTCAAACCGTTGGTTCCAGTTCTCTCGAAACCAAGAATTGGAATTGAATTAGGACAAAGTCAATTCTGGTTCTGGTTTAATTCCTAAACTACTCGGAACCAAAAGAACATATTAAACAATTTGAAATTTCAAAAGGAAAAAGAAATCAGATCTGGTGTGCTCTGGTTCCCGGTCTAGTATGACCAGCTCTAGTTTCAACCGGGTTTGGAATCCAGTGTATTAGTGCTGGAAATAGGATACTCAGAGATGTGAAATTTTTTTATCGCCGGTCAACCTCGACAACCTGACCCTCTTTTATCTTTGGTTGTGATGGGCCATGCAAGGATGATCCATTATAGAGTTAGTTGCAAACCATCATCGTCTCCGAAAACGTAATTTTCAGACGAGGGGCATTAGGGTTCTATCCAAAGTTCAGTCATCCAAGTACAGTCTTCATGGATAAGAGGAATTTTGAAAGGCTAGTAAGTGCTTTTCGCCATCTACTCCACCCCAAATTTTAGCCCTTGAAAAACAACCGAAGGTGTTTATAGCCAACGGTCAAATTGATGGTCTATGATATATAGTTTGCTGCACCCCAAAGGAAAATTTAACCGCTACTTGGAGTCATTTTTGGGGGGACGGGCACCATATATCTATTCCCAGCCCCATACTTGGAGCTTAATTTAAGCTCCATTCCCAACCCACCGCATTACCAGCAGGATGGGTGTGTTAGACTCTTCTTTTCCATGGATAACATAGCGGACATGGACTCACCATACCCAAAATAACATTCTTAAATAGAAATTTCTGAGGATATATATATATATATATATATATATATATATATATATATATATATATATATAGAGAGAGAGAGAGAGAGAGAGAGAGAGAGAGAGAGAGTTACTACTTACTAGACAAACATCACCATCCGTAAGTTCAATCGGATCATCAAGACATATCGTATTTAAATGACATCAGTCATATCAATATTAACGGGTGGCTTGATCTATATCATCCCTAGGATCACATGAATGATGCAAATAGTTTAGTAGAGTCTATCATAAGAGAATATCTATCAACTCCCAATTTCTCTCTCTCTCTCTATAAATATATAAATACACACACATATATAAATATATGTAGAGAGAGAGAGAGATTGGATGCTTTCCACCTCCCACACAATGTATTCAAACCCATTCTTTACTTTAAGTCATGAGTGTAATAAATGTATTCTTTATATTTTCTTCAATCACTCTTAAAACTTTTTAAATGATACTTACCTCTATCAAATAAAAGGTAACGACGCGGTTTCCCGCCCCCCTCTTTCTTTATATATACATATGCATGTGTTGGGAAGGGGACCCGCCTGCCTGCCCCACGACCGGTAAAAGAAAATTGGATTTCCACAACCCAAGTCTAAACTTGGGTAATCCCTGCACCACTTGGGTAAGAATAGGTTGGGTCAACATTGCCATCACAGCTTGGGGGTCACACATACCTCTACTAGATGCTAATAAGGCTCTCACCTACCTCAAAGAGTGATCATATATATGACAGATTATATAACCCTTTGCCCTCGTTGGAAAAGATATATCATTTCAAGTATCTGATTCATCCTGGCTTGATGATAGCCACTCAGATGGATTCATCTTGACGGCTAAGGATTAACCATATCAGTATCAAACATTTATCCGAAAATTTAAAAAAGAAAAGGTTTCAGCAATAATGGACATACATGCTGCTTCACAAGAACCACATGCTCATGTCTCTTGAAAGAGTCCACAAATATGTGGACCATATATCACACTCCAAAAGCTATCAATTGGATCATCTCGAAATCCAGACTGGGACCCATAATTCAAACGTGGAAAATCCTTGCTCCAAGAAAAGGAAAATCAGCAAATCTAGACCGTGTATCTTTCCTGATTGATGGTGCAGAAGACCTAACCCTAATCTTCCTGATCATGATCCCATGTACTAAAAGGAAAACCAATAAATTTCTGATTCTTATCTAAATGCTGCATGTATTTCTTCACGAAGTGCTCAACTTACCTGTTGGAATCAGATATGCATTATCCTACATCATGTGAGGAAACTCTTATTTACTCTCTGCATGAATGTCGTTTTCATGCCCAGTTTGCCTGTGGAACTGGCAGAAACAGTGGGTGGTATTCAAGCTGGTTTCTGAATCTAAGCATATAATATGCAATGAGATGAACACCATGGTAGCTCATCTTTTCATGGACTGCAAAACTTGTTGAATTTTTGGTCCTTCTTTCCGGAGTTTTGCGTTGGTAGCTCATCTTTATAATGGATCCGAAGAAGGAAGATTTAGAAGATGATCCCTGTTTTGCTGATCTCAGTAGGCAGATCTCATTGCTTATCATGGATGATGAGGAGCCTCAATCCTTTGGCAGCAATTCCTCCCTCTCTGTGCAGGTGTGATCCTTGGTTTACTATCTTCATGAAGTCTTTCTGAAATAAAAAGATTTTTTCATCAATTGTCAGATGAATAGGCCAAATCTAAGGGAGGAGTCACCATAGGATGATAGGAAATATAGGATAGAGAGCAGGAAAATTTATTACATAGGTATCCTTCCAAATTAATTGCAGAAACTCTCTCTCTCTCAAACATGCACACACATACACGCACGCACGCACTTACATCCTTCTGTTAATTGTGCTAGATTCTTGGGATACATGGCATCAAGGTGTGTGACCATGTCAAACCAAGCACGACCCCTTCTTTTCTGTTACTTTGGGTGGGCACAAACACGATAAGAAACATGCATACTCATGTAGGGTTTTTGTGTCGTGCCATATTGTTGGTTTTGGTGGCTATTTTATGTTCCAGTTTCCCCTTCATGTCGTGTTATGTCCTAAACAGGTCAACCTAAATACAACTCCATGTTTTCTTTGTTTCTTTGGTAGACACGAACACAACACCAAACAGATATATGCTTGACACGACACCTGTATTGGGTTTTTGTGTCGTATAGAAGGATGCGAGCCCTAAATTTGTGTGTGAACACAGGCTGCCCCTCATATACCACAGCCAGCAGTGGTAGCATTTCCAGCCATATATGAAGTGTACTTGAGAAAGGAAAGCAAGGGCACAGGGGTTTTCATCCCTCACTTTGCCGTGTCAAGGAAGACGGGTCGACACGGAAAAGCCACAACACCACAGAAACAAATGGGTAACCCGAATAAGGCATCCTTGTTCACTAATCAGGCTTACAGTTGCCACAATCAAAGATGAAAATTCGAGGAGATTACAGCAACCTGCAGCATTTTTATGTTCACTTTTATCTTTAATTTGTTTTCTTTGACTATCTTAATAATGTAACATTGGTCTTAATCAACTTCTCTCGAGGCTTATGGTTAGGGTGGGAAATGAACCGAGCTGCTCGTGGTCCGACTTGGTTCTATTCATCGTTCGCTCATTTGTGCTTGTTTCAGACCATATGAGCTCAACATGCACGAGCAAACCGGTCTATGGCTCTGGTAAGTTAAAGCTCGGTCCGGTTCCTGAAAGTTCATTATGGCACTTTTGAAAATTTTACCTAAATATCCCCCAAAGATAATTGTATTATGGGAATTGAAGTAAATGAAGGGCCATTTGTTTAGGCTATTTAATGAAGCTCTCCCAACTCTGTTCAGCTTGGCTTAGACGCCAGTTCAGAACCAGACCGGCTCTGGAACTGTCCATAATAAAAACCTCTGGAACTGAATCAGAACTGTAACTGGGAATCTTCCAATTCAGTTACAGTTCTATGTTTTCGAAAACCACACCGGAACCGATAAAAAACTGGCGAGTTGAAACCGTTTGAAGAGAGGCTGCTAGGCTATCATTTGGCTCCGCTTGTTCGTACTGAAAATGATCTGAGCCGAGCAGCAAACAACTCGGTTCATTTATATCGTTTACCAGCAATACTTAAAGACGATTGAAGGTTTATGGTTCTGATGACGAAATCATACTTGGGAGATTTCCACTCTTTAATTGGATATATGAGGGGAAGATTGTTTCACTAGCAGGTGCACTGCAAGGGAGGTTGTTATACACACACACACACACACACACACACACACACACACACATATATATATATATTACAAGAGGCTGAAGCCTAACACGCACCCATGCATACACCCTATCAGAGTCGAACTCCCCACCAGCAGAATCAATGTGCTGCTGTAGGTGAGCTGAACATCACTATAAAGTTCAGAGTACCATTTTTTATCTAATAGGCATTGGTTTCCACTTGCGCATTATTTTGTGGAGTTTTGTAGAACTCATGGAACTCTTAGGCCCTGAGTCTGCGTGACCAAAAGTACTATGGTATTAAAAGATTGGCGTTTTCTCGTGGAAATGGTACCAGTTGGTTCTGAAATTGAACTGAGAGGCAGATGGGACTCCAGAAAAGAGAGCGAGTTAACTCCATTTTTCGCTTTATGTTAGAACACAATTTCCCCAATCTCCACCTGCCCGGCCCCCATATGAGGTGGGTTCTCAAAGGAAAAAAGCCGCCCACTGTGGAGTGGGGATAAGTGAAGAAGACCTGCAAGCAGGGCGGGTTTACCTTAAACCTAGATATATATATATATATATATATATATATATATATATATATATATATATATATATATATATATATATATATATATATATATATGATCACCTATAATCTAATAACATGAAATACCAGAGTAGATTTTATGTTTTATGTAAAATATAAAGGGGGAGAGGGAGTATACCAAAGTGGGTGCAGGATTTGATCATCAAGATCCGCATGACAGGACGGTGTAATAGCAAGTTTCCAGTGCGGGATGAGTGGAAGTGGGGTGAAAACCCACCCTGATCCCTAATTTCCATAGAACAGGGATGTTCTGGTACTTCGAGTTCTTTGTTTGCGTTAATAATGGAACTTGCACCCAAAGTACCGGTTTTGCCTGAAAAGTTCCACCATGAAAAGGGGCCCACGAGTGGAAATGGAAGTTCTCAAAGCTTCACTGTTTCATCTTTAACCAGTTCAATAAGAAGACTAGACATGAACTAAGCAAGCGGCAATTATTAAATTCAAAATTCCTTATCCTGAAGATTAGATATGGTATCCATTCTTTAGCAATATTCATTTGAAAAATGGCATGGACCTAAAAAGGAGTATAGAAATCCTACTGGATAACATACTATCTGTAAGATTCGGGCAAACGGTATCCCGTCATGACGATCTTGTCCGCTAACATTCTTCCTGTCTTCGGCATTATATGCCAGTGAAGTGTCAAGTTGAATTCCTTGCCTTTGAGATTGCTCCCCTGCACAAGCATCAATGACACCACACGAATATTACAGGAAAGAATTTGAATGGTAATATGAAGAGTTGATTGTTCTAAACCTGATATCTCATCTTTCACGCTCTTATAAGGAATAAGTTGGACCAAACACAAAAGTTAGTAATAGTGATTATCCATCCTCATGCCCTTGGCAAGTAGCGACAGCTCGGAACTTAGAAGTTGCAAGCACAGAAGCATTTGAAAATTGAAACAAACAAAGAAAGAAAAAGGTGCATATACACAGAAAGAGAGAGAGAGAGATGTTTTTGGATCTCCAACACATAAGTTTTGCAGTCATGCATAATATATATATATATATATATATATATATATATATATATATATATATATATATATATATATATATATATATATATATATATAGAGAGAGAGAGAGATAGAGAGAGAGAGAGAGAGAGAGAGAGAGAGAGAGAGAGGTCCGACTCTGAAACTATCCCAGAGCAAACCCTCCAAGACATAAGTTACCTGATCAATGAAGCGATACTTGTTTGTGGTGTGAATTGAAAATTTTGCGTGATCCTTGGAAGGAATTATCCCATCCCATAGAGAAACCTACCAAATAAGTTTACATTAATACACTTGAAGGAACATGTAATCACCATTTACACATATATCTCAAACATGAACACTAGAAGCGCCCTTCAACAAATGCCTTGATCTTAGCCAGTTCATCCAAAGGCACTCTTGCAGTTCTAATTTGGTCTACGTACAGAACAGGTAAACAACAACAGTGATTTCAGAGTACATTCAGATAATAATGACACGGAAGATATGGTTAGCAACAGAATTCCATTAACATGCCTTAACATTGTCTCCAAAAACTAAGTGCCGATACGCCTATAGAAGTGGATGACTTTCAGGAACATCCATCAGAAAAGCATTAATCGCTACTTACCAGTTACGTGGATCTATCTGCTTGAGAACACGCTGTTCTACCAAATTAGATGCTAACAAGGTTGAACTTTTTTTGTAAGTGGGAAATAGTGAAACTGCGGTTGCACCTGTCTCCAGCAGAAATATCAAATCTCTGCTGTGATAGGATCACCAGATAAAGGCATAGAGCAATGGTTTATTTTGGTTCCTTGACACATGCAGATCCCATTTCGTTCTTAGCATTGGTAAATGAGCCATTGAACCAAACACGTGGTTTTTGTGACTCGGCTCATTATACATACAAACAGGCTAGTGATCTTCACGAGCTGCCTCATGATCGTGAATACAAACTGCAAGTTCACGAGCTGCTCGTTAGGAAAACCTCTGTCAGAGAATACAAGCGTTATAAAATAGACAGCATGTAAGAATTAATTACTGTCATGCTATTTAATAGCTTAAACGAGCTCAATCGAGATGAACTGAACTGAACTGAATGGCTAGTAAAACTGAATGAGCCAACTCGTTTTCTCATGAGTCGTAGTTTCTCATGTGATGACATTTACTGATTATTAGACTAAGTTCATAAACAAAGGAAAACTTAACAGACAAACAACCTCTTTTTTTCTGAATGTCAGGTGTTCTCAACTAATCTGTAAAGAGTTGTTCCTTGAAAAATGACCACTAAACCCAGACAGCGTAGAATTTTGTTGATCCTTTCTTCCCGTAAGAACTATATCTTATTCATCACCAATAAAATCGCTACTGAGAACCCAGGATACTAGTTGGCCATCATGCTGTTCTCCATGAAACACTGGAAACCCAAGGGCATGTTTCGTTTGGGCAGCTGAAGAAAATGCTAGAAAATGATTCAAGTCTGTCACATCCGCTTCAGCACCTTTAGGATAATTGAATTATCTCAGCCTGAGAGGATCTGATTATCCTTTCAGGGGATATGCAAAAAGATTCATGTTAGAATTGAATCTTTTCTCACGTTAATCCCTTCCACAGGGAACACCAAACGTGCCCAAAGCCATACAGAAAAATATGACCTCATGTGACAGTATCAATGCATGACTACATACTAACCAAACCTGACCTATAATGTGTAGAAAATATGCTGTTTGAATGAACAAACATGTCTAGGCTTCAAGAATCACATTTACAAGCTACTACAAGTACTTCAAAGGATGAAACAGGCAAAGGGGGCATAACGTATGATCTTAGGCAGGACGATAGATGGAAAACTTTCAATAAAGGCTTTACCGGGCTAAAACAGGTACAAGCAGAGGTCCATCTCCAGGCTTGATTTGTCTTAGTTTTCTGACGAGTTTAATGGTATTGGGGCTATGGGTAAGTCGCATGACTCATCCATTTTCAGTTTCCTAAGTTTCATTTGCAACATTACTGGCAAAGGAAGTTATTAATTAAATTAGGTTTAGCATCAACCATTCGAACGGAAAGCAAGTTCAAGCACATGTAAAATGTGAATGAACCTGGGAGGGCCCTAAATAATCATTAAGAATAATTGTGAGTTTGTTGCCTATCCACTTAGATGAATGCATCTTATAAAGAAGATGATCATAAATAACGAAATCAGTAAGCCAATACTGAAGAATTCTCATGATACAACAACAACAACTAAGCCTTTTCCCATACTAGATGGGGTCAGCTACATGAATTCCTTGTTTCCAAAGAGCCCTATCATGTGCCATGCTAGCAATTAACTCAATATAAACTAGATCGTTCTTTTTTGTTTCTTTCCAACACTTTTGTGGTCGTCCTCTTCCTCTTTTAACATTTTAATAATCTAGTTTTTATATCTTCTTAAAGAGCGTCCTTGGGTGTCTTTCTACATGTTCAAACCATCTTAAACAATTTTTCCTCATTTTATCCTCTATTAATGCTACTCCCAATTTGTTTCTAATAACCTCATTATGTATACGGTCTTTCTTTGTGTGACCACTCATCCATCTCAACAAATTCATTTATGCTACAGACATCTTTAGTATATGTTGATGATTAACTGCCCAACACTCAGAACCATAAAACATAACAGGTCTAATTGTTGCTGTATAATATTTACCTTTCAACTTTAATGATATCTTCTTATCACATAGAATACCTCATACTCCTCTCCATTTTAGCCAACCATCATTAATTCTATGCGTAACATCTCCTTCAAATTACTAGGTTACATTCCATATATTCTATTTTTATTCTACTAAGTCATAATACTTTCTAACACTTATCTTTATAATTCCAATTTCCTATTAACTTTTTCCTTAGACTCATCCACTAACACAATGTCATCTGCAAATAACATACACAAGGTACTTCATCTTCAATATGTTTTGTTAACTCATAAATGACCAACATAAATAAATATGGACTTAAAGTTGATCCCTAATTTAACCCAATATTAACTTCAAAGGAGTCCATTTTCTTCATGAGTCCTCACACATGTTTTTGCATCATCGTACATGTCTCTTATAAGGTTTATGTATGTATGGAAGACCTCTCTTTTCTAAGGTTCTTCAAATAACATCTCTTGACACCCTATTATAAGTTTTTTCTATATCAATAAATATCATGTGAATGTTCTTTTTTCCTCTAAAATGTTCCATAAGACGTCTAAATTGGTGAATCGCCTCAATAGTAGATATGTTGGGCATGAATCCGAATTGGTTTTCTAAATATCATGTGAATGTTCTTTTCTATATGTCTTTGCCTTGATTTTATCTTACACCACTTCACTCCACCATCAAGTTTCTTTTTGTGCCAGTATGCCTCCCTTAGATTCGCCTTACACATCTTTTGTCACTTCCCTAATATGAATAGCAATATTGTTCCACGTATCAAAAGAACAAGCAGGACAGAGATAATATTTGATACTGTTTTAGTAACATCTTTTTGTGCCACTGAAGAATTCTCAGGATAATATGCTTAAATAATAGTTATTGACGAAAACAAGCAGGATAGAGATAATATTTGATACTGTTTTAGCGACAGAGGAGCACGAATGGCAATTTGAGAGTCAGAAATGTCAGAATGAAAATAATATTTGATACTGTTTTAGTAACAGCGGAACATGAATGGCAATTTGAGAATCAGAAATGTCAGAATGAAAATAATACCTGATTTAAGGCATTTTGGGGAGTCCCATACTCTGCAGCCACAAACACAAAGACCTACAGATGCATAGACTATGATGCGGTAAGAACTCACAAATCAAATACACATGCAGGAATCACTGTAGTATAAATCCCATTGAATGTAACAAAGAGAAAAGAAAAGATGTTTTCCAGCTAAATTCAATGATGCTTTCCAGTTCAAGCAAAAATGGAAAATGTGCATATAAAATAGCTAAACCGAGCAGCACATCACTGATCAAGAAAACTAGCAACAGGATGCACAAAGATAAATAGTGTCTCAAAAACTGAAAATTAACAGCTATTTCACATCAGAATTAAATATGCCTCCTGCTTGCGGAAGACTTGATAAAATCCAGGGAAAGAAAAATACTTGCTAAAGACAGGAAAGGAAGTGTTGAGAAAAATATAACTGCAAACATGACAGGACCTCCTAACCTTGATTCAGAAAGGAAGCATCTCTATGAGGCCACAACCCAACTTATGGAGAAAAGAAAAGCAGATAGTTACAAAATGAAGGTTCAGAAAGTTCTAAGACACATTTGTTTCCCCTCTATCTCAAGTTCAAGAAACATCAGGGGAACAACTAATAATCAGAGAAATGCGAACAGAAAAGCACATGTTACCACACCAGCGGAAAAAAGAAACAAATAAAAAAACCTCCCTGTTTGACTGGGAAATTTGAGAACCGAGTAAGATTGCACTTTATGCACGACTATTTCTCGGGCTTAACAAAAAAGTGGCATTAGTAAGTCTGGCCACAACACTCTGCCTACCAAAACGAGAACAAAAGAGTTGGAGACTTTAAGCCCATGCCAGAAAGGTATACAGCAGGATCCGCTGCACTTAGAAAAAAGAATTATTCTATTGGGGATCATAGAACAACTTGCTTTACTATGTTTCAGTAAAATGAACTAAGGACTCGCCTTCTCATCTGAAAGCCTTACACCGAATCCAAAACCAAAAGGTGTGTATCTGGTTTCAATTTGATGTTCTCAAGTACAATTGCACCATTTTTTTAATAAATTTCCACTCAATAGATGTTAAATCGAGCTTGCATGTTCCAAAGTCATATACATGTATCCCGGGCATGAAGACCCTTTTCCAGAAGGATGCACCACAAAGGTGGCATGCCAGGGTCTATGACGAATAAAGGTATGAAGGGATGAGGGTCCTGGGCAGGTGTGTTGTATGTGTGTGTGAGAGAGAGAGAGTAGCATTAGCCCTCTATGTTATTCCTTTGAGATACTTTTATGTTGCTTCTGACATATGCAACGTTGATTATACAATTAACCATCACATCTCTATATGATATGGCTTATTCTGGTTTCCGTTTTTCACATAATGATATAATTCTAACCACAAGGGCAAACACAACGTTCTTGTAAGCTATCCTTGTATCTACCTACAAAATAGATCACTGGATAGGAACAATCATAAGAAAATTTTCACATAATCAAGCAGTAGCATCATGTAAATATTTTTATGTTATGAGCACATGGCCTGACCTGCTTTGTGTTCCATGTGAACAGGGATTCTAGATCTGCTGATATATTCAAAGTCAAACTGACCTGCAAAAATGCATTGAAGTAACTGATGTTATTAAAACCCAAATCCACGCCCATAAACACTTGCAACAAAGCATCTCGATTGTTAACTTAACTAAGGTACTGGTTAGAGAACCATATGGCACTGCTGCTAGCTTATGCAAGTAACCAATCTACTGTTCAGGACAATACCCATCTTTGCCTTCTACATTTAGCATTTCTCATTTGCTGAGTTGGTTGGCTTGAAAAGAAAGAAAATGACACAAACAGGAAATGCATATGCAAATGCTCTCAAACATATGTACCAAGCATTTCACACAAGATGTCACCATCAATTTTTTAACCCAAAGATAACGAACTCAATGAATGAACAAAGACTAAGATAATGGTTTCTGTTGGTTCACCTTTTCAGATGTTCATTAGATTGAAATGTACACGGACTTCATGTGTAATCCAACTAATTTCATCACTTCAATTAAAAAACTTCTGTGCCAGCAGTTTATCAAGAATGCAGTAGAAGAGATCAATTTCTTTGAAACTTAAATGATGTAACGATATGCTTCTCCAAATTCTATCAACCATTAAATCAACTGATAAATCTTGCATAACTTAGTGATGGAATGCATAGATTCATATCAAGAGGAACCAAACTTTGAATCAATTGTAAAGATCTCAAGTGCACAGGAAAGGTTTGTAACAGTAAATGATAACAAGGCACGACATTACGCAGTTCATGGAAAGTGAACCAGAGAAAGGGGAATAAAAAAATCAATAAATTGAAACAAAATAGGAATTGAACATTGTCTGCATGAAGGTTGGCATGATCCTCAGTTACTAAGTTGATGTGAATTTGGCGAAGATCTATAACTGTAGGGGAACAAACCTCAGACATGAATGTTATGGACTTAAGTTCTAGTAGGTGAGTGCAAACTCCAATTTGTTTCATCAATAATACAGCAAACTTCCATGGTCAATGTTATTAATTGCAAACCTAATATAGTGGCAACTTGTAAATGACAAATAGATAAACTTCAATTATTAAATGAAAGTTTAATATTTAGGACAACGTCAAATAGTGTTCAAGATCCAACGATCTCTCACATCAAAGTGTGAGATAAGTTACTAGAGGGGGAAAAAGGAGAAAAGTTAAATTTCCAACTCTTTGAAACATGAAATGAATGACACAGAGATACCCACATAAGCTACATGCTCTAATATGCAGCAGGATCAAAGAAGGAAAAGGATGTTGCAGGCATAACCTCATCATTTCCATTTGGTTGCTTCTGGAACCAATTCACGTTCAAAACCTGTATCGGACTCAGTTAACACACATCCAAACAAGTTATTGTATCAATTTAGTACATCAGCATTTAGAAGTCGACTCCAATGGAAGAAAAGAACCATCTATGAAGCAAGCAAATAATATGACTCAAAGAAACAAAACAAAAATGCTTCAATACGTAAGTAGAATGGAAGAAAATGCCAAATGGATTAAAGACAATAAATTTATTGTACATATTTATAAATAGAATTACAACGATGCACATAAGTAGATGCATTATAATCTCCTAGTAGAATTGCTCCACTTATGTATATCGTCCACATTCTATCAAATTTATCTACCAGAGTGTCTCTCTTCTCAGATACCAGATGGGTCATTTATGCATTTATGATGCTGTAAGATATGCTGCTTTTTTCGAGTTAAAAGAAGAAAATTGTAATACTTTATTAGAATTCAATATAAAAGAAAATAAAGAAACGAACATCAAATTTCAGCTTCAACATTTGAAGAGCCTTCCTTACAGTAGATACACATTAATAGGTAGATTCTCACATGGAGAATAAAATACTGGATCCTTGTGAGTGAAACCAAGACCCTACTTAAATTATATAAACTTTTAACTGAACGTCCTAACACTAAGTTATTTCAGGAGACCTTTTTACAAGGAAATATAATGCTGATCAGTTTTCTACAGTTATGTCCATGTCATCCATATCTTGAGGTGCTCCCAGTGTGCTTAGAACAATAGGCAAACTTGAGAGGATCATGTGCATGCAGTGACATTCAGTGGAATGATAGACCTTGACAAGGTTGAAGACATTGATTCTCATCTTGTCTTGATCATCTTAAGAATCGAGAACAATATCCCAACTTTTTAATATAGTTTCGAGTTTCAATGCACCACTATAACTGACAACAAGCTGCTGTTCCTACCCAACACACTATGGTTGTAGCTCAGAGTGCTTCCATCAAATGGTTCTAGCTTCTTTTGCTTTAGTCGAGGTTACTCTCTTTTGCATCGGTCCACCATATACTGTACTTCTCACTACAATCTTGTCCAGTTTACAACAACAACAACAACTACTACTACAACTAAGTCTTTTCCCATACTAGATGGGGTCGGCTACATGGATTCTTTGTTTCCACAGAGCCCTATCATGTGCCATGATAGCAGTTAACTCAATATAAACTTGTCCAGTTTGTTATCAAATAAATTCCTTCAATACAACCTGGCACTCTTTTTTCTTCACACGAACTAAAATCTATTTATCAGTCAATCACACTAGGAATGTTAGCGAATGCATGGACTTATGTTGCCACTACACCCTAGAGGCCACGGTCCACTCTTCTATCATAAATGTAGCCGCAAACATCCAAGAGAGTATGGTTGTATAACATTTACTTAACAATATGATTAGTATGCAGGAAGTTCTGTATACTTATGAACTGAAATGGAGTGTATAACATATAATACAATGTGATATTTTATACTTTGATGTATCACCTTTTTATAAATTAAGCTCCAAATGGGGTTAGGGTCTGCGCTTACATAGCAGGTCCCATGCCGAAAGGAGAAGGATTGAATTAGGTAGCCAATAGCCAGGACCAAACTTTATTGGATCTTTCCCAGCACTAGAGCATCAAATCCCATGAGAATTCTAAATATACAACGCTTGGGTGATTGTGGTAATGGGATGGATGACCTCCTGGAAAGTCCCAGTGTTGCACCATCCACCTGACAACACCTAGCATCGGAAAAGACTTGCATAAGGTTAAGGTTGTTGGATCTACATATTACAAGTACAACTATCAAAATACCTTGCTAAAGGCATGTGGAGCAGCCCATGAGGGCATAAGACAACCTTAATTCTTATCATGTCCTTCCCATCAACTACATACAGGGGTAGAATAAGCTCAGGATATTTAGTTTCTAAGGACATAATGGTGTTTCTCATACTGTTGTATAATTGATCCAATAAAAAGTTATACCCTTGTATCCCTATAATCAAAACCAAAACCAAACTTGTCCAGGCATTAAGTGCAGTCAGCTAGATAGTTCTTAGTAGCCATTGTAATCCACCTTTGACCATATCCACATCTAACTCAAAGAGGCAAGATCTTATTGTCTCCACAACAAAGTAGCTGGCTAGAAAATCCTTCACCTCCAGCGCAGCAATCCACTTTGTAAAAGAACGTCCTCCCTTAAATCCTGGCTGTCTTCTGTCTTCTGTCTTCCTCTTCGCCAATCCAGTCAATCATCAATGTTAAACCGGCGAACAAGTTTGCTTAATCGCATAATCATCCCCAAAAAGGGAAAACGTTCAATCTTGAAAGTCGAGTGCCGGGTTCATCGACAGCTAAAGTAGGATCCTTATTCCGTAAACTCTATGTCATGACTTGCTTCCGAACCATAAATAGGAGCATGCAAATAAAGCGTAACAGCTCCTCAAATTCAACAGCTATCACAATCGAAGCCATATCTTCCCTGAATTCCTAATAGAAATGTGTTTTTTCCAAATTCCAGAGAGAATAATCGTGACAGATCAACAACGCAGATCCCATCGTACATAAGAAATAAAAAAGAAACGATAATAGGTAGATACTTACGCATATATCAATCCCTTCAAGGAACGCAGAGATCATACAACATCAACCAGAACCCTAAAATTTTTCGTAGCCTTCTTTACCCAACATAACCCGCATTCATACTCCTAATATCCACCAATGCAAAAGAAAAAAGAAACGACGGGAATTACCCACAAACCCGGATAGAAAACCAAAAGGTCCATCTCTCCAAACAAAAAAAAAATCAAAAGGTCCAAACTTCCGATTTCAGACGTCACAGAAAAGAACCCACTGAAAAGAACAACTGAGCAATATCAAAGCATCGAGAGAGAGAGAGAGAGAGAGAGAGAGAGAGAGAGAGAGAGAGAGAGAGAGAGGACCTGGATCTCGGCGGTTGGAGAGGGGATGTTGAAGTTGTCGGAGAGGGAAGCCAAGCCGCAGATCACAGCCAAGATCGTCACAGAGAACGTCAGGAGAGCGTTCCCCCTGTACAAGAACGAGTGCATCTTCTCCTTCCACTTCCTTTTCTTCCCCGATTTCGGCCACCTGCGCTACGGTTCCAGCGTCGTCCTAACGAGGATCTCAAAATATTCTCAGAGAGGCTCGAGAGGACGAGGGTCAATACCTTTTCAGAGAGCGTTCGCCCATCGTACCCGCCCTGCGGGTACCCATTCCGACCCGTCTCGTATTAGGTGGGTTTTCATGCCTGCAAACCCATATGGGAGAAGGGCGTGAAGGAGATGCGGGGTGAGTGGGGTTCGCAATAGACTCGCCCTGCGCTGCCTCAGTGAATATATATATACACATATATATTAATTGTTTATATATAAAATACATGTTTATTATATATATATGTTTATATGTATTTTACATGGTTTTATGTATATTTTTAAATAAATATAACTATATGTTATATATATATATATATTAAATGTTTGTGACTGAACTAAACTGAACTGAATTATTTTGGTTTGAGTTTCATGACTGAATACAACAACAACTACTACAACAACTAAGCCTTTTCCCATACTAGAGGGGATCAACTACATCGATTCTTTATTTCCATAGAGCCCTATCATATGCCATGTTAGCATTTAACTCACATAAGTTAGATCATTCTTTATTATTTCTTTTCAACATTTTTGTGGCCGTCCTCTACCTTTTTTAATACTTTCAAAATCTAGTTTTTCATACCTTCTTAAAAGTTTTTTTTGATGTTCTTTTTATATGTCCAAACCATGTTAAATGATATTTTCTCATTTTATCCTCTATTAGTGTTACACCTAATTTGTTTCTAATAACTTCATTATATATACAGTCTTTTCTTGTATGATTACTCATCCATCTCAACATCTTCATTTCTGTCACAAACATCTTTGTACATATTGATAATTAACTATCCAACACTTATAACCATAAAATATAGCAGGTCTAATTGTTGCTCTACAATATTTACCTTTTAACTTTAATGGTATCTTCTTATCACAAAGAATACTTTATGCTCCTCTCCATTTTAACCAACCAACATTAATTCTATGCGTAACATCTCCATCAATTCTTTCATCACTATGAAAAAGTGACCCTAAGTATTTCTTTTGGGGGATGCAATGAGTGCCAATTTTAATTTGTATATCCTCTAAAGTAACCAAATGATCAAACTTACATTTCATATATTATGTCTTTATTTTACTAAGTCGTAAGCCTTTACTTTCTAATGTTTCTCTCCATAGTTCCAATTTTCTATTAATTTTTTCCTTAGACTCCTCTGCTAACACAATATCGTCTACAAATAACATACACCAAGGTACTTCATCTTAAATATGTTTTGTTAACTCATCGATCACCATTATAAATAAGTATGGACTTAAAGTTGATCCTTGATATAACTCAATATTAACTTCAAAGATGTTTGTTATTCCTTCATGAGTCATCACACATGTTTTTCTACCATCGTACATGTCTATTATAAGATTTATGTATGTCAATAGGATATCTCTTTTTTCCAAGGTTCTCCAAAGAACCTCCCTCGATACCCTATCATAATCTTTTTTTAAATCAATAAATATCATATGAAGGTCTTTCTTTTATGCTTTAAAATATTTCATAAGACATCTCACAAGGTGAATCGCTTTAACAGTAGATCTGCCTGGTATGAATCCAAATTAGTTCTCTGTTGTACTCGATACTTATCTTAACCTACGTTCAATAATTCTTTTCCATAATTTCATAATATGGCTCATTAACTTGATACCCCGATAATTTGCACAATTCTGAACGTCTCCCTTGTTCTTGTATATGGGTATAAGTGTACTCTCTTTCTATTAAATAGTCTTGTCTTAACCAGCATGGACCTATGCTTATTATGGGAGAAAAGGGGTATGAAACCCACAATATCTGTCCTTTTACAGAAGGGTAGAGAGTGACTACTCAAGAAAATTGGCCCAAGTTCTCTTAGCCCATATATACACAGTCTTTCCCCTTTTATAGATGATAGGGACAGACTGCTCAAGAAAGTTAGCCCAAGTTCTCCGAGCCCATATATATCCCCACAATCTCTCTTTTTTTATAGAGGATAAAGAGTGAGTGCTCAATATATATATATATATATATATATATATATATATATATATATATATATATATATATATATATATATATAAGTTCTAATAACGCTTTTGGTTGGTTTATGTAGGTCTATCGGGCCACTGAAATTTTAAACATCAGCAAACTGAACTTTAAGAGAGCACCTCTCAAGGGTTCCAATCAATCCCGTCTAAAGGTCGGAGGCTAGGAAGTTTATTTTGTTGATGCTTCTTTTATTTGGTTGAAAGAGTACGAAGCATGATACAACACACAAAGGCATGATCCAAACTCCAAATTCAACCTAATCTTCTTTACAAATTCACTCATGAACTTTGTACCTGGGAAGCCGATTTAAAGCCCCCTCCTGCAACTCCAGAGGTAGCCAAAGCCCGCCGGGTCTTCGCCGGAGACCCATTTGATCAATTCAGTGGTTGTATTAGGCCCGGGTGGGGAACACTCAACCATGGGCACCCAGAAGATTAGTGTGCTCATCCTACTATTTGTGACCTTATTCCTTCATATAAGCATAATAATGGCTCAAGTAGTCCTGCGGCCACGGCCTCTCTGTATTTCTCAATACACATTAGCAAACAGGGCCTGTGGACTCCTTAGGAGAACACATCCCTACGAAGATGAACAGAGCCAAAGGCATGAGCAGACCAACAGCACCGGCCACCCCGAACAAAGCAGCAAGCGCGAGCACAACGATGATGACGACCACGATGACGATGCTGTTGAGCACGAGCAGCTTCATCAAGGGAAGGGTCATCATCGCCACCATCACCATCACCATCACCGCGGGCACCACGATCCTCTGACCAAGGAGTGTTGCCGATGGCTCAGAGAAGTTGACAGTGAATGTGTGTGTAATATCTTGGCACGGTTACCTCTGTTCCTTACCAGGACAGAGCACAGCTACGTGCTCGATGTTGAAGATAACTGTACTGTTACGTATAGGTGCATCTAGGTATTTGGAGCTGCGATTGAATAAGCTTAGCAACAAGCAAAGGAGTCCTATGATTGATGAGGGGCTTCCTCTTAGCTAGTATTTTATCTTCGCCTTGTAAGGTTGATTTGCAAATGCAAAACTCAAAGTTAAGCATTAGGTATGCCAATATTTGTCCTCCGCAATCCTGCCCGGACAGAGCAGAGATCATCTAGTTCGACGGGCTATGACGCCACTATGGGATAAGAAGTATATATATAGAGAGAGGGAGGAGAGAGAGAAACTGTACATTTTGACACCTATTCACTCACATACATCAATTGTTTTTGAATGACGTGAGTATAATTTTAAGATTTTTAAAAAACTTTAAAAAAGTATGAAAGATATTTTTATTACAGTCATGTCACCCAAAAACAATAAGTGGAAGTGGGTATGAGTAAACAATGTCAATACCGATAGGATTATATATATATATTCTCATTCATGTTGAACTCTTCATGGTCTTTTGGATTGTCTGTTTTTTTATGGACCCGATGCATATTAGAAAAAAGAAGAAGAATGTAAGATGTGCATTGTACTTTGTTTTTTGATGAAACTCCTTTCGCTTTTCTTTAATATGGGAAAAATCTAATCGAAAAATGGTGCAAATGATCATCAAGAGTTTACTCTGCCAACTTCCATCCCTCCCCTCTCTCTCTATATATGCGTGTGTTTATGTATGTCTGTGTGCAAGCGTGTATATGTTGTAGTATACTCATCAACAGAGTATATACAAGCGAAGACCGGCTTATATAAGCACACAAGTGCATACTTTATATATATATATATATAGAGAGAGAGAGAGAGAGAGAGAGAGAGAGAGAGAGAGAGAGAGAGAGAGAATGCATAATGTTTCATTGGATTATCGATCTCAAACATCCAAGGGGTTGAGATGTTTATGCAAGATTATACACGGATAGACATTGTGCATCAATATGTCAACTGAAGTCCGACTAAAGTATAGTTTTCTTTGTCCATAAAAGGCAAAGAAAGATTTTCATTAGCGAATGAAATCTTGTAGTGGTTCAACAGAGTAAGCGTGACATCCCAACTATAGTTTGAGAACGGTAAATGCAAGGTTGATAAAAGCTTGGCAGCATACGGCAACTAAATATGGGTTTGTATGAGTTAGGGCTTTTACAACAACAACAACAACAACTAAGCCTTTTCCCATACTAGACGGGGTCGGTTACATGGATTCTTTGTTTCCACAGATCTCTATCGTGTGCCATGTTAGCAGTTAACTCCCAATAAGCTAGATCATTCTTTATTGTTTCTTTCCAACACTTTTGTGGTCGTCCTCTACCTCTTTTAATACTTTCCAAATTTAGTTTTTCTAACCTTCTTACAGGTTCTTCTTTTGATCTTCTTTCTATATGTCCAAACCATCTTAAACGATGTTCTCGCATTTTATCCTCTATTGGTGCCACTCCTAATTTGTTTCTAATAACCTCATTATGTATACGGTCTTTTCTTGTATGACCACTCATCCATCTCAACATCTTCATTTCTGTCACAGACATCTTTTGTACATGTTGATGATTAACTGCCCAACACTCAGAACCATAAAACATGGCAGGCCTAACTGCTGCTCTATAATATTTACCTTTTAATTTTAATGGTATCTTCTTATCACAAAGAATACCTGATGCTCCTCTCCATTTTAACCAACCAGTATTAATTCTATGTGTAACATCTCCATCAACTCTTCCATCACTTTGAAAAATTGACCCTAGGTATTTAAAACTTTCCTTTTGGGGAATGCAATGTGTGCCAATTTTAATTTCTATGTCCTCTGAAGTAGCCAAATGATCAAACTTACATTCCATATATTCTGTCTTTGTTCTACTAAGTCGGAGGCCTTTGTTTTCTAATGTTTCTCTCCATAGTTCCAATTTTCTATTAACTTTTTCCTTAGACTCCTCCACTAATACAATGTCATCTGCAAATAACATACACCAAGGTACTTCATCTTGAATATGTTTTGTTAACTCATCCATCACCATTATAAATAAGTATGGACTTAAAGTTGATCCTTGATGTAACCCAATATTAACTTCAAAGAAGTCTGTCGTTCCTTCATGAGTCCTCACACATGTTTTTGCACCATCATACATGTCTCTTATAAGGTTAATATATGTCAATGGGATACCTCTTTTTTCCAAAGTTCTCCAAAGAACCTCCCTCGGTACCCTATCATAAGCTTTTTCTAGATCAATAAATATCATGTGAAGGTCTTTCTTTTTTGCTATAAAATGTTCCATAAGACGTCTTAAAAGGTGGATCGCTTCAATAGTAGATCTACCTGGCATAAATCCAAATTGGTTCTCTGTTGTACTTGATACTTGTCTTAACCTACGTTCGATAATTCTTTCCCATAATTTCATAGTATGACTCATTAACTTGATACCTCGATAATTTGAACAATTTTGAATGTCTCCCTTGTTCTTATATACAGGTATAAGTGTACTTGCTCTCCATTCCTCGGGCATCTTTTGGTTTTTCCATATTTCATTAAATAGTCTTGTGAGCCAAGTGATTCCTATTTCTCCTAGTATTTTCCAAACTTCTATAGGAATATTATCTGGTCCTACCGATTTACCACTCTTCATATGTTTAAGAGCCTCTTTGACTTCATTCTTTTGAATACGTCGGTAGAAATTGTGGTTTATATACTTTTCTGACTTGGCTAAATCTCCTAAACTAATACTAACATCCTTATTTTCATTAAAAAGATTATAAGTCCTCCCAAATCTTAGCTTTTGCTTCACTAACGGCCTTTTTTGCTTCCTTCTTTGCTTTCTTATAAGCTTCTAAAGTTTCACTAGTTTTCTTAGCATAATGTAATTTGTAACATGCCCTCTTTGCCTTGATTTTATTTTGTACTACTTCACTCCACCACCAAGCTTCTTTTTGTGCCGGTTCACCTCCCTTAGATACCCCTAACACATCTTTCGCCACTTTCCTAATATGTATAGCCATATTGTTCCACATATCACAGGGTGTGCCAACATAATTCCAAACATCTCCTTGAAGGACTTTCTGTTTAAATATATCTTCTTTCTCGCTTTTAAGGTTCCACCATTTAGTCCGAATAGCTCGATGCACTCTTTTCTTCTTTGTCCATTTTTTTATTTGTAAATCCATAACTAAAAGTCGATGTTGGGTGGTTAAGCTTTCTCCTGGAATTACCTTACAATCTTTACAACACGCTCTATCTTTTTTTCTACAAATAAAGTAATCAATTTGTGTTTGTGATAAGCCACTCTTATAAGTAATTAAATGTTCATCTCGTTTTTTGAAGATTGTATTGACTATGAAGAGATCAAATGACATAGCAAAATTTAAAATCTCCCTACCTTCCTCGTTTATATCCCCATAACCAAAGTTTCCATGAATCCCTTGATATCCTAATGCCTCTTTACCGACATGTCCATTTAAATCTCCTCCTAAACAAATCATCTCCCTTTGTGGAATCTTTTGAAACACCTTATCTAACTCTTCCCAAAAAACTGTCTTTATACTATCTTCTAGTCCTACTTGGGGTGCGTAAGCACAAACTATATTCAAAACCTCTACTCCTAACACTAATTTCAATGTCATGATTCGGTCACCATATCGTTGTATGTCTACTACACTCTCCTTTAAATCTTTATTTATGATAATACCAACTCCGTTTCGGGCCTTTTCTTTACCTGAGTACCATAATTTAAAACCTGTATCCTCTATCTCCTTTGCTTTTTCTCCAACCCATTTTGTCTCTTGTAAACATAGAATATGAATCTTTCTCCAAATCATAGTATCTACCACCTCCATTAGCTTACCCGATAATGTTCCAATATTCCAAGAACCAATACGAATCTTATTATCTAGGACTAGCTTCCTTACCCCCCGCATCCGTCCATAATCAAAATGCGGAGACCCTCTCTGAAAATTTTTCACTACATTCGGGCGGCAATGTAGCGGGACTAACTTCTTTACCCACACCCGTCCATGATGTGGGAACCCTCTCCGCAATTGATTCACTACATTCGGGCGAAAATGTAGTGGCCCTTGCTTACTTCTTACTGCATTCGGGCTCTGCAGCACGTCGCTAGGTGGGGACGCCCCAAAGCAATGCTCATAATTTTTGTAATCCATGTTGTAGAAATCCGACGAAGTTTTACGCTGGCTGTCGGAAGCCTAACACAACCCTCCTCCTTTATCCGGGCTTGGGACCGGCAATGCAAGGGTGATCCCTTACATGGGCGGAGTTAGTTAGGGCTTTTGTGACCAAAAATTTCTCTTTATCTAGATGAACATAAACTTGTCCGGCATCACATTTTCCGTTACGAAATCGTTCCAAATCGGGAATCATGGCCCAAACATCACAAACAGCGGCGGATCTTGGCAAGAAGGGGTGGCCGCCCCACCGGAAATTTGCAAAACCAATGAAAAGGTTACAGGTTAGTATTGAATCTATGGCTACTATACATAGTTTGTCCCATCTCGAATGCTCGAATATGTGATTCTTCTCACTCTAAAAAAATTCTACACCTGCCACTGATCACCGAAACGTTTCGCCAGACCATGTTTCTGCTTCCATGCAACAAGCTCTTGTTCATTTAGTAATGGCCAGTTTGGTTACAATTCCTTTTTTGAGAATCCAATGAATTGAAGGTGGGACTTATGGAACCAGAACCGAACATCTTATTTAGAACCACCGGCTCCGGTTTAGGTTCCGGTTCCAGTTCAATTCCATAACAGGTGAAATCAAATAAGGGGTGCCCCCAATTTGGTTCTAGCTAGCTCCGGTTCCGGTTCTGTCAATTCACGTCAACTTCAACCCACTAGGCCAACTTCTATACTTGTTGAAGTAAACGGTACGTGCCAAGGGTTAGCCATTTGACATGCAACTACATCAACTCAGACTTTGAGTTGACAAGTTGGTAATTGTATGGACACCAAGCCTCATGATCTCGCTATTTGTTTCGAGTCTTTTCTCATGTTAAGTAGGTCCGGGTAGAGGGTGCAACACGAGGACTTTTTAGAAACTCAATATTCTAAAATATTATTTTCTCCAAAATTTTCTTCTTCTTTCAAGATTCAAAGATGTCGCAACCCAATAACAGGGTGGAGGAGATCTCAGAGCTCATAGAGTCCACCCTTTTCGTGGCCCTGTGACTATGGTTCTTCGTGTTTTCCTGTTCTCTAAAGGGATATGTGAAGTGGGCATAGTGCACAATAGCCCATCCTAAAAACTTCAGCCACTTGAACTGCCGGTCGCCACATTCAACCACCTTTCTCGTCTTCTTGTCCCTCTTTCCCACACTAGTGGTGGTCTGGTCGTAACATTAGCCACCCAAAATTCAAATCTTCTAAACAAGCAATGAAGATGTTTATCTAAGATTAGGTACCGAAAGATATTACACATTCACCATTACAGAATACACACACACACACACACACACACACACACACACACACACATATATATATATATATATATACACACACACATATACAAAGAGTGAGAGCTACTAGACATCGCTTGATCATTACCATTATTGTTTGATTGGTGATAAAGATGCTCAACTCATATTACATTTAATGCACTTATGTATATTAAATGATATCGATTTTCATGTTGACGTTGATGGATGCTTCATTTGTATCGAATGTGCAATCGTATGAATGACATAAATTATCCAGTAGAGTATGGTATAGGGTGTTTAACTATATATAAGTTAGAGAAAGTTTGGATGGTGGTGGATGGTGTCGCAAAATGAGTAGATGAGGGTAGAGGAAGGTGCTTTAAGGCAGCAGTTGGCTATTCAAGCGGCGGAAGGGGACATTGCGCATTGTGTACCACTCCCCACTTGTTTATCTATTCTTTATTTCAAACAACCAAAGAGGAGAATCAAATTATAAGGAAGATAAGATGTAAACCTACTCACAGACAAATAATCCTTTACAATTGAAACAAATAGAAAAGTCATGCAGTAAATATCAGAACATAAATTAAAGTTAGAGTTACCATTTATGTGGTTTGCAAAATTATCATCCAATGCATCAATAAATAATTTATCTTTAAGAAGAAAGAGAGCAAACCAACGTATACGAGATACAGAAATAAAAGATCCACCATTATGATCACAGTCGATCACGACTTCCTTTGAAGTAAGGTGGGTTAGAAAAGACCCTGACAAACTGCAATTTTGAAAAGGACGAGAACACGCTAGATCAATTCTTAGCTACTAGAACTAAACTGTGAGATTTTCTTAAGCAAAAGTTCAAAACTGATAAATTATCGCGTAATATAGCATGAATTTGAGATTGACACGAATCATGCCCTACCCGGAGAAGCTCGTAAACCGACCCGAATTGGTCACCTATGGCTCTTGATTTGTCCTTCTCTTACACACACCTGTTTATCCAGTTGAAAGCAAGAAGGAGAAGAAGAAAACGACATTTTAAAGCTGGGTTTTTTATTACAATGACTGCATACACTCTATACTCCACTACAAGAGCTTAAACAGACCTTAAATACTCACATGCATCAAATAAATCACTTTAAACTCAAACCAAATAATAAACAAAATGACAAACAAATGATTCTAAACTAGACCAAAATAAGTAAGACTTATATCCTAATAATCCGTTCTATATATAAGCACCTTAAATACACTAATGTTGGTCACATATGATCACTTATTACATACAAAATAAATGACAAACGAGCACAAACAATTAGGTAAACCCTCGCCAAAGACTCAACCCCAGCGCGTAAACATAGATCTTTCTAAAAGTATATTTAAGACAGTGTGACCTGAAAAATAGCATGGTAATAAAGCATTATCCTTGCCACATGGTTAGACAATGATGATATCTTGTTGGGACTCCGTTCTTAATCACCCATTAGGGATAATCTCATGGTTTACATAAAAAAATACACTTTGAGGACCTTTATATATATATATATGTATATGTATATATATGTGTATGTATATATGTTGATATCTTGTTGGGACTCCGTTCTTAATCACGATAATCTCATGGTTCACATCCAAAAATATACACTTTGAGGACCCTTATATATATATAAACAATTCGGTTGGATTGACATGAACCAGCGGTCCGGGTTTAAAAGATTGAAACGAGAAAACAGTGGGTCAAATCAGGGTCAATCTTTATTTTTTGACACGAACGCTAGAACGACACAACCCTGACCTGATTGGTCCACCCGATTTGCCACCTCTGCTTGACCTCGCAGTCTATCAAAACACCAGAGGCCCTTTCCATTACTAAGCCTGCATCATACAGTTGCTATTTCCTTTAAAAAAAGGAAAAAGAAACTTCCTTATAAAAGATGACTTTCTTCGATTCGTGTTCACGACGTGTGTAGGTCCAAAACCTCAATGACACGTGTAGATGGGACGAACGATTTTGTTTAGCACCTACAACGATAGCTCAACGGTAAGGCGCTCTAGTATCATCTTGGTGGTGGGGAGTTCGACTCTCAAAAAGTTGTCACAGCTAAAGGGTTTGGTATCGTGATCGACACCTAGTCGTATCCGGCGTAGGTCAGTCTTCACTTTTTAGTTTATTGCGCGCTATTAAAAGAGTTTGTATAAGTTCTCAAGTAGGCAAAGGTACTTATATGAAAGCAAAGATTACTTTATATCGAGAATAGGATGGAAAGTTACATTTTAGGCTTCGGCCTCCTCTTGTAACAAAAAAAAGGTGAAAGGTGAAACAAAATTATAGAACCCACGATCTGAAACTTGCAAACAACATTACCCATAACAGGGAAGAGAATATTAAAAAATTTAAACTTTTAAAAAGCAACTAAAAAGATAGAATATTAAAAAAATAAACTTTAAAAAAAAACTAAAAAGATATTATAGAACCGGCGATCTGAAACCATCTGTTTCATTTTGGGCACAGTTTCAATTCTATGAAAGGTGAAACTGTAGCCGAACCAAGTGGGTCCTGATTGTGGTTTTAGTTTCACTTAAAACCCAAGCTGGTCCAAATGGACCATATCTACTTGCTTGCATCAATACTTGGACATAATTTTTTTTTTTTGGGTGAGAAGATGTTTTGGACTTAATATATAGTGAATAAAATAGTCATTTGTGTAACAAATGAAGCATACATAGTGACAAGGAGGATGTGCAACTAGGGATGACATGACAATATTTGCCCCACCATCAGACCCTAACCCAACCTGATCTGAACGGGATGGGGAATACCCGGATTAACCAGGTTTTAGGTTTGGGGGTAGGTATTACCCGAATTGCTTTGATTAGGTGGGTATGAGTTACTTGACCTATACATGTACCAAAACACACACATATGTGTGTGTGTGAAAATTGGGCCTTGTTGACTGTTGACATGTTTACTCATTGTTTTTAAGTGGTATAAGTATAATTTAAAAAATTAAATATTTTAAAAAAGAAACAAAAAATATATTATTATACTCATGTCCCGAAAAGCAATAGTCAATTATGAATGAGCAACATTAATGATGGTAGGATCCAATCATTATCTATATATCTATATCTATAAACATAAATATATGAATCCTTCAAATCTCTAATAATGCATACTCATGCATTACTTTTGGTTTTGAGTATCATTTAAAAGTTATAACGGTGTTTCAAAAATATAAAAACAAATATTATTATATTATGCCCCAAAAGAAAGGAAATAATCGAGTATGTAGTGTAGATGTATGCATGATAGAATCTCTCTCTTCATATATATATATATAGTTGAAAGTTTGAAAATTATCTATGCGTGCTTACAAAATCACACATACGTATATATGCATATATATATATATATATATATATATATATATATATATATATATATATATATATATATATTAGAAAAAGAGAAGGAGAAGAAGAAGAAGATCCACTCTCATACCCATCCTCACGGTGAATGAAGCAGGTACGCAACACAAAATTGAGGTTCTAATATGGGGGCTCGGGTAAATGTTTACCATCTCTAGACCCAACCCCTTGCCCTAACACATTTATTCCATTAAGATTAGTTGATACAACTCGAAGTTGTGAAAAGAAAATACTTTAAATTATAACTTTTGGCTCTTGCATTACATTTATGCTACACCAAAATTTATTCCAGAGAACAAGCTCTCTCTCTTATTTCTTCCTTTTGCCATTTCAAAGCTCACCTCATAAGTTGAAGGTTGTGAGTTTGATATCCAGGGTGTGCATGCTTCAATCTTTCCATCATAATAAAAAAAAGAAAAAGAAGAAAAAAGAAATGCTTGGATGAATGTATCTCTCCTACACACATTCCTTATTTTTTTAACTAAATACTTGCTCAAACTGTGAAATTCTTGGTGTGATTACAAACATGGTTACTCATCATCAAAATCAAGTATGAGTCTTAGAAAGTGTGGAGATGATCCATCAAAACGATGAGATAGTAGTGAGCTCCAGCCTCTTGAAACCTCTTCTCTTAGTTTAAAGTTTTGCAGCCAACATAACCAGTGCCTCCTTCCTTTCCTTATACAGCTGCAATAGCTTTAGTGGGAGTAAAGCACGAGAAGAAGAAGAAGAAGAAAAGAAGAAGACGGGACATCTATCATGGACAATGTTTTTAAGATAAACTTTTTAACGATGCTCAAACTCGGAGCAACCACGTGTCGCTCCCATGCTTCTCTAGATACATCAACATGGCTGGCCAATGCCTCCGTGGCATCGGTGTAGGTCCCACCTGTACATCGTCTTCAACCTATTGATCTTTGACAATTGGCAGTGCAAGAGTTTGCGTGTGTTGGCCTTGATCTCATCGATAGCAGCCTCTAGCAGGCAAGCTAAGGTCTTAGGGCGGGGCCCACGTGCCCGGGCCCTTAGGTACTGGTTTGGCTCAGGCACCCCAATGGCCTTCCTAAGGCCAATTGAGTAGTCTGCCTTGGGATGAAACAACTCATTCACCTCCTGCAACAAACCGGACCGGACCGTCCAGTCGACTCGGTCGGATACGAAGGTATGCAGAACCGGTACGGAGGCATCGACCCATAAGAAGCAACAGTCGTACCAGGTCTAATAATGTGAGGTGGTGTTAGAAACTAGCGACTCGATGTATGAATTCGAGCCGCCGGCGATGATCGGCAAGCGGCCGCAACTTACTATCCCATTAATCGAGGCTGAAGCAAAGGCTCGGAAGTCGGCAGTCGAGAACTCGCTGTTCGGATCTACTAGACCCAGTAGGTGGTGTGGTATGCCACATTGTTCTTGTGTGGTCACCTTGTTGGTGACTATGTCTTGTTACAAGAGTTATGGTGATCATTCTCGGCAACTAAGTCCGGTAATAGCTGGACTAACCATCCAGACCGTTACCAGATGCAGGAGTTATAGATAGAGCCAGGAATGTAACCGCCAAATCGTTACTGGATTTTTCGATAACCGTCCAGATTCAGCTGCTCAAAAGAGGGAAACCCAGCGTGAAAAGTTAGGATACGAGGAGAAGGCACTGCTCTAAGCTTTTGACGAAGAAAGGAGACGCAGGTTTCCTAGTTACCGGAAAACAACAGAATCAGTCAGAGCCTCGGAGGTCCGTTAACATTGATATTAGAGCCTCGGTTATTTGACCCTATAAAAAAAGGAAAGAAACGAGATGGTAAGCAACTGTTCTTGAAAAAAAAAGAAGAAGAAAAAAGGAGAGAGAAAGGGGGAAAGGAAGGGAAAGAGGAGGCAGAAATGAGAGAGAGATCGCGACAGATAAACCGCGATGGGCCAGAACCGCCGCAGGCTAGAGGGCGGACCAGAAAAAAGGCCACGACCGCCGCAAGCCATTCGAGCGAGCCAGAATCGCCGCAGGCTAGAGGGCGGACAAACAAGAAGCCCAGAACCGTTGTAGGCTAGAGAGCGGACCAGAAAAACAAAAAAAAATGCGGCAAAGTTGTTGGCCGCCGAACGAACGCCCTCTCTCTCGACAACCTCCCTCTCTCCCTCTTTGTCGCTAGCTGCACTCGAAAAGAAAATAAAAAGAGAAGGGGAACACCACCGGGCGACAACAGTCGAACTCCCCTCCCTCCCTCTCTCTCTCTTTCTCTTCCCGGTTAAACTAAGGCAAGAAAAAAAAACTGTCATGCGGTTTTCAGAAAACTGCGAGCCGAAACTAGCGGTTTGAAAACCGCCTCGGGCAACGAACTGAAAAGTCCGTTCTGCCCTAGTTGTTTCTCAAATTTTATAGTTTTGCCACTAGAAAATTATGAAAATATACAGATATTTATGGGTAAAAAGACTGTTTTTCCCTTATTGTGCAAAAAGTTAGTTTCACCCTTTGGCGAATTGTAAAAATTATAAAATATCGAGGTTATTGTTTTACATTAATGCCCTTTCCGGTTTAAACTATTACAGTTCTGTCATTCAGTTAAAAGATATGTTTGCCCCTATACTTTTGAAAGAATTACATATTCGGATTGGGGTTAAAAATTACAGTTTTAACCCTAAACAGTTTTGAATTTTACAAAAATACCAAAGAGTAATTTTACGAGTCTGTCCTTAGGTTTTTTAGTAAATTTCAAAAGAGGACAAATAGTTAAAATTATGGTTTTACCCCTGGTATTATTTTTTTAAAAATAAAATAAATTCAAAGGCAGAAATTCTTTGGGAAAATTTCAAGTTTGTCCCAAGATGCTTATGAAATTGTCGTTAGTTTGTTTTCATGATATTATGCATCGTTCTAACATGATCCTTGCTATGTGTGCTTTTGTTTTATATTTGTTTCCTTTTTAGACCGTTTAATTGTTATTATTGCCAAACACATAAAAATGAGCTCTAGAATATGTGTGCCTGAGTTGGTAAAAACTAAGAAGTTGAACGGTCTCTAACTTCCAAACATAGAAGAGGAGAATCCCACTAGCTTTAACACTTAAAGGTGTTGAGTATGTGCTGAATGAAACTGTGCGTTCGCCAGATGTAATTAAGCAAAAAGTAGAAATGTATAAAACATTTCTAAAGGATGACACTATAGCAAGGACAATCATGTTGACCTATATGGTGGATGATTTGATTAGGATCTTTGAAGAATACGAGAATACCAAAGAGTTGTTTAACTCAATAACAGATAAGTATGACACAATTGTCAAATTACATGTGCAGTTGCTACTACAAAAGTACAACTCATTCAAAATGAAAAAAAGATATAATGTAGTAGAACATGTAAACCAAATGTTAGTAATGGTTAGGGACTTAGCCGTGGCAAAATCAGTCATCCCGAAACCGATATAGATATCATCGATATTAAACAGTCTACCCTCTTAATGGAATATGGTCACCACTGCCCTTACATTAGAGCATGAGATTAACCTTTTTGAGTTGCCCCTAAAGCTAACAATAGAGCAAGAACATATGGTCAAAAACTAGAAAGAAAAGTTGCTAGTGGTAAAAGATGAGATAGGGTCTAGCTCCAAACCCAATTAGAAGAAAAATAAACCAAACAAGAAGTTTGGCAAGAATAACAAGAAAGACGGTCAAAATTTTAAGAAATTATAGGAAACCGATTCTCGGGTCAAGTGTTTTAACTACGGAAAGATGGGACACTACAAAAGGGTTGCCGCAATAAGAAAGTTGGAGGAAACAACCCACAACGCGGGCAGTCAGAGAGACAGTACATAATCTGTGTGGTTATATGGACCGCCCGATGACAGGTTGGTGGATAGATTTCGGAGCTACACGACACATCTCAAAGACCAAGAAAGGGGCAATGGATATGAATAAATACAAACCCAACGAACATCGAGTCTACATGGAAAATAATACTTTCTCGGATATTTTGGATATTAGGTCCTTCAGAATATTCGTACAAGGCAAACCAATTGTATTGACTGATGTATTAATTATGCCATCTATAAGGCGCAATTTAGTCTCGGTCCCTACGTTAGTAAAGAAAGGTTTTGAGGTTAGGTTTATTCCTAACAAGGTGACTGTGGGAAAGCATGGGAGAATACTATTCTCTAGGGCATTCGATGTAGAACATGGACTGTTTAAGTTTAGTAATAATGAAATTGGTACTTCTTCTACTTATATTGAGAGCGCCTTCACTGTTGATGTGAATATGTGGCATAAACGCCTTGGGCACATAAGTCTGGAAAAGTTGAGGAAATTATCCAACTTTGACTTATTGCCTGGATTTGAGGAAAATACTTTCAACAAGTGTGAAACTTGTATACAAGGAAAGATGACAAGAAAAGTTTTTCCCAATGAATCAACAAGGGCAACAACCCTATTGGAGGTTATTCACACGGATTTATGTGGGCCCTTTAGAGTATGATGATTATTCTATATATATGTTTTTATATCTCTTGACACATAAATCTGAGACACTTATGCTTTTAAAGAATATAAGAAGAAGTAGAAAACCAATTGGGCACTCAATCAAAGTCTTAAGATCATATAGAGGTGGTGAATATATCTCGACAAAATTTCTTGAATTCTATAAAGACTTTGGTATTACAAAGCAAAATACAATGCCTAGGACACCTCAACAAAATAGTGTAGCTGAGAGGTATAATAGAACCTTGTTGAATATGACAAGGTCTATGTTGATAGATGCCTTTCTACGAAGGGTATTTTGAGAAGAAGTAGTAAGTACAACGGTTTACATACTCAATAGAGTACCGTGTAAAGCTGTATTCATTACACCATATGAGATGTAGTTTGGAAGAAAACCCAACCTAGGTTATCTAAAGAGGTGGTGATCTATTGCATATGTAAATATCCTTAGTTAGTCTAGAGATAAACTAGACAGTAGGTCCTTAAGATGTATATTCATTGGATATCCAAAAGGTTTAAAAGGATATCAGTTTTATCTAAGGACCATGAACTAATTGAAAGCAGAGATGTTGAATTCTTAGAAGATACTAAGAATGACATCTTGGAAAACAATGATGAATGTATTTATGATCTAATAGATCTAAATCAATCATCTTTTGAGCCTATAGAAGATCTTCTTAAAACAATCGAAACCTTAAGTGGACATAAAAGGTCAAGGGTCACTCCATCCTACTTAAAGGATTATCACACTTATCTTATAAAACAAGTGTGTAATTCGGTGGATTTAGATGAATTGACTGATAACTTGACTTATCATCAAGCTATGAACTCATCGAAAGCATCAGACTGGGGGAAAGCCATGGATGAGAAAATTGAATCCATTGAGAAAAACTAAGTCTGGAAATTGACAAATGATTTGTCAAAAGGAAGGAAAGCCATAGGTTGTAAATGAGTTCTGAAAAAGAAATACAAGGTCGATGGTTCAACCGACAAGTTTAAAGCAATGTTGGTTGCAAAGGATTTTTCTCAAAAAGAGGGGATAAATTATGTTAAGACATATTCTCCGATTGTGAAATTTGTATCCATAAGAATAATTCTAGCAATATCTCCATACTATGATTTGGATTTATATCAGTTAGATGTAAAGACAACTTTTCTAAACAGAGATTTAAAAGAAATCATATACATGCAGCAGCCTGAAGGATTTGTGATTGAAGGCCAAGAAGATAAAGTATATAGGTTGAAAAAATCCCTATATGGCCTAAAACAATCACCTCACCAATGGTATTTGACTTTTCAAAATATCATTATAGAACTTGGGTTTGTGGTTAATAAACTTGATCACTATGTATATGTTTGGAACAGTGGGAGCCACTTTGTCATCTTATCATTATATGTAGATGACATATTGTTGACTAAAAATGACAACGAGATGATTGTCAAAACCAAGTCAAGGTTGAACTCTAAGTTTGAAATAAAGGATATGGGAGAAGCATCCTATATCCTGAGAATAAAGATTTCTCGGGATAGAGAATCTAGACTCTTATGCCCGAGTCAGGAGAGATATATTGACTATATCCTCAATAAGTTCAAAATGGGTGAATGCAAGTCTGCTGACACACCTGTTGCAAAAGGGGTCAAAATCAATAAGGTTGATTGTCTTGGTGAAGGAGACGATAAGCCTAATGTTCCTTATGCACAAGTTGTTCCTTATGCACAAGCTGTTGGTAGCTTGATGTATGTTATGTTGTGTACAAGACCTGATATCAGCTTTGTTGTTGGTCTTGTAAGTAGATATCAAAGTAATCTTGGATGGCAGCATTGGGTACCTATGAAGAGGATTTTAAGATATCTGAAAGGAACAAGAGACTTGAAACTATATTTTCAAGCAAATGAATTGAAAGTGGTAGGATACTCAGATGCTGACTTTGCTGGAAGCAAAGATGACAGCAAATCATCGTCGGGTCAAATATTCTTATTTGGAGATGGTGTTGTTTCTTGAGCATGTAAGAAATAGGGTTGTGTAACTTTGCATACACAGGAAGCTGAGTATATAGCTTACTATATGGCTGCAACGAGTGTTGTCTGGATAAGTCGCTTCATACGTGATTTGAAGTTGAAAATAACCGACGAGTCAGTTGTCATTTACTATCATAACAATGCAGCAATTACTCTTATCAAGAGTGGAGCTGATTGCTCAAAAAGCAACCATATAATGGTGAAATACCACTATGTTCATGATATGATTATGAGAAAGGAAATATCCATCTCATACATGCCAACAAATGATATGTTGGCAGACCCCTTGACTAAAGGCATAACAGAGAAATTTTTCTCAAAACATGGTTTGAGGTATGTTTGATGGTTGTGTAGGGAAATAACCACACAACGGATAAAAGTGTTGTATAGGTAAATAACCATACAACGGACAAATTGCTGTGAAGGGAAATAACCACACAACAGGTATTGATTGCTGAAGCAATCATAAATTGACATTACTAGGTAAACCCTCGAAAAGTGGGAGAAAAACCAATATGTTAGTGCACTTGGCTCAAATGGCCAAGTGGGAGATGTTATAAGAGTTACGGTGGCCATTCTCGGCAACTCAGTCCGGTAATGGCTGGACTGGCCATTCAGACCGTTACCGGATGCAGGAGTTATATATAGGGCCAAGAATGTAACCGCCGGATCGTTACCGAATTTTCCGGTAACCGTTTGGATTCAACTGCTGAAAAGAGGAAAACCCAGCATGAAAAACCAATAGACGAAGAGCACGCACTGCTCTATAAATAGAGCAATGTGTATAAAGAAAACAGAGAACAATACAAAAAAAATACATTCTCCCTGGATAAGGCCGTTGTGAGGAAACCTCAAATCGCTATTTCCACCATTTCCGCTGCTGCAGATCGTCTGAAGCTTTTGACGAAGAAAGGAGACGCAGGTTTCTCGTTTACCGAAAAACAACAGAATCAATCAGAGCCTCGGAGATCCGTCAACATGTTTAGCCCCTTATACACTTGCATTTTATCTACGTTGATGATCCCAACCGGGAAGTGTTTTGCCAGGTTGATGGATAGGCGTGACATCTCGGTTCCAGTGGCTCCCATGACCACAACAACTTTGTCTTTAAGATGCCGGAAGTCAACGACTTCCATGGAGATAGATGCCTTCATCGTTTTCTCTTACACCAACTGGAAGCTGTGGTAATCTACAAGTGAACAATCCTAGCACCATTCTTGCTTGAGAAAAAGGCTCTCGAGGAAGAAGGCAGTGAAAGTATTCAAGAAGAATATGTGAGCGGTGAGGGCTGATCTTTGTATAACCGTGCAAGTCGTACACAAAGGAGAAGGAAGCTTTAAATACAAGCCTTAACAAGAGAGAGAGAGTTTCTAGGTACATTAGAGCACACAGATTGTAGCCAAATGACATTTTAAACATTTTCTTTTGTTAACAGATCTTAAACACTTTAAAAGAGGGAGAAACAACCCGAAAGTGTTGAAATAATGGAACATGATCTTTCTTTCTGGCATTAAATACTAGTATAATAAAGATAGAGCATGCTACCAACTAAAAATCCATCTAGTAGCAACGCTAGTTCAACGGCAGGGCGTTCTAGTACAGTTGCTGCTGGTGGGGAGTTCAACTCCTAGAAGGTGCATGTGTGGGTCTATGTTAAGCTTTGGCCTCCTCTTGTAACAAAAAAAAAATCTTGTAACAAAAAAAATCATGTAGCTTAATATGGGATAAGATCAGGCCCAGCTTTGGCTGAAAGAGAACACCAAATTTATCAAGCCTTTTTCTATATCAAGTGGCTCGGCTACATGGATCCGTATCACAATTAAGCTTGATCTTATGCCATATTAATATTAATCTAAGAGGACAATATTATGTTTTATTACTTTCTTCTAACAAGCCTTTTATTTTTTTCTTTTAAAGTATTTATCATCTAATTTATTTTTTTGCACCTGAGTTCGAGCTTTTAAGTGGACAACTATTCGTGTGTGATGTGTCCAACCATATCAAATATTTCTCTCTCCTTTTCCTTCTACCAGTGGTACTATACCGATTCTTAAAGTAAAAACTTATTATCGATTTGATGTTCTTTGTATGATCATACTTTTGACTCAACTTCATTTCTGCAACGAGCATCTTCTCTATATGTTAATGCTTAATTAACCAACACTCAACATCATATGACATTATTTATTCCATAGATACCTCATAAATTGAGGATATTTGGGCACACTTTCTTATTTTAGTCTTACGAACATGGAAAGATTAAAGCAGCTAATGCTTAAAACAAAAAACTTTTGAAGAATATATAGAGTTAGTGATCATTTGCTAGGGCATATTATTTCATATTTATTCTCTTACCCCAAGGTGGAAGAAGTCCAATTGGAACCGACTGATCCCAGAACCGATGAAACCAGAACCGGAGACTGGTTCCGGTGTTTTTTAAAAATTCTTCTTATATTTTTCAATTTTTTTAAAAACAGTACCGGTTCTGAACTCAAACCGAAAACAATTGTTCCAAAATCATAACTAAAACCGGCCTTAAGCTGATTCAGTTATGGCTCGAGGTTCTGAGCTAACAGGGAACCGGACATGTTAAGCATGAGACTTATAATTTCTAACTGGCCCTTGACGATCCATGTCTACTTCTGATATGAACATGTTCAATAGGGGAATCTCCCAAGCGGTCACATTAGCGGGATATGTAGCTAGTTATTCACATTGATGAATTATTGAACAAATAATTCACAAAAACAAGCTTGATAATAAGCTATCTAGACACAACCACCTAATGTTTGAGATTTTCACTAAGTGACTCCTGATTCAACCTGGTTTGACCTGTGGCATGTTCATTTGTTTTCAGATTGTGATCCGAGTAAATTGATCACGAGCTAGTTCGTTAAGCTATATGAGTTGAACTATTTGAATAGTGCATGCAGTGGCAAACCCAAGAACTCTTTCGGGGTGAAGTGCACTTGTATTTGACGTCCACAAAGTACTTGTATTTTCTTATATACAATAGTATGCTTAGGAATTTTTCAAATTATAACCTCGCCTTAAAGTGGGGTGGACATGTTTGGTTTAGCTTGACTCCTTATATTAGTTAGTTAGGTCGGGTATATAGAATTTTTACGTGAATATATGCTAGAAAACAATTTACCCTAATTTCAACAACAAAAATCAACCTTTTCCTCACTAAGTGAGGTTAAATAATTAGACTCTTTGATGCCATAGCACGTGATCTTTTGTCGTAAAGTAATTATTTGAAAAGCAAAAAAAGTTGTATCATATTTAATAGTTATTTTCCTACATTTTTCCATCTTTTCATCCTTACCAAAGCTTCATTTTAAAATATTCATTGTTAACTGTCTAAATTCTCGACTGTTATCAAAGCTTCATTTGGTGGCATCTCTACATGTTAAAACCATTTTAAATGTCTCTCAGATCTTATATTTTATTGGTACTACCCTAACTTTTTCTCTAATAATCTCATCATGTATATAATATTTCTTTTAGCCACACATCCACCTAAACTTTTTGTTTCTCTCTCATTTGCACATGCGGACAGCTGACTGCTCAAAACTAAATAGTGTATAACATTATTGGTATTACTACATATTTATCTTTTTAACTTTAATAATATTTTTTTATCACGTAAAGTAAATAAGACGCTTCTTCATTTTAGCCAATCTATATTGATTTCATGTATAATATCTCATCATTTTTTCTATCACTATGAAAGACTGATCTTAATTACTAAAATTAATTTTTTGAAGAATGCAATGTGTATCAATTTCAACTTCCGCATCAAATATTTCACTTTACAAGCCCCATGAAAGATATAATTTTAACTTAGTTTAATCAAGAAATTAAATTTCTACCAAAGTTACATGTGAAAAGTTGCATTTTTAACTTCAAGAAAAAGCTCATCTTCAACTTGTCTACCTGGACTTCTAATTTGACTTAGCCCAACAAGCTAATGAACAAGAACTTAAGCAGACGAACTCGCCATTGAATAACCCCTATCCGGTTCATTTTGGCTTGTTTACCACTCATAGAGTGGACACTCTTGGTCCTGAAATCAGTGACCATTGCATATATATATATAACAACAACAACTAAGCCTTTTCCCATACTAGACGGGGTCGGCTACATGGATTCTTTGTTTCCACAAATCCCTATCATGTGCCATGTTAGCAGTTAACTCCTAATAACCTAGATCATTCTTTATTGTTTCTTTCCAACACTTTTGTGGTCGTCCTCTACCTCCTTTAATACTTTCCAAATTTAGTTTTTCTAACCTTCTTAAAGGTTCTTCTTTTGATCTTCTTTCTATATGTCCAAACCATCTTAAACGATGTTCTCTCATTTTATCCTCTATTGGTGCCACTCCTAATTTGTTTCTAATAACCTCATTATGTATACGGTCTTTTTTTGTATGACCACTCATCCATCTCAACATCTTCATTTCTGTCAGAGACATCTTTTGTACATGTTGATGATTAACTGCTCAACACTCATGGCAGGCCTAATTGCTGCTCTATAATATTTACCTTTTAACTTTAATGGTATTTTCTTATCACAAAGAATACCTGATGCTCCTCTCTATTTTAACCAACCAGCATTAATTCTATGTGTAACATCTCCATCAATTCTTCCATAACTCTGAAAAATTGACCCTAGATATTTAAAACTTTCCTTTTGGGGAATGCAATGTGTGCCAATTTTAATTTCCATGTCCTCTGAAGTAACCAAATGATCAAACTTACATTCCATATATTCTGTCTTTGTTCTACTAAGTCGGAGGCCTTTGCTTTCTAATGTTTCTCTCCATAGTTCCAATTTTTTATTAACTTTTTCCTTAGACTCCTCCACTAATACAATGTCATATGCAAATAACATACACCAAGGTACTTCATCTTGAATATGTTTTGTTAACTCATCCATCACCATTATAAATAAGTATGGACTTAAAGTTGATCCTTGATGTAATCCAATATTAACTTCAAAGAAGTCTGTCGTTCCTTCATGAGTCCTCACACATAATTTTGCACCATCATACATGTCTCTTATAAGGTTAATATATGTCAATGGGATACCTTTTTTTTCCAAAGTTCTCCAAAGAACCTCCCTCGGTACCCTATCATAAGCTTTTTCTAGATCAATAAATATCATGTGAAGGTCTTTCTTTTTTGCTCTAAAATGTTCCATAAGACATCTCAAAAGGTGAATCGCTTCAATAGAAGATCTGCCTGACATGAATCCAAATTGGTTTTTTGTTGTACTTGATACTTGTCTTAACCTACGTTTGATAATTCTTTCCCATAATTTCATAGTATGACTCATTAACTTGATACCTCGATAATTCGCACAATTTTGAATGTCTCTCTTGTTCTTATATATGGGTATAAGTGTACTCTCTCTCCATTCCTCGGGCATCTTTTGATTTTTTCATATTTCATTAAATAGTCTTGTGAGCCAAGTGATTCCTATTTCTCCTAGTATTTTCCAAACTTCTATAGGAATATTATCAGGTCCAACCAATTTACCACCCTTCATATGTTTAAGAGCCTCTTTGACTTCATTCTTTTCAATACGTTGGTAGAAATTGTGGTTTATATACTTTTCTGACTTTGCTAAATCTCCTAAACTAATACTAACATCTTTATTTTCATTAAAAAGATTATAAAAATAGTTTTTCCATCTATTTCTTATATCATCATTTGTCACTAGAATTTTTTCATCATCGTCTTTTATGCATCTAACAGAATTAAGATCTTTAGTTTTCTTATCTCTAGCCCTAGCTATCCTAAAAATTTCTCTTTCACCCTCTTTTGAGTTGATTTTTTTATATAAGTCCTCCCAAATCTTAGCTTTTGCTTCACTAACGGCATTTTTCGCTTCCTTCTTTGCTTTCTTATAAGCTTTTAAAGTTTCACTAGTTTTCTTGGCATAATGTAATTTGTAACATACCCTCTTTGCCTTGATTTTATTTTGTACTACTTTACTCCACCACCAAGCTTCTTTTTGTGCCGGTACACCTCCCTTAGATACCCCTAACACATCTTTCGCCACTTTCCTAATATGTATAGCCATATTATTCCACATATCACAGGGTGTGCCAATATAATTCCAAACATCTCCTTGAAGGACTTTCTGTTTAAATATATCTTCTTTCTCGCTTTTGAGGTTCCACCATTTAATCCGAATAGCTCGATGCACTCTTTTCTTCTTTGTCCATTTTTTTATTTGTAAATCCATAACTAAAAGTCGATGTTGGGTGGTTAAGCTTTCTCCTGGAATTACCTTACAATCTTTACAACACGCTCTATCTTTTTTTCTACAAATAAAGTAATCAATTTGTGTTTGTGATAAGCCACTCTTATAAGTAATTAAATGTTCATCTCGTTTTTTGAAGATTGTATTGACTATAAAGAGATAAAATACCATAGCAAAATTTAAAATCTCCCTACCTTCCTCGTTTATATCCCCAAAACCAAAGTTTTCATGAATCCCTTGATATCTTAATGCCTTTTTACCGACATGTCCAATTAAATCTCCTCCTAAACAAATCATCTCCCTTTGTGGAATCTTTTGAAACACCTTATCTAACTCTTCCCAAAAAACTGTCTTTATACTATCTTCTAGTCCTACATGGGGTACGTAAGTACAAACTATATTCAAAACCTCTGATCCTAACACTAATTTCATCGTCATGATTCGGTCACCATATCGTTGTATGTCTACTACACTCTCCTTTAAATCTTTATTTATGATAATACCAACTCCGTTTCGAGCCTTTTCTTTACCTGAGTACCATAATTTAAAACCTGTATCCTCTATCTCCTTTGCTTTTTCTCCGACCCATTTTGTCTCTTGTAAACATAGAATATGAATCTTTCTCCGAATCATAGTATCTACCACCTCCATTAGCTTACCCGATAATGTTCCGATATTCCAAGAACCAATATGAATCTTATTATCTAGGACTAGCTTCCTTACCCCCCGCATCCGTCCATAATCAAAATGTGGAGACCCTCTCTGAAAATTTTTCACTACATTCGGGCGGTAATGTAGCGAGACTAACTTCTTTACCCACACCCGTCCATGATGTGGGAACCCTCTCTGCAATTGATTCACTACATTCGGGCGAAAATGTAGTGGCCCTTGCTTACTTCTTACTGCATTCAGGCTCTGCAGCACGTCGCTAGGCGGAGACGCCCCAAAACAATGCTCATAATTTTTGTAATCCATGTTATAAAAATCAGATGAAGTTTTACGCTGGCTGTCGGAAGCCTAACACAACCCTCCTCCTTTATCCGGGCTTGGGACCGGAATGCAAGGGTGATCCCTTACATGGGCGGAGTTATATATATATAAAAGTTGACCGAGGGGCGATCCTTAATAATAGTATGTGGTTAGTGACAAAAGTTCATGAAACAAGGTAGCAATAAAAATTAAAAAAACTACTTTGCACAAAATGCATACGGAAGTGCATCAACAGAGTTAGCTCAATGGCATGGTGCTCTAGAACTATTGTTGCTGGTGGAGGGTTAACTCCTAGAGGATGCATGTGTTGATGTGTGTGTTAGGCTTTGGCCTCCTCTTGTAACAAAAAAAGGTCCACAAGTCTTTTCAAGCACCTGGGAGCTATTTCATGCATACTTTTAAAAAGGTAGGTGACCTTTTGTTAGAATAACCTTTAAAAAGCAATTGAAAACCAGTTTTACTTTTTGTAAATTATCATAATTATTACAATTTAAACTAAGGATGTTCATAGGAAGGGGATCATTTGGTTCCTCTAGCAACCTGCCATGAACGGGCTGGATTTGGGGAATGAAAACGAAGAGAGTAAGAAAACCCAGATGGGGATCGGGTGGGAATGGGGATAGCAGGTTTTCATCCCGATCCTTTCTCCTATTGATTTCCAGTAATTCTCGATTGGATTCGTGTTGGTGTTCTCCCCATCTCACCCAGATTCATGTCAGTATTCTCCTCTTACCTGCCAGGGAATTCAGGCTGTTGACTGCAACTTGGCTCGACATGTTTTGGTTGATGCGCCCATGTTCATCGTCATACCACCCCTCAGTAGACGCCCCTCCATCTAGCAATTTTGGGTGTTAACACCTTTGTTTTAATTTTTGTTTGATGCTCCCCAAATGGAACCAAGGGAAAAGAAAGTTCTCTATTTCTTCTTACATATTTCTGTTGAATCATCGAGTCAATGAGTTTTGAAATATTTGATTGGTGTTTAAAGGGAAGGAAGAAAATGAAGGTTGTGTCCTCTATTCTTATCGACTTTCAAGAACATTTGTGAAGAGTTGAATCATCGAGTCAATGAGTTTTGAAATATTTGATTGGTGTTTAAAGGGAAGGAAGAAAATGAAGGTTGTGTCCTCTATTCTTATCGACTTTCAAGAACATTTGTGAAGAGTTGAATCATCGAGTCAATGAGTTTTGAAATATTTGATTGGTGTTTAAAGGGAAGGAAGAAAATGAAGGTTGTGTCCTCTATTCTTATCGACTTTCAAGAACATTTGTGAAGAGTTGTCAATAACAAAAGCAGACTCAATGCCTTTATATTCGACAAAATGCACTGAAAGAATGATACCATTTTAAGGATGCATCTAGCTACAAATTGTGAGAACCTGATTTTCTCATAAATAATAAAGGAGGTCCGAGAGCTCACCTTTGATAATATGCTATGATACATATATTAGCTTAACATGTTCCCATATATATATACATATATCCATGAGCACATTCATCCATGCTCTAATCTTCTTAAAGATCTTAACCGTTTAATCTTTAAGATCAACGGTTGAAATCTTTAAGTCAAAAAGCAAATAGTATCAGGTGTATTTATCACACTCGCAAAAAATACTAACATACTTACTCTTGAAATTTGAATTTCAACTGTCAATCTCGCTGATCGAACGGTTGAGATCCTTGAGAATGTTTGAGCATAGATGCATGTGTGCATTGACTAATCTCTCTCTCTCTCTCTCTCTCTATATATATATATATATATATATATATATATATATATATATATGTGTGTGTGTGTGTGTGTGTGTGTGTGTGTGTGTGTTGAGAGAAATGTGTGTATAACATATGTATGTGTGTGTATTATGTATGCAATGTATATACTTGACTTCAAAAACTTCACCATGGTACTGAATTGAATTCCTAACTTCTGATAATTTGATTGAAAAAATGGCCAAAGGGTTGCTCAAGCAAAATGTGGGGAAACCAATTATTATAGTTAGTTTGTAGCAGCAATTAACACTATAATGGAAATCCTTCTCTTCTTACAGCAAACAAGCCTCTTAAGTACTAAAAATGATAGAAAGGCACGCAAGGCTACATATGTTTCGTCATTACATAAATTAAACATATGATTTGGAACCATGTAATTATAGATTATAGCCCTTTCTTTTGACTCGAAGTCATAGGCTTGAGGCTTGAACTCTCATATATATATATGAAGCTGATGAATCACATTGAATTACTTTCTATACTAGTCTTGAAAATGTGAAAACATGTAATCAGCTTTCTGTCGAAGTACAAAAATGATAGGCACATTTATTTTGATTGATTTGAACCCTTTTGTGGGGTTACATACCCAATTGAAACAAGATGGTAGTATATGGCCCTATTTGAGAGGGTCTATTCACTTACCAAACCATGTTTGCACTCATATATGCAGGTAATTTGAAGATTGATCTCACATTATATGTGCATAAGTGGTTGTATATGATGTTGAAATTTTAGATTTTGTGAAGTCCGTGAATAATTTAACCATATTCTAGTGAGGTTTGTTGTTTATGAAAAGATACATGTTTACTTTTAGCATCTCACCACATTGAAGTTGGTAGGGTGATTACAGAGACGAACTTGTTTGGAAGTAAGCAACCTATTGCTACTAGAGATGATTAAAGTTTTATAAAAGCTAAGGTGGCTATGGAGACGCTAAAACTTGGTAGTGATAATCATAATCCGGGCCCTTTTTGAGTTATGATGAGATGATAATAGCAATGTGAAAAAACTTGAGCAGAAGTCAGTTTCGTTTACACAATAGAACTTGTATAACAAACTCAATGTTTTAACCAAATGAGCAAGTTCATCATAAGACATTCCTCAGTGAAACTTGTCTGAAATTTTTTCCTTTTTTGTTCAGCAAAGAGCTGATTTTTGGTTCATTCTGTTCGGAGATCATAAGTTTGTGCGCATTTTTTACTAGGCTGAATATAGAAGTGAGACCAAACATCCTCTATTGGCTCGTTTAGCTTGTTTATTGGCCCTAGCAATGCATTTAAAATGAAAAACTAACAAAACATAAATAGATGAACCAACAGTAACTTTCCAATCATTGCAACAAACTCTCAAAAGTTTTCACTGACCATTGAGTGAAGAAAAAGCAAATTAAAGTTCTAAATACAAAAGTTCGAAGGTAACCAAAAACAGAGTAGAATTAACCTCAACGTACACGTCGGGCCTTCTCTTCATGCCCTAAACCAAGTGATTTCTGTGCATCCGCAATACCTTTTTCATCTGCATGGGAACATTATAATGAGCCATACCATAATTATCAGGATAAGGAATGGGTACAAGAAGTAATACTCCCAGCCACCGACCATTCAAGAACATTATAAAGGAATGGATACAAGAAGTAATACTCCATGGCACCGACCATTCAAGAAATCATTAAACCACATGATCACGTCACTTCACGTGGGTATGTCTCAAAAGAAACACGGATGAATCTGAAATTTTCTGTGCCATTCACAAAAACTCCCAGTTGCCCCCCCAACTGAATGAGATCGGAGTGACAACTCATGCAAGTACAACTCCAATATTTTTTTTCTAAAACAAAGAGGAATATGACCCTTCATCCAAAGAGATCTCTTGCAATAGTTTCTCCCTTCTGGATGGTGAACTTTTTTGGATGCATATTTCGGTCGGCTAGGACATACCATTTTGATGGTGTCCTGGATTGCCCAAGCACGCATGTCAAACAGCATGACATAGCAGAAGATTTTATTTTTATAAACTTTTAGAAACCCCACATGCTTTATAGAATATGAACACGATTTTAGGAGAAAGTTTCCTTAATTTTCTACTCTCAAATGGTTTTGTGAACTTGAGGCAAAACAGAGTGGCATTTAGATACAAGCGTGTACAAGCCCTTATGTGACAGAACAAGTTTTTGCAGGAAAGTGGTGTATTATCTAAGATATTTGTCGAATCAAGGTATGGAACAAGCTTATCTACAGGATCTTTCTGAACTGGTTCAAGCAAACCCAGCAAAATATGAAAAGATGACACAGTACTTTAGAAGAAAAAATACTTCATAGTAGATAGATGCAACTCTATATACATCTACACTTGTCTCTTAAGGCCCAGTTTTGGTAGCTCCTGCAGTATTAAAGCAGGATCATGCACTCAGTCGGGGAAAAGGAATGTGGTTCCCTTGGGTGCCTCTACTTTGGTGATAATCAATTCCTTAGCGAGCCTCACCACTAATACATGGCATGGATGGGTCGGTGTAGTGCTAAGAAACCTCAAGAAGATAAATGATAACTAATTAGCACATGCCGTCAGTAGAAATGGAAGGGACTTTTAACTCAACCCCTTCCATATAATGATACTCAAAGTTACTTCGATAACAACATTTTTTATAAGCCTTGACAGAAAAGAAAGCTAGGAAATTCTCGATTCCTTGGCAGCAACTAGGACATTTGCAGGTGCTTATGTGTCGAGACCAAAAGATTATGGAAACTAGAAATCAGTGACCTTCAGAAATCGTCTCACATCCTTTTTAGGGATCAATACATCAAATAGAAAGTCAAAAGCTTTTCTATCGTTTCTACCTCCAGGATGCAGCTACAGAGTTTTTTTTCTACTCATCAAATAGGTGGGTTCTCAAAACGCCCCACTTTGACAAGAAAAGCAAGGGTTGAAAGAAAGCAAGCATTAGGGAACTGGAATGACTCCAACATTCAACTCAAACCAGAGCATGGCCAACAAGCACAAGAATGTGAAAGGAGTAGATATAGAATCATATGACCATACAAAGATGCAGTAAGAATTGCATCTGCCCAATAATAGGGTATAGACCAACGAATAACCAAATCTGCAGTTCCTTTTCTTTTTTCCTCCTTAACAAGATGGAGCTGCAAAATGAATACCAACCCAGTAGATTTTGAAAACAGCCTTGTTAGTAAAATAGGGTTGGCCTTGAGGCCATGCACTTTATAGTTTATAGTCAATGAACTACAACACAAACACAATATTCTTATCTCAAAGGGATAGTAAGATCAGCTCAAAGGAAAGTTCAGAGTTCGGTTTATTGCAAAGACAAACAGAAGCATGGCAAATACATCTAAAAGTTTCGTTATGGATTTTCGTAGGAGCTATTCAGCCACAAAAACAGATTTTATGAACTAAAACAATAGTATTCTTGACAAGTTTGATCTTATATGGAGATCATTCATGAAAACATTGACAACATCCAATTGTTAGAAAATATGATCTTATGGTCAGTCAGGAAATAACGGAGAATTTTATGTCAAACATCCATCTTATAAAAGCTACCCTTTTTAAGCATCAAACTTTCCGTTATCAAGTATACTGAAGGAATCAATCAATCAAGTGTGAACAAGATAGTATCTCATCACAAAGCCAACCAACAATCAACTAGCAAAAGTGTTATTTGGAGAATAAAAACATATAATATGTATACGCACTATATCTATATTGAATTCAACAGATATCAACTTACCAAAGAACTGTGTGAAAATACGAGCGAAGAAGCTTATGTTACGTGAAACATGGTATGCCATTGCAGGAGGCAGAGGTTTCACAACAGTGTCAATGCTGAACACTCTTCTAAGAAACTGCAGTTACAAAGGGATGAAAACATAAACTTCATTCGTGCTTGACAATCAAGATGCTGTGAAGATGCAATTCACATTCTAGAACGATAGGAAAGCTTATCAAAGTTAATCAATGCAAGCCACAATCACATTGTAAAAGAAGGAATGGAACATGAAATCAAATAGAGAGGTATGGCTATGACAAAAGCTGGGACATTATTCAAAATCCTAATATCATAAAGTGTACCATTTCACACAATTGTATTCAACTGTTGCATGAACAAGAAAGTGAACAAAAAGTAAAAGAAGTAGCAAAACTCTGTGAGCATTGACTTAGGACCCCTATGACGGAATAAGCTCCCAGAATTCACATTCCTTATGCAACAATCATGAGTATCCACTCGTCACATAGGCCTTCAAAAAGCACTATCTAAATGTAATCAAATTATCACAGGTAATTTACTGGGCGATAAAAAGTTACCATCCGAAAAAAGAAAGCAGTAAGTTTACATTCATCAGAAAAACAGGGAGTGTAGGTTCTGGTATCTTATCTCGCCAATCAAAATAATGCAGACAGACAAAACCTATGCTTAAATAAATCATCTATGCAATCCATGAATGCTATTCCACAACATGAAGATTGCTAGATGAAAAGCAAATGAGAAATTTTGCAAATCTCATAAGCAGAAAGTTGACCAGAAAAAAGTGTCATTCCTTTTATGATGAAGGAGAAGAACTGCTCAGGTGCTTTGATGGAACACAACAAATAAGTAAATACAAGCACCATATATAAATATAAATATATATATATATATATTACTCATATGTATGTACGTACATATATGTATCATGTATTATGTAGTTAGGTCCTTTACGCATCCACATATGTTTGTGCAGCAAAGAGCACTAATAAATTGGAGTAACTGGTCCGCAGCTCAAATTATGCATCAGAATTTGAGTTTGAAACCACCAAAAGAAAAAGGATGCCATAACAGTAGATCCCATCGTTCTCCAATTGCACAAACATATTCAATCCGAAAAAATAATGGCAATAAGCGTCTTCATCATCCTTGAATATGTTCGTAAGTTCATGGATAAAACGTACATTTTATTAAAATCATAAGCGCATAAGCTGAGCTAACAAACTAGTAAAACCTATAATTCATCTTTAGCTTCCGTTGACAGCCAATTCATCATCTACGTAAAAACAAACTCTGATTCAACAAATTAAGTATCAGGGGAAAACACTTTTAAGTAAGGAAGAGTACAGATACGCCAGATACACACTTGACTGGAGGTGACATTACTAACCAACAACCCAATTGAAGCAAGTTAAATTGTAGATAGCAAAGAACACAACAAAAGATTAAACCTTCCAAGAAATACCACGGCAACAATTCAAATTGCACGTAATTAGGTAAACTAAAAGGACGCGAAGTAAATGCCCAAAACCAAGATGCATCAGCTAAAATGAACGAGGCAATCTAGGTTCCACAAAATTGGAATCACCAATAGTGAAATCAGAATAGACTAGACTGGAAGAGATTGGTACCAAATAACCTGCAAATTTGAGCAAGTTACAACAGAAACTAAATAAGGCATAACTATGTGGTAGGGAACACCATGAAAAATCCAAGCATCGGTAAATTAAGAGAACAGTACGTAAATAACTAAGCATAAAGTCGGAAAGGAAACCAAGTAACGCAATTAAAACGAAAAAAAACATCACCACCATTGTCTCGAGGATTTTTTCTCCATCCCTTCGAAACGGGGAGGTAGTCTTACCGCTTTTCTTCAATTTAACAACGACGGGGGAATACCTGGAAATTCCTCTGGAAGCTGTAACGAAGCTCGGGATCGATCTCGGGGCCGTTTTCGTCTTCGTTTTTCTTGGAAGAGACGGATCGTTTGCGAGGGACGTACATGGTTGGCGTTTGACCCGGTTGGTTAGTAGCTCGAAGTTTCGCATCTTCGAAGGAATCTTGCTTTCCTTCCTCCCTCCAGGGAGCCGAGGCAAGGAGCTTCTTCTTCATCTTCTTCTACTTCACAGAGAGAGAGAAAGAGAGAGAGGGGAACGGATAAAAGGGGACGGAAAATTGTCTCAAATTTTAAGACTCGGAAGCAAACCCGAGTGGGAAGGGAAGAATGCGAACCGATTATATGCAAATTGGAGCCCTCCTACCTTCATTATCGGGCTTCGTAATATTGACCCGACCGTGCAAACCCGACCTGATGGTACGGAGAGAAGGTGCCTGGGCCTGATATATATAGAGTGAGAAACTTGGTGTTATTAGACAGCCTCTCGTTCAAATTTAACCGTCTATTGACGATTTTTATTCTCTCTTTTTTTTCTCTCTCTCTCTCTCTATATAAGGATCTCGAGATGACAATATTGATCTAACGTGTAAAATCATGACCCAACCCACTTGATCATGAAGAAAATGTGCCCCAACTATATATATATATATATATATATATATATATATATATATATATATATATATATATATATATATATATATATATATATATATAAAGAGAGAGATGCTGAAGCTTAACACACACTCATACGTGCACCCTATAAGAGTTGAACTCCCTACGAGTAAACCTACTTTTTACAGTGAATATATGGTTGAGATTCATGCTTCGCCCCCTAACACGCTGAAATATGTGCATCGCCCTCTAAAACTATTTTCTAGATCCACCATCGGTTGACGGCATCTCCGATTAGATGTAAAGTCTCGATTCGAGACTGAGGTCAACAAGGAAGGCAGGAGCTCTCTGTACAACGATTGCCTTCAGGCAGTGTGGGTGAAAGGCACTTGCTGTAAATTTCTCCAATTAAGAGAAGAGATTTTTATACTAAGAATACCATCTGGTAGGTATTGTTAGCTGCTTTCTCTTTGGGTTGTTAGCCCCGATTTGTTCTATCAAGACAGAGAAATCAGTAGGAAATACTTTAGAGGGTTGAGTAGCTCTCATTTTTACTTAAATCGGTTCTCAAGGGATTGTAAACGTGGCCCGTTCCTACCTTTTTGAATCGGGAAGTAGAGTTGAACTGTGATCGCGCCGGTTCTGGTTTCGTTTCCGAGCAACTATTTTTTTATTACAGTTTGAGTTGTTACGAAAAAAGTTGGTGTTGATTTCGGTTTGAACCTTGTTGACGCCATCTTTGACAACAACAAATCCAAAACTGCTCAAAATAAAAAAAAAACATTAAAATTTCTGAAATAAAGAATTAAAAACAATGGAATAGACTATTGTATAGGTGGAACCAAAACTGAATCAGGTGGTTTCTGGTTTCAGATCGAGTTTGATTTATCCATCTTCGTTCAGTTTTAGCTTAACTGGAAGACAATATAGTAGTGGAAGTTGATAGAAGGCAACAATCAGTAGTTGAATTGGTAGAATCATGTGAAACATGAATTGAGCACCGTGCTCAATTGAACATAATGTATATGCATGTGTATGGAGGAAGTAATTCATAGCTCACTTTGCATTATTTTATCATTTCAACTACAGGTTGCTGCCTTGTATCACCTTTCTATTACTCTTTCATTACTCGAAATCTCTTTTGGCTGGCCAAAGCCATTATAAAAAACTTATATATAGGTGGTTTTGTGGTTTCATTTAGGTTTTTTAAGTGATTTTGGTGGTGACGACGATGGTTTTGATCGGTGGAAGGTGGTTTCGGATAATAAAAAGGTAGTGAAAGATGATGGAAGGTGGCGTCTTGTGGTTGAAATGGTAGAACCATGTAAAACGAATCATTGAGTATGATTGATTATTGAATATGCAGTACTTACTATACCTGAACCCAGACCTGATCGGGTGGGATCGGGATTGGGGTCGCACAAGTGGAGTCAATATTGCCATCCCTAATAAAAGATACTATAAGGCTGAAGAAGGTATGCTCCTATCTTGATGCCTTTCATCTCCTTTTATATTACTTTGCTCCCTTTCTCTTCTTTCCATTACTTAAAAATGCGTTCTTATTGGAAAACTTGAGCAAAGATATCTATATGCAGCTACCTCCTTGCTGCAATATTGCAAATAATACTAACATTATATGCAAGTTAAAGAAGTCTATTTATACCTTCAAACAATCTCCATGAGAATTATTTTGAAAGATTTAGTCAAGAAATCATTGAGTTCGCGCCGGTGGCGGATCTAGAAACTCTTTTGGGATGGAGCGAATAGCCCCTTGATAGGGCGAATTATGTATTTAGCTTATGGATCTCACCATAAGCTATATACTTTTGGTTGATTTTTAAAATTTTAGGTGGGGCGAACGCCCCACCTCTGCTCAATGTAGATCCGCCACTGATTCAAGCATAGAAAAGGTATATGTGATCATATTTGTTTGTGAAGAAGAAGGAAAATATGCACCTACAGCGTTAGCGCAACTGGTAAGGTGTATTGATGCTTGTATTGTTGGTGGGGAATTCGCAGCTTGGTTCAACATCTCTATACATTAAGCCGAAAGAAAACATAGCTCACGGCTTAAACCGTGGTTTTTTAAGCACATTACAACTTCACGCTACCACCAAATAAGTACAAGTTTACACCAGTGGTGGATCCAGAAACTAGTTTCGGGTGGATCAGACTTCAAGTTCAGGTAGGACAGGCATCAAAGATTTATTTATTTTTTAATTTATTTTTTAATTTTAATACACATACAGAAATTTTCAGAATTTTGGGTGGACCAGTCGCCTCACCCTGCCACGATGTGAATCCGCCGCTGCTTCACACTACCACCAACTTAAACATAATCGATTTCTATTTTCTATCTTAATTAATTAATTTTCTTTTCTTTTATTAATTTGTAGCATTCTAAAATCAGATCATATTGAATCATCTCCGGATTATCTTGAATCTTTGTTTAAAAGATCCAATTAAAGAACTGATCCACATTGGTTGATTAAAGTAAGTTTTTGCAAAAAAGAATTTAATCCAAGCCACGTTTGTCTTGGCATGGCACAGAAGATATTAGTTTCTTTTCCTATTTTAGGTAGACATGACCAATTCTGGGTACATAGAAAGTGGCAGTTCGGAATTGCCGGATCCGGTTCGCCAAACCCACAATCAATCCGGGTTCCATCTGGCTCCAGTTTCGGGTTTGTAACTGCAGTTTTTAATCATGATTCCGTGTTGAACCAAGAACTAAAAAAAATGAAAAGGTTAATAAAAGTCCAACAAAAATTTATAATAAAACCAGAACCGACGGCTTGAAACATATGGCTTCTTGTCTCTGATTGGTTACGGTTCTGAGTGGTCATATCCGGGTTGACCTGTTTTTGACTCAAGTACACATTGTCATGACAAGAACACAGTCACATTTAAGTTGACTGGTTTCTCACACAAACACAAAATAACACAATATGAACACAGTCATATTTTGGTTGACCTGTTTTCTGACACAAACTTGAAATGATACAACACGAGCACGACCTAAAATATGAAATTTCTGGTAATAATAATGCTCGGCGTGGAAACACGTCAATCGATGCCTGAAAAGTACTTGTTTGTGTCCAGCTATCATAACATATTAACATGAAACAAGTTGGGTTGCGCAACAAACACAAATGGGTAACATGAAGATGACCCGAAACACAAAATTGCCACCGTACCAGTGGTTCGCTTGTGACTGTCTAAGCCATGCATGGACCACACGAGAGAGTTTGGATTGAGGTTAGCATGGAGCTTTATTCTCCTTGAGATTTAAACAAGCTCTAAATTAGCTCGCTACATTATAACTGGACACAACCGGATCCAAACCGACTCAATGGTTCCACCCGGAACTGAACGGGGCTAAGAACTGGCTGGAACTGGAACCAGTGACCACCAGTTCTATTCCAGTTCCACTCATGAAACTGGAATTTCTTTTAATTTTTTTAATTTAAAAAATTTTAACAACTTTTTTTGGTTACGGGCAGTTTAGGCCTCAAACCGCAATGGGTCTGGTCTCAGTTCGGTTCTGGTTCATGCTTCTAGTTAAACCCAGCCACGTCTACATCTATAGTGTTCCTTATATGCTTTCTAATTTGACAACTATAACATGGTTTATGGTTTACTTTGTTACGGCTAGATCTCGTTGGCAAAACCAATTATACATATATCTGCCTTCCAGAGTCAAGTGAAACCTTATCTTTTCTTCTCCAATCGAGTGGTGATCCTCTTTAACTATATCTCAATTACCAACTTTCTTATCTTTAATACATATATATATATATATACTCTTTTGTTCTCCAATCGAGTGATGATCCTCTTTGATTAGATCTCAATTACCAACTTTCTTATCTTTAATACATATATATATATATATATATATATATATATATATATATATATATATATATATATATATATATATATATACTCTTTTGTTCTCCAGTCGAGTGATGATCCTCTTTGATTAGATCCCAGTTACCAACTTTCTCATCTTTAATATATATATATATATATATATATATATATATATATATATATATATATATATATATATATATATATATATATATATATATCTTTTGAACTATGCATGGTCAAGATTCAAAATTCAAAAAGTAACAAATTCTTGTTAAATTTGAAAAAGTAGCTTTTTAATTTAAAAGAGCAAAAGATATATTTATACTTTTTGTTTTTCAATTTTAAGTCTTAATCATCCAATTGATGTGGTCGGATGATCCTGATGTTAGTGCAACAAATACCAATTCTACACACACACACATGCGCACACAGACACAACACACACACACACACACACACACATATATATATATAAATATAAATAAATAAATAAATATATATATATATATGTATATGAGAGAGAGAAAGAGACTGGTAAATGCATGACATTGAAAAGCATAGCCTTTTAATGCATAATCTTGGATAAACATTTCCATCATTTGATTAACATGACTAGTAGTAGAGATTTGAGTTAAAAGTATCAATAATCATGTTCATTGCCTTTTGTTTTATCCCCTCAATGGTTTATCGTAAAGATCAAAAGATGAATGTTTATGAAAGATTATCCACCAAAAGACATTATGCATTTATCTCTCTCTCTCTCTCTCTCTATATATATATATATATATATATATAGAGAGAGAGAGAGAGAGAGAGCAATTAAATAACATAATCAAACATAGCTCCAGTCTTAGGGTTCAAAGGACAAAATCAACCACTTGCAGCTGACAATTACACCAAAGGGCACTTGAAGGAAGTCTGGTCTCCATTTCCTTGGCATTTTCACTCTTCCAATCGCACTTGAATTATGCAACATCAACAGAATAAATCAAAACCATCTTGAATCAACTGATTGGGATAAAAAATACAACAACAACAACTAAGCCTTTTCCCATACTAGACGGGATCAACTACATGGATTCTTTGTTTCTAGAGAGTCCTATCATGTGCCATGTTAGCATTTAACTCACAATAAGTTGGATCATTCTTTATTGTTTCTTTTAATACTTTCCAAATTTAGTTTTTCATACCTTATTAGAGGTTCTTATTTTGATCTTCTTTCTATATGTCCAAACCATCTTAAACGATATTCTCTCATTTTATCCTGTATTGGTGTCATTCCTAATTTGTTTCTAATAACCTCATTATATATATGGTCTTTTCTTGTATGACCACTTATCCATCTCAACATCTTCATTTATGTCAAAGATATCTTTTGTACAAGTTGATTAACTACCCAACACTCAGAACCATAAAACATGGCAGGCCTAATTGTTGCTCTATAATATTTACCTTTTAACTTTAATGGTATCTTCTTATCACAAAGAATACCTGATGCTCCTCTCCATTTTAACCAACCAACATTAATTCTATGTGTAACATCTCTATCAGTTCTTCCATCACTCTGAAAAATTGACCCTAAGAATTTAAAACTTTCCTTTTGGGGGATGCAATGTGTGCCAATTTTAATTTTTATGTTTTCTGAAGTAACCAAATGATCAAACTTACATTCCATATATTCTGTCTTTGTTCTATTAAGTCGGAGGCCTTTGCTTTTTAATGTTTCTCTCCATAGTTCCAATTTTCTATTAACTTTTTCCTTAGACTCCTCCACTAACATAATGTCATCTGCAAATAACATACACCAAGGTACTTCATCTTGAATATGTTTTGTTAACTCATCAATCACCATTATAAATAAGTATGGACTTAAAGTTGAATTGATGTAACCCAATATTAACTTCAAAGAAGTCTGCCATCCCTTCGTGAGTCCTCACACGTGTTTTGCACCATTGTACATGTCTCTTATAAGGTTAATGTATGTCAATGAGATACCTATTTTTTTCAAGGTTCTCCAAAGAACCTTCCTCGACACCTTATCCTAAGCTTTTTCTAGATCAATAAATATCATGTGAAGGTCTTTCTTTTTTTCTCTAAAATGTTTCATAAGACGTCTCAAAAGGTGAATCGCTTCAATAGTAGATCTATCTGGCATGAATCCAAATTGGTTCTCTGTTTTACTTGATACTTTTCTTAACCTACGTTCGATAATTCTTTTCCACAATTTCATAGTATGACTCATTAACTTGATACCTCAATAATTCGCAAAATTCTGAATGTCTCTCTTGTTCTTATATATGGGTATAAGTGTACTCTCTCTCCATTCCTCGGGCATATTTTGGTTTTTCCATATTTCATTAAATAGTCTTATGAGCCAAGTGATTCTTATTTCTCTTAGTATTTTCCAAACTTCTATAGGAATATTGTTTGGTACTACCAATTTACCACTATTCATATATTTAAGAGCCTCTTTGACTTCATTCTTTTGAATATGTAGATGAAAATTATGGTTTATATATTTTTCTGATTTGGCTAACTCTCCAAAGCTAATACTAACATCTTTATTTTCATTAAAAAATTTATAAAAATTATTTTTCTATTTATTTCTTATATCATCATTTGCCACTAGAATTTTTTTATCCTCGTCTTTTATGCATCTAACATAATTAAGATCTTTAGGTTTCTTATCTCTAGCCCTAGCTATCCTAAAAATATCTCTTTCACCCTCTTTTGAGTTGCGCTTTTTATATAAATCCTCCAAATTTTAGCTTTTGCTTTATTGACGGCTTTTTTTGCTTCCTTCTTTGCTTTCTTATAAGTCTCTAAAGTTTCACTAGTTTTCTTAGCATAACGTAATTTGTAACATGCCCTCTTTACTTTGATTTTATTTTGCACTACTTCGCTCCACCACCAAGCTTCTTTTTGTGCCGGTACACCTCCCTTAGATATACCTAACACATCTTTTGCCACTTTCCTAATATGTATAGCCATATTGTTCCACATATCACAAGGTGTACCAACATAATTCCAAACATCTCCTTGGAGGACTTTCTGTTTAAATATAACTTCTTTCTTGCTTTTGAGGTTTCACCATTTGGTTCGGATAGCTCGATGCACTCTTTTCTTCTTTGTTCATTTTTTATTTATAAATCCATAACTAGAAGTCGATGTTGGGTGGTTAAGCTTTCTCTTAGAATTACCTTACAATCTTTACAACACGCTCTATCTTTTTTTCTACAAATAAAGTAATCAATTTGTTTTTGTGATAAGCCACTCTTAAAGTAATTAAATGTTCATCTCATTTTTTGAAGATTGTGTTGACTATAAAGAGATCAAATGCCATAGCAAAATTTAAAATCTCCCTACATTTCTCATTTATATTCCCAAAACCAAAGTTTTCATTAATGCCTTGATATCCTAATGCCTCTTTACCGACATGTTCATTTAAGTCTCCTCCTAAACAAATATCTCCCTTTGTGGAATCCTTTGAATCACCTTATCTAACTCTTTCCACAAAGTTGTATTTATACTATCTTCTAGGCCTACTTGGGGTGCGTAAGCACAAACTATATTCAAAACCTCTGCTCCTTATACTAATTTCAACGTCATGATTCAATCACCATATCATTGTATGTCTAGTACACTATCTTTTAAATCTTTATTTATGATAATACCAACTCCGTTTCAAGCCTTTTCCTTACTTGAGTACCATAATTTAAAACCTGTATCCTCTATCTCCTTTGCTTTTTCTCCAACCCACTTTGTCTTTTGTAAACATAAAATATGAATCTTTCTCCGAATCATAGTATCTACCACCTCCATTAGCTTATCGTACAATGTTCTCATATTCTAAGAACTAATATTCCTTACCCTCGCATCCGTCCATATTGAAAATGCAAAGACCCTCACTCTAAATTATTCACAACATTCGGGCGGCAATGTAGCGGGACTAACTTCTTTACCTACACCCGTCCATGATGTGAGAACCATGGTATAAAAATCCGACCAAGTTTTACGTTGGCTGTCAAAAGCCTAACACAACCTTCCTCCTTTATCTGGGCTTGGGACCGACAATGCAAGGGTGATCCCTTACATGGGCAGAGTTCTTTATGCTCAACTACCTAAAAAATCAAATATATTAGGCAAACCCCTACATATTATATTTCTAAAGAAATTGTGTACTTTATGCTCAACTTAGTTAATTATACTAAGTAAATGACCACAACATTGGTGACCATTTTCCCATGCTCTTTTTTGGTCAAAACATTGAGACCCAAGCCAAAATACATGACCAAGAATCCAACTCACTACCTATAACCTGTTAGTGGAGTTCTCTACCAAGTGAGCTAAAGCATTGTTATGATTTCAAAGGAAGTTTCATTTATTGTTGTTGTTGTTGATGATGTGTTCTCTTTAAACCGATATAAGCCAAATCTTCTCTAAACATAGTTGTTATTCGCACACCTTTAGCACCTTTTCTATCCAAAATACCCTCACCAAACACTCTTTATGTTTCATCTCCCTCTTCCCACCATGGTTTGATGTTTCCTCTGCTTTCTTACTCTTGAGTCTCCTCCCCCCCCTCCCTCTTGCTAGGGCACACATCTCTCTATGGTGGGTGGTAGGTAAGATTTTTCCTTGTTCTCCTTTTTCTCTCTCTTGTCTCTTTTTTCTCTTGGAAAGACATTGTGTTTCAAGATTGAGCCATGTCGTGGTATGTTTGCTCACAAAGTTAAGACTTGTTGAAATGCATCTAAATAGCATAGTATCAAACATGCCCCAGAGCATTTGGTGTTGCAAGAAAACACACCATATGGTCTCTGCTCCCTAAAACATGTCTGGTTCATGCACATTTTGTTATCCTTGCTCTCTTATTTTTATCTTTCTTCTTCATCACAAGATGTCAAATGATCAATGAGAATCTATATATGTTTCTAACGAAGAAATTGTTGGTTGTCATACAAATGCATTGATTGAGTGTATGGGTGATGAAATTGATCATTTTATATTTGAAAATAATCATGTTTTATAATCGGGATGACTTGATTCAATATATAAGAAGGGTTGGAAGAGATTATAATATTATTATTATAATAATTAATTGAAAATAGAAAGGTAGAAAGGATAAAGTTTGACTTGGACTTGTTAGGAATGGTTATATAAGGAAAAGATTGTGCCAGCCTGGATTAGTGAGATTTTAAATTATGACACTTATATAACTAATAGGTATGAAACATTACTAGTGTGCATATTTATATTTATTTATTTATTTATATTATACATATAAACATAGGTTGTGGTATATACCTATGTCCTAATGAGATTAATTGTGGTATTGTATATGGTCTCGAGTATGCATGCAAGGTTGAAAGGATTTATTGGTACCTCAACCAAGAGATTTGATACGATATGTGCACAAATTAATTTATTTATTAAGTTACAAATCACATAAGTAAAGGAATCATTTGAAGAATCTTCTATCACCAGCAACCACGATCTGTTTGATTTGTTTGAGATTGTTAAGATGCTAGAAAATAAGATTTTACGACATGCACTTCATTTAGTCATGAAGAAGTAAATTAGGAGAAGTTGTTGGTTTGAATCCAACTGTATCTTGGTATAACCCGTGACATTCCGATGGTTTACCATGTGTTCATTTTATTGAAAGCATGCCAGCCTATACAAAGGAAACTCGATATTGGGAGAGAATGGTCTGATATACCTAACGATAAAGATGCAAAGTGAAAAGAAGAAATCAAATTAGATGAAAGTTTTTAGCATTTAGATAATCATCATGTTTTAGATCAATGTAGACAACTAGTGACACAATTGTAAGAGGGTTTGAATACTCAATCTATATCTTTACGAGAGTCACTCATTCGTTGTCATAAAGATCAACTACCTTGAAAATCCATAAAGAGAGAGTTCTCATTAAAGTATGCAAATAAGAGTATTGTTTGGGTAAATATTTTTATACAAGGAGTTCTCCTGTTTCAAGAAGTTGAAGTTGTGGTCGTGGATGTGGCAGTGTGTTCATGACTTCAACCTTCTTCATTATCAGGTAGTGTTTCCTTATTGACTGGTGGGAGATTATATAATGATGAGATACCTGATACCTTGGTTTATGATACCCATCAAATGGGTTGATGTAACATGAGATGGTAAGTATGAATAACAAGCTGGTGAGGAGCTTTTATGTAAAGGAGATGCATATTATGTTGAGATTTGAAAGAAATGTTTGATAGTACATACATGTTATAACATATACTCTCTAATTTTTATAGAATACAACAATGTCACGAGCATTCTATGTCATATTGCTTGCAATACTTTTCCATAAATATCAAACCATTGGATGTCGATGCTAACATAGATTTAATAATTGCTAGAATATTGTACTAGTGTTGCTTTTGAAGATGCATTGAAAATGTTCCTTTCGCTATTTTCAAATGGTGGCTATCTACCACTATGTGACATATGATATATATGTTATAGTAAATACAAACAACACTTAAAAATATGCAGTTCTTCAACTTCTAGTTTTTAATGTATATTCTAGCAAATATATATCCTTAACTTTTGTTATATTTTACTGCAGTTATATACTGTCGATGAAGTCCCCACTCCACCTATATGTTCAATGTGGGAATAAAATTAACATGAAAGTGTTGTTAATTTGGACTTATCATTTAACATGTCTATTAATAAATATATAAAAGTGAAGGGTTTATGATACTATATTATTCACCATATTGATGAGTAGTTCTAACTTTATGTATTCGATATATGTTAAATTTTATGTATTGTTTTATTTGATCGTGAATAATATGTTGTAATTATGCATTATATGGTGCGATGTGACCTTGGTCTTGAACCATTCTATTGAAAACAAGAGTAAGAGAATATGACTGAATAATGGGAAAAATCCTTGCTAGAGGGCATAGTCGAGTTCCTGTGTACTCTGGAAATCCAAACAATATTATTGGCCTTCTGCTGGTATGTTCGGGAAAAGGAAGGTCTAAGTTTTTGCTTATTTGTCTGTGTTGGATGCAAAATTGTCACTATTTGGGATAGGTGAAAAGTCTTCTAACAGTGCGTCCTGAGACAGAGACTCCTGCGAATGCTGTTTCCATCCGGAGAATTCCAAGGTATGAAACAGAACTGATTTCATTAGTTCATCGATAACTCATATTTTGGCTCGAGTTATCTTTGTTCAACATGTTAAACAGGGTTCCAGCAGACATGCCTCTGTATGACATCCTGAATGAATTTCAGAAAGGAAGTAGCCACATGGCTGCTGTAGTGAAGACTAAAACAAAGGCTAGTAGAAAGCCCCCAATCCTTGGTGATGGTGAGAAGTCTGAAGAGAACAAGTTCACTGATGCAATTTCTGCTCCATTGCTGCAGAAACAGGATGAAAAGTCAGACCACTTCGTTGATGTCGAGAAATACACAAATGTTGTGGCCACCTCAAATAAGAATTCTCTGCATCAACAGGTAGATGGAGCATTCAATGCTGAGACACAGTTCTCAGAGGATGGAGAGGATGAAGAGGTCATTGGTATCATCACTCTGGAGGATGTCTTTGAAGAACTCTTGCAGGTAAATCTTTTTATGCAATCTTTCCTAATTGCTTCTTTGTCCTATTCTCTTGGTGTTTGTTCCCATGTTCGTATAATGTTGACATTTTTATTCAGTACCGAAAACTGTCTTACTGGAAACATTAATTCTCTTTCATACCTTGTTTTGGTAGCTTTTACCATATTCTCTGTTGCAGGAGGAGATTGTAGATGGGACAGATGTATACGTTGATGTCCACAAAAGGTATACAAGGACAAACTTTTCTCTGTAGAGCTATTCTTTTGAGAGAAATGCCATGCAATTTAATTACCAGTCTTTGTGCTGCAAATGCAGTATCAGATTAAAGCATTTTCCATTTTGTAGTTCTCAGACGTGGAATTTTACTAAAATAAAATAAAATAAGAGATGGACTTTCCAAATTTACCCGTCTTGCTTCTCAGTCTTGTGCTTAGTATAATGCCATAGCTTTTGAGCTTTAGCATCCTTCTCATTATTATCTTTCCGAAAAAAGAAAAAGATTTCCATTCATTGCTGTAAACACCCGAAATTTTTTCAAGTATTTTCAAAAACTCCTAAATTTTGAAGGCCAATTTAAAGCCTTTATGAACCTTTAAATTCAAAATCCCCAAATTTTAAAGTTTAGACCTTTTGGGAGAATATTTCAAAATAAAGGTTTTAAATCCAAATAGCCCATGAGTTTCGAAGCAGGCGGAGACCCAATCCAGGCCTCGATTCTCGGAAAGAAGATAAAGTGTATCAAGATACGGATCAAGTTAAATCAGATTGATTCCCAAAAGTGGAGAAGATTGAAGCATATCAAGTTCAAATTCAACAACTTATCCAAATGGAAGGTCAAGACCGATCAAATCCAAGTGTGTCCGATGGGGCCATCTTGGAACCAAGACTCGAGGCCATGGTCACAAGCTCATTCAATTCTAGAAGATTTCAAGTGTAGCTCAAAAGCAAGAGGTGGGAGCTGAATCAAAGAAAGAAGCGAATTCAAGTGGGTCGAAGTTTAAAGAAATCAGTCCAAACAAAACATGTTGCACATTGTAAGGTTGTTTAAAACCAACCGCATGCTCTAGGGCTACACCAAGCCATGGCACCTATACCAGCCCATACGGGCTGGTCCGAATCGACTCAATGAAGAACTACAAGAAGCCGGTTTGGAGCGGATCAAATCCACCAAGCTAAAGCTCCAACCCGCCCCACAAGAAGCCACTAGAACCAGCCCCCCTTGGCCTATAAAAAGGCCCAAGAGGGGGGGCGGGTTCCATAACTTGCATAACTTGGAGAAGAGAGAGAAGAGAGAGAAGAGAGAGAAGAGAGAGACCTTGGGTGGTGTGTGCTAGACTAGGTGCAGAAAATTTCAGCAAAGGGGGGACGTTTTCTAGTGAAGGGGAAGCTAGGTGAGAGCTTGTAGGAGTTAAGAAGGAAGGCCATCAAGAGGAAGACCGGCTTCATCATTGAAATCCGGTCCTTCGCATCCAAAACTCGTGTAAGACCTTTCTTACTTAATCTAAGTTTCATTCCCTTCCATTCAATTCATTAAATGGGGTTGTATTAATGGAGTTTCATCTCCCCCCGAGTTGTAATAATCTAGCTTTGCTGCCATTTCAATTTCGTGGATGAAACACTATACACCCACATGCACGCCAAGTGTTTGCTTTAATGCTTCTCCCTTCCTATATGCTATATACCCTCTATACTTCTAACCCCCTCTATGTCTAAGCTATAAAGTACTTCCCATTCATTTATATTCCAACAAATTTGCTTTAAGGGTTGTTGCATTTTAATTTCAGGTGGGTTATGCATCATTACATTTATAAAACAGAAAACCGGATTTCAGCATCTCTGCATATGTCTGTTTCTGTAATTTTAATTTTGTGATGCTTACTCCGATTGTCTTGAAATTTGGCACACTGATTCCACACACATTGGGACACTCTGTATAAAATTGGCAAGATTTTAGGGCCGCTCAGCCACGTAATAAAAGCATATTAAGAACGACCAGATTTCTGCACCACTGTTTGCACAGTCGGATTTCCTGAAACAGAGGTTGGGTAAAAGTCCCATATCTCTGTCCACAGGAGTCCAAATTGGTTGATTTTTAATGCATTGGAAAGCTAACATCCATAGCTTTCCAGAAATATCAAAATCATTAAAATCGGAGTTCTGAGCAGAGAGATACCGACTCAACTTTGAGTTTCTGTATTTCTGAAACAGAGCTGTTCCGAGCCAGTGAGGTGGTCTGAGTAGATTATTTGTTTCTGATTCAATACTGCTCCAAATGCAGATTTGAAAAAGGCTACAGTCTCTCCACACTATCAGCTTTGTCTGGTAAAATTTTGATAATTTTTGGAAGTCCGTAACGCCTTGAAAACTCCCCTAGAAAATAGCTCTGAAAACAGAATTCTCTGTTTTCAGCAACTTGTGTTTTTCCAAGTATTGAATCCGAGTGCACAAGTTCAACAAATTTTTCAAAGACACTTGTTTATGTAAAAGAGAATCATATTTGCTGTAAAATGAAATTCCTAAGCGCTCAACACTGACCCTTGAGCATCGGCTCAAGAAGGTGTGAGTGAAAAGATCCCGCTTGCACACAATCGCTTAGAAGTCTTACAAACATTTGCTAGTTTTGAACTAGCTGGCACGCTCGTGCAAGCGTAGGGGTGGAAAGTTTCATTTCAAGTTTGTTTCATAAACTTTGAAATGAGAATTTTCATGTCTACAGAAATGGCACGCCCGGTGGGACTCGGGTCTTAAGGAATTTCTAAGCAAATAAGACTCCCAAAAATCTTTTCAAAGTGTTTTTAACATCGGTAAATTGTGCACGTGTAGGATTTTCAAGGGCCCATAAGATCATGTCAAGTTCGGATGGTTCTTACGAGGTGTCGAGCCGGGCTTCATGCTCGTCAAGTCAATTTTCGAAAAGATTTTCAAAAACAAATTTCAAAAACAAGAAAGAGTCATTAGAAGAATTGAGGAAAGAATTCGAAGCAAGAATCGCCGCTCTCAGCCAAGAGGCCGAAGCGGTCGAATCCTGCTCATCCCATGGGAGGCAAACTAGGGCTCGAAAGAAAACAAACAAACCCAGAAAACCCAAAGAGACCTCCACCATGGAGGGGGATAGAGAGCTCGAGTCGTTCACATTAAAAGATCGCAAGGCCCTTCAACAACTACTAAGGGGCCAGGCCAAGGAAAAGAGGTCATATGCCCTATCCGATTTTTTACCTTCCGATTACCAAACGGATAGCGACGATGACATACCGAATTTTCATCGATATGACGGGACGGGAGATCCTAGATCTCACCTCCAACTCTTTTCCCGTCGAGCATATAAAAAGAAGAAAGACTCGGCTAAGTGGATCTACTGGTTCCCCCTCTCCCTTAAGGGAACTGCTTCCAAGTGGCTCGCTTCCTATGACTTGAGCCAATTTGCCACTTTTGAAGAGTTGGCAAATGGGTTCATGCAAAGATTTTCACACAACGTGGAAGTGACCCCCACTTTGAACACCCTAAGGGACACAAAACAAGCCACGAACGAGGATGCTCATGCATTTATCGTTCGATGGAGGTCTTTATTGGGGCAAGTAAGAGAGCCCATCTCAGAAGGATGTGCCGTGATGCTCATCCTTGAAAATTTCAAACCCGAGCTGAAAATGCTCCTTTCCCTCCATGAAATTTCCACTTTCCACAAACTAATCAAGAAGGCTTCCCTATTCGAAGCAAATATGAAAAAGGGGGTTTACGATGACTTGTGGAAAGGCAAATTTTTTTCGAAAACTCGTTTTGAAAAGCCCGGGACTTACGGGCCAACTACTACGGACAATGGGGCAAAACCCCAAAAAGTTGCAAATGTCCGAGTAGAACCAAGCCCGGCCGGCACTTCAAAATTTGAACCGAAGAACAAAAAGGTTCAAAAGTCTTTCGAAAAAAGGGAATACACCCCGCTGGGGCAGCCCATCACAGAGGTCCTCGACCTCCTGCTCGCCCAGGGAATGGTGACACTTCCGGAAATTCCCGAGGGGACACCCCCTAAAGGGAAATTTTTAAACAAGTTTTGCAAGTATCATAGGCTCAAAGGCCATGATACAAATCACTGCTACACCCTTTTAAACAAAATAGAGGACTTGATCGAGCAAGGCCGGCTCCAGGTCACCGAGGAACCGGAGCCCGCCCAAGCCGTACTCAAGGAACCCTTCCCCAACCATGCAAGCACTAGCGGGAAGGACAAGCAGGTATATGCTCTCTCCTCTCATTTGAATGGTTCAGAACATGCATGGCATACGGATCGCACTACTTGTCACACACCACTGCTCGTAATAAAAAAAGCCAAACAAGTAGTGATCCGGGGAGCGCTTGAGTCCCGCCCCCGGCTAGAGCCTTATTAGAGATTCGAGGTGCTCCCAAGCATCAAACTAGAGCCCACCTAGGAACGAGCCATAGGGAAGGTGTGGACGAGGTCACTAGATCCGGAAGGATCTACCAACCCCCACACTTAGCAAAAGATGCTAGCAAGGAAGTGGTCGTTATCCCCAGCCCTTCAAAATCATGCATTCCCAAAGCATCGCATCTCATGGGTAAAAACAATGTGTTAACCCCATATGATTTTGAAAATCACCTTGCTAAGATTCCCATAAACATGTCTATCCTAGAGCTTATCCAAACATCCCCTACACATAGACAAGTTTTAGAAAAGATCTTAGAGAAGGCCAAGGTTAACCCAACCATAACCCCTGAGTCCCTCTCCTTCCTAGTCTCACCCATTTGTGCTAAAACTCCCATTGTGTTTTCGGAAGATGAGCTAGAACAACCCTACCAAAACCATAACCAAGCCTTGCATATAGAGGTGGTATTGAATCACCATCCTCTAGACAAGTGTTTGGTTGATGGCGGAGGAGGTCTAAATATACTTCCACTACACATAGCCTATAAAATAGGAGTCTCCTTGACCTCTCTAAACCCGAGTTCCATCGTGATCACAGGATACGATGGAAACGCATCCAAACCTTTAGGAGTCATAGAGTTACCCATAGAAGTAGGGGGCATGAGTCATTCCGGGGTGTTTCATGTTTTAGACATACACCCCCATTATAACCTACTCCTAGGAAGGCCATGGATACATAGCTTGCGGGCTGTGCCATCCACCTTTCATAGGTGTGTAAAAATACCCCTCCAAAACCAAGTTATGGTAATTCTAGGAGAGAATCACCCCCAGCTGCAGGGAATACAAAATTTTCCATGCTTATCAGGTGATAAAACCCATGAGCCAAAACTAGATGAACCCTTGGTAGCTTATCCCAAACCAAAAGGTGTCGTGCACATAAAAGGGCCGCCCAAGGCTAGCCCGCTCAAGACCATCTCAAAACTACCCAAAGTCCTCCCCAAGTCCATAAAAGTGTTTGCGCATGACATGGACGACACCAAGTTCAAAGGCCATCCTCTTTATAAAACATTTTCAAAATTAAAGAAGCCTTGGAACATGATGTTGAACATGGGTTATATGCCTTATCAAGGCCTAGGAAGCCAAAACCAAGGTCGTCTTGAACCCATAGTGTCAAACATAAACCAAAACCGGTATGGGATAGGCTACGACCCATCCATACCACCCGAACCTCCACCCACGACTACTTGGGTCAAGGGTGCCTTAGAGCCTCCTAACACCGAAACCTATGACTTAGACCTCTTATTTAGAGCCTAATGCATGGTGTTTTCTTTGTAGGTTTGATGGAAGACCCCGCCACATCCAAAAACCCAAAAAAATTAGAAATTTGCAAAATCCAAAAACATTTAGAAAGTTTCCAAAAACCAAAAACAATAGAAAATTTCAAAAATCTCGAAAAGAATGTGATTTACATTTCTCCTCCTTCTATTTGTTTACAAAAAGCCAAAAAAATTGAAAATTTTGAAAATTTCAAAAAGAATGTGGTTTCTGTTCCTTCCTTGTGTTTACAAAAAGCCAAAAAAATTGAAAAATGCGAAAACACCAAAAACAAGGTTCTATACATTCCATCTCCGAAGAGCAATTTCGAAAAAGCCAAAAAAATCGAAAATCTTGGAAAACCCAAAAACATGGTCTTTGTGAAAAGCCCTAGTCTTTTGAAAGTGGTAGATGTTCCAAAACCGTGTGCCTTGCTTAGCACTTTCATAGAACCCAAATTTCTCAAGAGCGATCAAAGCGAAGAGGAAGATCCCCTCGTCCATGAGGAGGACCAAACCTCCGAGCTTCCCGAGTTCCATAGAATCCTTGATTTAGAAAAACCTTCAAATTCCGTAGGAGGGGATTTTGTGGAAGTAAATCTAGGGAGTGAGTCTAAGCCTAAGCATGTTAAAATAGGCGCATGTTTACATGAGCATGAAAGGACATCATTCATCACATTTCTCAAGTCATATGTAGATGTGTTTGCATGGACCTACGAAGACATGCTGGGTTTAGACCCAATGGTAGTAGAGCATCGTCTTCCCCTAGAATCAAATGCCAAACCCATAAAGCAAAAGCTTAGAAAGATTCACCCCGATGTACATGCACAGGTGAAAGAGGGTTTAGAAGATCTTTTAAAAGCCGGATTTATAAAACCCATTGCGTACTCAGAATGGCTTTCAAATATTGTTGTAGTTCGAAAATCCAATGGGAAAATTAGGATTTGCATTGATTTTAGAAATTTGAACAAAGCCACTCCAAAAGACAATTTTCCCCTACCAAATATTGATTTGATAGTAGATAGCACTGCAAATCATGAAATGTTTTCTTTCATGGATGGCTATTCGGGTTACAATCAAATTAAGTTAGCAACAAAAGATCAGGCAAAAACTGCTTTTACTACACCTTGGGGCACATACTGTTATACAGTTATGCCGTTTGGTTTGAAAAATGCCGGTGCCACATACCAAAGAGCTATGACTACTATCTTTCATGACCAAATTCATGAGCTCTTGGAAGTATATGTGGATGACCTTTTGGTGAAATCAAAAACCCGAGTTACTCACATTGAGTCTTTGCAAAAAGTTTTCGAAAGGCTTAGGCTTTACAAAGTGAAACTAAACCCTCAAAAATGTGTATTCGGGGTAGAATCAGGTAAGCTTTTGGACTTTATGGTGAGCCAAAGGGGTATTGAAGTAGACCCCTCTAAGTGCCGAGCCATCATAGATATGCCTCCACCATCCAACTTGACCCAAATCCGAAGCCTCCAAGGTCGCCTCCAAGCCATTAGGAGGTTCATTTCAAATTTAGCAACAAGATGCGAACCTTTCAACAAACTTTTGCGAAAAGGGGTAAAATTTTTGTGGGACGAGGATTGTCAAAAAGCTTTTGAAAGATTGAAAACTTATTTGGTGAATCCTCCAATTTTGAAACCTCCAAAGCAAGGAAAACCTTTACTTCTTTACATTTCCATACATACGAATGCATTGGGTGCTTTATTAGCCCAATATGAGGATGATGGCCACAAAGAGTGTGCCATTTACTATATTTCGAAAACTCTCTTGGCATATGAAAGAAATTATCAAGCCATGGAGAAAACATGCTTGGCATTAGTATGGGCTTGCCAAAAGTTTAGACATTACTTCCTAGATCATGAGATATGGATAGTGTCTAAGCTTGATCCGATCAAGCACTTGTTTGAAAAACCTATCCTAACGGGTAGGCTTGGTAAATGGCAACTCCTCTTAATGGAATATGACTTGAAATATCACCACCAAACCTCCATTAAGGGGCAAGCCCTAGCCGATCATATGGCCGAATTCCCCTTGGAAGAAACATATCCCATACTTGATGAGATGCCCGATGAAGGAATATTTGCAAACGATTTTCAAAACCATGTTTTAGCAAACTGTTTTAATGAAAACCAAGTATGGAAAATATACTTTGATGGGGCACGTAACCAACAAGGGGCAGGTGTTGGAGTCATTCTCATATCCCCGAAAAGGGAGAAATACCCATTGCAATTCGTCTAGATTTTGAGTGTTCAAATAATGTGGCTGAATATGAGGCTCTCATACAAGGCCTAAAAGTCTTGAAAAATCTAGGGGCAGCTTGCATTGAAGTCTTTGGAGACTCTTTACTGGTTGTGAACCAAGTTTTAAAAGTTTGGCAAGTCAAACACGAAAAACTCATTCCGTATCATGAGTTGGCCACCAAGTTGGTCGACTCTTTCAAATCATGCACACTCACTCACATAGGGAGAGAGGATAACACCATAGCGGATGCCCTCTCCTCCTTAGGATCCGCTTTAAGGGTCGATCCCACCTTGAGAACCCGATCCCTAGAGATATGGCACTCACCCGTTCCATCCACGCACGATTTAGAGGTTTGCCAAAACGACCAAAATCCAAATGATAAACCTTGGTTTTATGACATTAAAAACTTTTAGAAAACGGAGGATTTCCCGAGTATGCATCTTCAAAAGATCAAGCTTTTATTAGAAAAATTTCAACCCGGTATGTAATTTTGGGAGGGGTGCTTTATAAGAAAAGTTTTACGGGTATCTTGTTGCGATGTGTAGACCTTGAAGAGGCTAGGACCATAATGCACGAGCTCCACGATGGAGAATGTGGAGGCCATGTTAATGCAAATATGATGGCCATGAAGATACTTAGAGCTGGGTATTTTTGGTCCACCCTAAGACAAGATTGCCATGATCATGTTAGGAAATGTCATCAATGTCAAATACATGGGCATATCATTCACACCCCATCATCCACTTTGCATTCCATCGTGATCCCTTGGCCTTTTGCCATGTGGGCGTTCGACATCGTAGGACCCATATCCCCCAATGCATCCAATGGACATAGGTTCATCCTAGCGGCCACCGAATATTTCTCTAAATGGGTTGAAGCTACATCCTTGGCCAATGTCCAAGGACAACATGTAGTGGCATTCATTAAGAGAAATATCTTGGCCCGATTTGGAGTACCAAAAGACCTAGTGTCCGATAATGGCACCCCATTCAAGAATGAGAAGATGGAAAAATTGTGTGTCACATATGGCATGACTCAACACTTTTCATCGCCCTACTACCCTCAAGGCAACGGCCAAGCCGAAGCCACAAACAAAACCCTCATAAGCATCATTGAGAAAACCATAGAAAAAGGTAGGACATGGCATGAGAAGCTCGACGAAGCCTTGTGGGCTTATAGAACTTCCATTCGAACCCCAACAAATGCCACCCCATTCGAGTTGGTCTATGGCACGAGTGCCATACTCCCCATTCATACCAAACTTCATTCATTTCATACATCACTTGCATTAGATATTCCATTAGAAACCCTACAACATACTAGAATGGTTGAACTTGACTTGTTGAATGAAAAGAGGCTACTTGCTATGGATCATGCACATGCATATAGGCAAAGGGTAGCCCGACACTACAAGAAGCACATGAAGGCTCGCCACTTCAAAGTGGGAGACCTAGTGCTAAAAACCATTCACCACCGAGGCCCACACCCCCTTGGAAAGTGGCGGCCCAAGTGGGATGGTCTTTATGTTGTGCGTGGAACCACCACTAACAATGCTTATTGGTTGGTTGATGTTGACGGTAGGAACTTGGTAGACCCTATAAATGCTCAACATTTGAAAAGATATCATGTATAGGGGCTACTCTCTTTTGAAAATATTTTGAATGGGATCTCCTTTGAACTTCTTGAAGAAGGATCAAGGTGGATCGTGTGACCCTAAACAAGGGAAATAGGATCTTATGAAAGGTAGAGTTTTCAAAATTTATGGGCTATATTTCAAAAGTCCCATCTTACAAAATCGAGCCTTGTTCAAAACAGCAAAATATTTCCAAATGGTATATGCTATTTCAAAATAGGGTGTTCTTAGATGAATCGAGTAAACCATTGGGATAAGTCTCTCCCCATTTCGCTTCTCCTTCCCAAAAAGGAAAATTTGGCAAAATAGAAAAGAGGATATCCCTCCAAAATTTTATCTTCAAAAGAAAAAGAAAAGCAAAGCAGAAAAGAGTGCTTTGATTGAAAAAGAAAGAGGAAAAAGCAAAATCCTCCAAAAAGAAAAAGAGAGGCCCTCTATGAAAAAAAAAAGAAAAAAAAATTGCCAAAAGCTCAAAAGGAGCAAATTTTCCTTTTCTTGGCCTTAAACCACGGGACGCTTCAGAAGGGACCGTGGTAATTCTTTCCCTATCCCTATGACTTATCCTAGTGGAGAAAGGTTTTATCTAGGAAAATCCTAAAGTAGGAATAGGATTTATTCATTTGAATCTTATTTTGTTTGAGAATTAGACTTTGTTGTGTAAGTAGGAGAGTTTTGCAATGTTTCCTAGTTTTCCTATAAAAATCTCTACCAAGTAGTAGGTATTATGACCCGAGTAAAGGGAAATACAAGAAGCTGAAAATCCTTGTGATTGAAGTTAAAAAGGATTTCCCCTTTCTTTCGGAAAGTTGTGAAAACCCGAAAACATCAAGCCACATAAGGGCCACGATCACTTGGGGCAGTCGACCTTCACAAGCCTCCCAAGTTCGATCCTTGCATGTTAAGAGTCTCTAAAAGAATTATCGTGTGCATATCACTCATACCCTTCATACATGCCCATGCATGCATTTCGAAACCATTGAGTACATGATCGATATTAGGACCAAGGTCATAGCAGATTGAGTCCCCTTTGGCTCTAAATCCCCTCTTACTTATTTTTAAAAAGTTAGGCACTCAGATGATCTATGCTCTTGAGAAAGGCTCGGAAAGAAGAGTAAAAGGGTGTTTTCTTCTTTGACATTATCCAAACATAGTTGGATTAATGCCAAAGAGGGGCATCTATAAACACCCGAAATTTTTTCAAGTATTTTCAAAAACTCCTAAATTTTGAAGGCCAATTTAAAGCCTTTATGAACCTTTAAATTCAAAATCCCCAAATTTTAAAGTTTAGACCTTTTGGGAGAATATTTCAAAATAAAGGTTTTAAATCCAAATAGCCCATGAGTTTCGAAGCAGGCGGAGACCCAATCCAGGCCTCGATTCTCGGAAAGAAGATAAAGTGTATCAAGATACGGATCAAGTTAAATCAGATTGATTCCCAAAAGTGGAGAAGATTGAAGCATATCAAGTTCAAATTCAACAACTTATCCAAATGGAAGGTCAAGACCGATCAAATCCAAGTGTGTCCGATGGGGCCATCTTGGAACCAAGACTCGAGGCCATGGTCACAAGCTCATTCAATTCTAGAAGATTTCAAGTGTAGCTCAAAAGCAAGAGGTGGGAGCCGAATCAAAGAAAGAAGCGAATTCAAGTGGGTAAAAGTTTAAAGAAATCAGCCCAAACAAAACATGTTGCACATTGTAAGGTTGTTTAAAACCAACCGCATGCTCTAGGGCTACACCAAGCCATGGCACCTATACCAGCCCATACGGGCTGGTCCGAATCGACTCAATGAAGAACTACAAGAAGCCGGTTTGGAGCGGATCAAATCCACCAAGCTAAAGCTCCAACCCGCCCCACAAGAAGCCACTAGAACCAGCCCCCCTTGGCCTATAAAAAGGCCCAAGGGGGGGGCGGGTTCCATAACTTGCATAACTTGGAGAAGAGAGAGAGAGAGAGAGAGAGAGAAGAGAGAGACCTTGGGTGGTGTGTGCTAGACTAGGTGCAGAAAATTTCAGCAAAGGGGGGACGTTTTCTAGTGAAGGGGAAGCTAGGTGAGAGCTTGTAGGAGTTAAGAAGGAAGGCCATCAAGAGGAAGACCGGCTTCATCATTGAAATCCGGTCCTTCGCATCCAAAACTCGTGTAAGACCTTTCTTACTTAATCTAAGTTTCATTCCCTTCCATTCAATTCATTAAATGGGGTTGTATTAATGGAGTTTCATCTCCCCCCGAGTTGTAATAATCTAGCTTTGCTGCCATTTCAATTTCGTGGATGAAACACTATACACCCACATGCACGCCAAGTGTTTGCTTTAATGCTTCTCCCTTCCTATATGCTATATACCCTCTATACTTCTAACCCCCTCTATGTCTAAGCTATAAAGTACTTCCCATTCATTTATATTCCAACAAATTTGCTTTAAGGGTTGTTGCATTTTAATTTCAGGTGGGTTATGCATCATTACATTTATAAAACAGAAAACCGGATTTCAGCATCTCTGCATATGTCTGTTTCTGTAATTTTAATTTTGTGATGCTTACTCCGATTGTCTTGAAATTTGGCACACTGATTCCACACACATTGGGACACTCTGTATAAAATTGGCAAGATTTTAGGGCCGCTCAGCCACGTAATAAAAGCATATTAAGAACGACCAGATTTCTGCACCACTGTTTGCACAGTCGGATTTCCTGAAATAGAGGTTGGGTAAAAGTCCCATATCTCTGTCCACAGGAGTCCAAATTGGTTGATTTTTGATGCATTGGAAAGCTAACATCCATAGCTTTCCAGCAATATCAAAATCATTAAAATCGGAGTTCTGAGCAGAGAGATACCGACTCATCTTTGAGTTTATATATTTCTGAAACAGAGCTGTTCCGAGCCAGTGAGGTGGTCTGAGTAGATTATTTGTTTCTGATTCAATACTGCTCCAAATACAGATTTGAAAAAGGCTACAGTCTCTCCACACTACCAGCTTTGTCTAGTAAAATTTTGATAATTTTTGGAAGTCCGTAACGCCTTGAAAACTCCCCTAGAAAATAGCTCTGAAAACAGAATTCTCTGTTTTCAGCAACTTGTGTTTTTCCAAGTATTGAATCCGAGTGCACAAGTTCAACAAATTTTTCAAAGACACTTGTTTATGTAAAAGTGAATCATATTTGCTGTAAAATGAAATTCCTAAGCGCTCAACACTGACCCTTGAGCATCGGCTCAAGAAGGTGTGAGTGAAAAGATCCCGCTTGCACACAATCGCTTAGAAGTCTTACAAACATTTGCTAGTTTTGAACTAGCTGGCACGCTCGCGCAAGCGTAGGGGTGGAAAGTTTCATTTCAAGTTTGTTTCATAAACTTTGAAATGAGAATTTTCATGTCTACATTGCCAATCAATTCGATCCTACTATGTCTGTGAATTGAGCTGGTGGTGGGTAATATTGATATGCAACCTCTTAATTGTTGAAGGTGGTGAGACCAATGTGGAAAATGACACTTAGCAAAGAACACTAGTCTGGCCTTGACCTGGTTCAAATATATGGGAGTGATTCATTTTGTGATCCTCCTTGACCACATGGCTGTCATCCAAATCATTTTTCTTACTCTCCAACAACAACTAAGCCTGGACAAGGTTGACTACATAGATTCTTTATTTCCACATAGCCCTATCATGTGTTATGTTAGCAATTAACTCAACATAAACTACATCATTCTTTATTGTTTCTTTCCAATACTTTTGTGGTCATCCCCTATCTCTTGTAATACTTTCAAAATCTAATTTTTTATACCTTATTACATATGCTTCTTTTGATCTTATTTCTATATGTTCAAACCATCTTAAACGATATTCTCTCATTTTATCCTCCATTGATGTCACTCCTAATTTGTTTCTAGTAACCTCATTATGTATATAGTCTTTCCTTATCTAACTGCCAACACTCAGAACCATAAAACATGGCAGGTCTAATTGCTACTCTATAATATTTACCTTTTAACTTTAATAGTATCTTCTTGTCACAAAGAATACCTAATGCCCCTCTCTATTTTAACCAACCTGCATTAATTCTATGCATAACATCTCCATAAATTCTTTATCACTCTCAAAAATTGACCCTAGGTATTTAAAACTTTCATTTTGGGGGATGCAATGTGTGCTAATTTTAATTTCTATGTCCTCTTAAGTAACCAAATTATTAAACTTACATTCCAAATATTATGTCTTTATTCTACTAAGTCAGAAGCCTTTACTTTCTAATGTTTCTCTCCATAGTTCAATTTTCTATTAACTTATTCCTTAGACTCCTCCACTAACACTATGTCATCTGCAAATAACATACGCAAAGGTACTTCTTCTTGAATATGTTTTGTTAACTCATCAATCACCATAAATAAGTATGGGCTTAAAGTTGATCCTTGATATAACCCAATATTAACTTCAAAGAATTATGTTATTCCTTCATGATTCCTCACACATGTTTTTGCACCATCATACATGTCCTTTATAAGGTTTATGTATGTCAATGAGATACGTCTTTTTTTCAAGGTTCTCCTAAGAAGATCCCTTGATACCCTATCGTAAGTTTTTTCTAGATCAATAAATATCATGTGAAGGTATTTTTTTTTCTCTAAAATGTTCCATAAGACATCTCAAAAGGTGAATCACTTCAAGAGTAGATATGCCTAGCATAAAACCAAATTGGTTCTTTGTTGTACTCGATATTTGTCTTAACTTACGTTCGATAATTCTTTTCCATAATTTCATAGTATGGCTCATTAATTTGATATCTCGATAATTAACACAATTCTAAATGTCTCCCTTGTTCTTGTATATAGGTATAAGTGTACTCGTGTTCCATTCCCCAGACATTTTTTTCTCCATATTTCGTTAAATAGTCTTGTGAGTTGAGTGATTCCGGTCTCTCCTTGTATTTTCAGAACTTCTATAGGAATATTGTTTGGTCCTACAGATTTACGACTCTTCATATGTTTAAGAGCCTCATTGATTTCATTCTTTTGAATATGTTGTTAGAAATTGTGGTTTATATATTTTTCTGATTTGGCTAACTCTCCTATTTAATACTAACATCTTTATTTTCATTAAAAACTTATACAAATGAATTCACTATATCTGGGAAAAAATGTAGAGGCTCTTGCTTACTTTTCACTTCATTCGGGCTTTGTAGTGCATCGCTAAGAGGGAACGCCCCAACACAATACACAATAAGTTTTCCCTTGCATGGGTGTAGTCGCCTTTGACTAGTACACAATATAAATGTAGAGTCCCTTGCTTACTTTTTCCTTACATCGGTGGAGTTAAGTCATTTTTCTTACTCTCATAAAACTATTTTCCACCTTAAGTTTGTGCCATTGATGACTTTTACAAGCTTGAATTGCTTTTCCGATCCCTCCATTCTTTTTTATGTTCCAACTGGCATATTTGAGTTCCAGTGCCAAAGTCGCCCCCATTTGGTTGAGATCCAAAGCCTTGCATTTTCCCATTTGCTGCTGACACTGGTTATTGCAAAAGCAGCATAGTGAAATCAATAAACGTCTGTTTCTCATTAAAGAAAGAGATAGTTGGTTAACATTTTAGTGGTAAAACTTCTTGGTGCCATCGAACTCAATTACACAAAATCTGCATGTTCAGTTATCTACCCTCTGGTGTTGGTGATCCATGGACTCTAGGATGGATAGATGACCATCTTAGTTAATGCAGTTTCATATTCATGGAATTCTGAAAGTTTTTTTAATATTTTTCCCAGAAATCTGTTTGTTATCCTGGTTGAAGCTACAGGTTTTCAGCAAAAACTTTAGATATTATCGAGTCCTTACAACCTGGTTCATGATGTGTATGCAGGATTCGTGTAGCAGCTGCTGCCGCAGCCTCTTCTGTCGCACGATCTCCATCTTCTCGGAGGTCAACTGGCCAAAATGTAGGAGTATGTGCTCCTACTTCTACTTCCTGGAATCCTTTGATTCTTTAGCTTAAAATCCAGTTGCCTTAAAAGGAATGCTCTGCTTGATGTTTCAAAAAAGAATAATGCTAATAGCAAGTTAGATGGAAATATACACTGTGTTATAAATTAATACTAACATCTTTATTTTTATTAAAAAACTTATAAAAATATAGAGGCCCTTGCTTACTTTTCACTTCATTCGGGCTCTACTGCGTCGCTAAGAGGGGACACCCCAACACAATACTCATCATTTATATAATCTATGGTATAAATTATACAAATGACTTACAAGGGGCGTCTTTCCTTCCTCGCCCATAGGGAAAAGTAAGCAAGGCCTCTTTCCTTCTTCGCCCCAAAATGGTCTAGTCAAAGGTGAATTAGCTTAAGATAGTCACTCTAGTGTTTGTGGTTTGTCACTCAGCTTCTTGTGAGCTCGTTCATATTCTGTTCATGAGCTAAATCAGATGCTGACTCAATATGCATTACAAACTGAACATGCACACTGTGTTTGGTTCAGCTTGGCTCGTAGAAACTCTTATGTATAATTTTAGGTACACATGCTAGAAAACCGTATGAACGGAACTAATTGAGTGGGCATGTAACAATTATATGACCAAATCTTGCAAATCTACAAGAAAGTGGTGTAGAAAATGAAATTTTGATTAGGAAATTAATCTTTTATTGAACATTACATGTTCAAAGAATCCATGTAGCCGACCCCATCTAGTATTGAAAAATGCTTGGTTATTGTTATTGTATTGAAAATTACATGTTAATAGTTGCACATTTATCTTCTAAAGATGTCCAGTTCATTTAGCTCTCTCATGTTGGGAACGAGCTGAATGCATATAAGACTTTTAGTTGAAGAACGAACCACAAACAGCTTGTTTACCGGCCCTACAATCAGGTACTCATGCTAGATTCATTAGGCAGCAACCACGTTCATGTCTCTTCGATGCCGTGGTCGGTTCAAAACTTTTCATGTTCTTTGATTTCATATGATGACTGAACTCTGGATTCGTCTGCAGGGTGCACACAATAGGCAAGGACAGCTGCTTAACCCAGTTCAAAAGAATCAATCCGATGAAGAACCCAACTCAGCCAGATCTCACGAACCGGGTTCAGCAAGAAGCCAAGGAAGCCTTGTGGAGCCACTCTTGGGCACAAGGAGGGGATGACTGATAAAGGATTAGAAGAAATCCACTGGTGTACAAAATGTGGGACACTAGCGATCTGGTATGCAAATCAGAGTTGTGAGTCTGAGTTTGGTTTAGCCTTGATTCTTATAAAAAAAAATTCTAGTATATTTGTAGTGTCTCTATATTATATAGAGAGAGATCCTTTCTTGTACTAGTCATTACTTGATCATCACTACAATTTGTGTAATGCGATCATATCATCCAGACGACACAAATCATCAAGTAGAGTATGGTACGAGAGGGTGTCTACCATCTCCCAGTTTCTCTCTCTCTCTCTCTCTCTCTATATATATATATATATATCAATTTTCACCTTGTAACTTGTGAAATGAGATAGTCTAGATTTGTAGATATTCTTATCTATAGTTTTGTTTATAGAGGGATGTATTGTTGAATTTTATAATTGAAAAGAATTTTCATGCACTTCTTCCTTTTCTTTCCCTACTTTTAGAGAACAATGTTGTGAGATTCGGTTTTCGATTTGAATAATTTTTCGACACACTACAGAAAATTGGTCAATCAAGTTGGATATATATTCATAAAAATCAACAAAATAAAAATAGGAAAAATTATGTGGCTTTTCAAATTTTATATTTTGAGACCTCAATTTCTCAATATTTTACAAGGGACTTGAGATTTTATTCATTGATCAATTAGATACAGAAGTTTCAATCTTTAATGAAATACAAACCTTGTCACTAACGATATTACCTTTTCAAACGTAAAGTTTCAATTTTTAATGAAATAGAGATATTATAGTTAAACTATATTAGTTTTTAGTACGTGTCATAACAACTTCAAGACTCCCATTAATCAAATGGTAGAGATTTCAAGTTTCTATTGAAAAGTTGATGTTTCAAAACGTAAAACGTTAAAAGCCACATGATAGTTTTGTGAATTTTCTTTATCATAATATATTAACTATGGAAATAACCATTAAAAACTTCACAATCAGCTGATTCCGAGTGCAATTTGCTTTTAAACTGCAGTCTCTTTAGGAAAGCATTTCCAGATCAATGCGTTTGGACGGCTATGATCTAACTGAATCCTCTTGAATAGGGGTATTTAAAGAACCGATCCGAATTGATTGAGCCCATTAAATCAATCCAAACTGGTCGCTTGATGACTAAATTAAGCATTGATGCAGATGCAGCAAGTGAAAGAAGTGACTATTTATGGCGTCAACAAGATCTTTAATAAACGTTATGCTTAGTCAACTTTGTGTACTGCTTGCATACATAGCTTTATGTACTGCTTGCATCCATAGCGTTAGCTCAACGGTAGGGTTCTCTAGCGCCGTAGCTGTTCGTAGGGAGTTTGACTCTCAGAGTGTGCGTGTGTGGTGTGTGTGGTGTGTGTTAGGCTGCGTTAGCTCACTGTTGCTGTTGATGGGGAGTTCGACCTGCACAACAAGGTGCATGTGTGGGTGGGTGTTAGGGAGTTTGACTCTCAGAGTGTGCATGTGTGGTGTGTGGGTGTATGTGTTAGGATAAGTTAGCTCACTATTGCTGTTGATGGGCAGTTCGACCTGCACACAAGGTGCATGTGTGGGTGGGTGTTAGGGAGTTTGACTCACAGAGTGTGCATGTGTGGTGTGTGGGTGTATGTGTTAGGCTGCGTTAGCTTACTGTTGCTGTTGATGGGGAGTTCGACCTGCACACCAAGGTGCATGTGTGGGTGTGTGTTAGGCTTCGGTCTCTGTAAAAAAAACGTTTAGGTACTGCTTTATGTACCTAAATATCTCAGTATTATCAATACATATAGCTAGGTTCGCCAATGTACATTTTTTCTTTAAAAAATAGGCAACAAAGGTTTTAATGATACATAAAGAGTAACTATGTTTATACAATTCAATATTTACCATTTTGGTTCACTTGCTTTGAGTAACTTTTTTATGAAAAAATCAATTGAACAAGATAGGAACCTCTACTCTCATTTTTAGCTTTTCGCCTTTCCGATTTAGAAGAAAATAATGTTTGTTTTTGCTTTCTCTTTCCTTGTTGTTAACTGTCTCCTATATTCTTATAAAAGGTTTTCGAAATTTAAGTGGAAAAAGGTTTTGGAGAATGGCCCACGGCCAATAGGTCATGGTCGCAAGCTTGTATTGTAGTCTACGTATTAAATACAAGGAGGGGAGTACTAAGACCCCACCCACCCTCTCTCTCTCTATATAATATACATAGAGAGAGTCGTAGCTGCATAATCTTGTACAAACATTTTCACAATCAAATGTGAAGATTTGCATTTAATGCTCAGTCAGTCTTTTATATATATCAAATCTCTATGATCGATCTCAAAAATAAGATAGTAGAAATAGTTGTGTAAGATATGGTAAGACTCCCCTTCTCTCTCTCTCTCTCTCTATATATATATATAGATAGATAGAGTCTTAGTAAGTTTTCTGCCGCGTGTGAGAGAAAACCCTTACTATCTCACACAACAATTTCACATCAGGCATCTTTTCAACACAACATTTTTTTCATACTACTTTCCAATACAACACGCATTTCGAATCTTGCTCGTACGCGTAGCTAGTTCTGCAGCGATTTCAACCGGAACCGAAACATGCCACAAATTAGCTGAACTCGCAACTATACCTGCAACTGATGGTTTGAAACCATCCGTTCTGTTTTTTTCAAAATTTTCTATAAATTTTAATTCTTTTTAATAAAATTACTGGTTCGGAACTCAAACCAGAACCACCCTAGAATCGGCGGTTCTAGAATTGTAACTGAAGCCGAGTCCGAGTCGACTCGATCATATCGTTCTAAGTTCTGGGCTAACCGGAATCAAACATGTCTAATTGACAAGTTCAAGAAATATAAAGCACAGACTCCAAGTAACTACCTACCTATTAGTAAAGTGGCTTGTTACGCTACCTTTAGTAAGATGGCTTTCCTCTAACTTGAAATTGTGGGACACGAAAATGGCACGAAACACGAAATTTTCCCTATAGCCGTGAGCTAAACCCAAAGAAGCACACGTGAGGTGAGGGAAACAACATAGGAAGGATCCGGACTCCAAAACCCGGGACCCGGCGCCTGACTCGGGGCGCTCCTCTCTCTCTCTCTCTGATGCCCTTCTTCATCCGTTCGTCGTCCTCATCACCGTTCCTCCTTCAACGATCGTCGGTCTGGAGAATCCACACCGCTCGCCATCAACTTCCACTTCCCCATCACGAGATTTCCCCATTCGTTCAGGGATTACCGCCGTCGTTCGCCGGAATATCCATCTCTGGCCGCCGATATCGCACTGATCGTCGCTCCCGTACCTCCGGAATCTCCCCAGTAAGCTCACTCATCTCGTTCATCATTTCGTCTCTCTCTCTAGAAATGAGTGAAAAGATCGAGTTGTTTCTCTCTCCCTCTCTCTCTCTATAGGAGTGAAACAAGTTCTCTCTCTCTCTCTCTCTCTGGCAGATATATGGTTTTTGGTGGTTTGGTTGAGGGAATGATTGAATGCGGATAAATGTTCAGAAATGTCGGCGAAAACGGGATGTGGCATTACCCTATTGTGTCATCTCGTATTATCTCACTGGTTTGGTGATTTGGGGGATTCTTTGAGTGGCCTCATCTTATCGGGAATTGGAGATCAGATTGCTCTCTGATTCATGCTGAAAATATTGCATTGTAGGAAGAACTAGTCATAGATCATTTTAGACTAAGTTGAGCGGGGAAAAAATTGAATTTTGGTTGGCTATGTGAGTTTCTGTTATATGGATCTTTTTGTTTGAGTGCTCAAAGCATCCATACAAGCGGGGGAAGGCGTGGTGAACTTGATGCAATCCTGATGTATCACAGGTTTGGGGATAAATGACGGAACTCTAGAGGCTTTTTGTTTGTTTTCTGGTAGCTATTCGAGTGAAGAAGTGTTAGAAGACGGAGCTCAAAGAAACTATTTGACTGTTATATCAAAACTCAAACCGAGCCTTCTCACATTAAGTAGGGTTTGACCAACATTTTTCTCACATTGATACTCCAAATTAGCTTGATGATGTTGTGTGCTCCTTAAACCACCTAAATTGTGTCTTACGTTTGCCTGTCTATTTTGTCAGCGCCAAACATAAGTTTTCATTAATCGTCAATCTTCTTGTCTGTTATGGTTAAACCAAATAAGCTGAATAACTGCAATAATTTAAGGTTGCTGCATGAGCTGATTTGATTGGCAAATTGTTGTACAAAGACTTCTTTTCCTATGGGAAGCTACTCTTCTTCTGGATGAAATCAGGCAATTGTTCGCTAGTATCAGTATCTCATAAATCTCATAATCTGGTTATAACAAAATATTAGTTCATGGTTCCATGGGAATCTCAAATTTGGTTATGCTAACGCATGTTTCTAAGGAAAATGTAGCAAAGAACTTAGAAATATCATTGACTTTGGTTTCTAGTCACCTGCTTGTTTCTGTTGCAGTGCTACTGTTACATATGGTCGATAAACTCCTATATATCTTGTTTGACCTAGATAATTCACTTCAGTTCATAATATGCCAGTTCTACCTAGCATAGTGGCATACCCACACAGCATATGCAGTTAAAAATGGTCAACCTTTTCACGTTTCATTCTACTACTATGTATGTCCTGCATTATGCACTTATCTTTGTGAGATGTACATAGTGTTCATAAATTGCATTCCTTGTCTTTAACATTGGAAGAGCAGAGAGAGATATTAGGTGAACATTGTGCCAAACCAGATACGAGTATCAATTGCAAGATTGATCTGAGGTGTGGCATGGCTGAGAAGTCCAAGAAAGGAGGGCGGTCTGTGTATCTTTACATCCCCAATATCATTGGTACTCTTCTGACTCTTTTGTATTGCCTTTTGTTGGGGAAATTACTGCTATGCCATTAACCACTTGGATGTGAAACTTCAACAGTGTACTTTGTATAAATTTAAGACTTCAGTTTTATATTGCATGTCTAGTATGGGAAAAGGCTTAGTTGTTGTTGTAGTTTTATATTGCATGTAACTTTGCTTATGGAAGCAATGTGAAAGCTTGTCAGCTTTTCAACTTTTGTGCTAAATCTGTTTGAAACCAATTAAATTGTTCCTATAAACTTTCTGTTCTGATGTTTTGATCTTGTTCATGGCATCTAGTAGATTGGTGCTTGGAAAACATGAATTTAGATTGTGTCAGATTCGGGTGTAATTGGATAAATAATGAAGTTTTAATTGGATTCATTGTGAGGAGGGCGCTAAGAGCGGTTCTTGAATCAAACTTTACATTATAAAGTGAATGAAAAGATATCCAAACCCAAATTGTAATTAAGGATGGATCTCTCTTCTATTTATATTGAAATCAATGGATCCTTCATAAATTGTTTTGTTAGCATTGGATATTGAACTCGAGGCATCCCTCTATGCAACATATAAGCCCACCAAATTTAATAACATCAAGTTGTTCTGGAAGATTTAGTATTTGCCTTTATTGTTGGATAAGTCTGGAATGGATGCAGTGCATATGTAGATCTGGAACTTTATGATGAGTTCAGGGTTGACTACTTACTTGGAACCAGCTGTTTATTGAAGTCTTGATCTAGTCTCGGTTCCACTTGGATTTGAGCTAGATCCGATCCATGTGTGACTCTAGAATATGTACATATAATAACTTATATATGCAAACTACATGAATGCTCTTCTTGATGTTTAGCAACTTTTCCTTAAATTTAATGCTGTGTAGAAATGGAATAGTCCAAATATTAGCAATGTTGTAAATATTGTATCGGACCCCATACCACATGGGGCATCGATACTGGGGATTTTTAAAAAAACATTAAAACAACAACAACTAAGCCTTTTCCCATACTAGACGGGGTTGGCTACATGGATTCTTTGTTTCCACAGAGCTCTATCATGTGCCATGTTAGCGGTTAACTCACAATAAGCTAGATCATTGTTTATTGTTTCTTTCCAACACTTTTGTGGTCGTCCTCTACCTCTTTTAATACTTTCAAAATCTAGTTCTTCATACCTTCTTACAGGTTCTTCTTGTGATCTTCTTTCTATATGTCCAAATTCTCTCATTTTATCCTCTATTGGTGTCACTCTTAATTTGTTTCTAATAACCTCATTACGTATATGGTCTTTTCTTGTATGGCCAGTCATTCATCTCAACATCTTCATTTCTGTCATAGACATCTTTTATACATGTTGATGATTACCTGTCCAACACTCAGAACCATAAAACATGACAAGTCTAATTGTTGCTTTATAATATTTATCTTTTAACTTTAATGGTATCACAAAGAATACCTGATGCTCCTCTCCATTTTAACCAACCAACATTAATTCTATGCGTAACATCTTCATCAATTCTTCCATCACTCAGAAAAATTGACCCTAGGTATTTAAAACTTTCCTTTTGGGGATGCAATGTGTGCCAATTTTAATTTCTATGTCCTCTAATGTAACAAAATGATCAAACTTCCATTCCATACATTCTGTCTTTGTTCTACTAAGTTGGAGGCCTTTGCTTTCTAATGTTTCTCTCCATAGTTCCAATTTTCTATAAAACATGGTAGGCCTAATTGCTGCTCTATAATATTTACCTTTTAATTTTAATGGTATCTTCTTATCACAAAGAATACTTGATGCTCCTCTCCATTTTAACCAACCAGCATTAATTCTATGTATAACATCTCCATCAATTCTTCCATCACTTTGAAAAATTGACCCTAGGTATTTAAAACTTTCCTTTTGGGGAATGCAATGTGTGCCAATTTTAATTTCTATGTCCTCTAAAGTAGCCAAATGATCAAACTTACATTCCATATATTCTGTCTTTGTTCTACTAAGTCGGAGACCTTTGTTTTCTAATGTTTCTCTTCATAGTTCCAATTTTCTATTAACTTTTTCCTTAGACTCCTCCACTAATACAATGTCATCTGCAAATAACATACACCAAGGTACTTCATCTTGAATATGTTTTGTTAACTCATCCATCACCATTATAAATAAGTATGGACTTAAAGTTGATCCTTGATGTAACCCAATATTAACTTCAAAGAAGTATGTCGTTCCTTTCACACATGTTTTTGCACCATCGTACATGTCTCTTATAAGGTTAATGTATGTCAATGGGATACCTCTTTTTTTTAGGGTTCTATAAAGAACCTTTCTCGATATCCTATCGTAAGTTTTTTCTAGATCAATAAATATCATGTAAAGGTCTTTTTTTTGCTCTATAATGTTCTATAAGACGTCTCAAAAGGTGAATCGCTTCAATAGTAGATCTGCCTAGCATGAATCCAAATTGGTTCTCTATTGTACTTGCTACTTGTCTTAACCTACGTTCTATAATTCTTTCCCATAATTTCATAGGATGTCTCATTCAGTGTTATCCGTATCGCACCGTATACGTATCTACGATACGGTAACCTGTATCATAAGATACAGGTTATTGTGCCGTATCGTACGATATGGTACTGTATCGTACGATACGGCCTGATACGGGCGATACGCCCAATTTTTTTTTTCAAAAGTTTTTTTTTTCAATTTTTTTTGCATGTTTCTGCCCTCTCTTCACTTCCCTTAAAGGCATCCTCCAATATGCTTATAATTTGGGTTTATAATTTCATTTATTTAATAAGAATAATGTATAAAAATTTTTTTATGACAAAATCATTTCCCTTTCTGTTACAACTTTTAGGTATATTTTTGCTAACAGTTTCTAATTTCATAAGATCGTAAACAATTAAAAACATTTAGTTCTCTCGGTTCATTGAGTAGGGATTTCACAACTTCACTATTTTAGGGTTCACGTTACATGACTTCCATTGAGTTGAACATGATGTAAGGCTTAACTCAGTCTGTGAAGTGAGAAATGAAGCTCATGCATTAGTTAAAAAGCTAGTCTCCAATAAGAGAAAAAGGGGACATCATCAAGTAATAATATCACATCATTGAGGTGTCATAGACTCAATAATCAAAGAAATAGCACTCTTTGTTTTGCTCACATATGAAAATTAGCAAATATGACAACTACATGTACAAAGATAGCAGTTTGTTAATTTTGATATATTACATGAGTGGATTATGGAAGATAACGAAGAAAATGCACTCCTAAGTCCTAACTGAAGAAGACATTGCATGAATTAATTTAAAGTGCAACAACATCATCAAGGAGAAGATGAAGATTATTTAGTTAATGATCCTGATACAAATTTATAATATGTAAAATATAAATGTATTTCATTTTTTGATTCAAAATATATAATTTTGGATGCGATTGTTCAATATTAAATGTTCAATTTGTGCTAAACTTTGCATTATATGAATTTAAAGCAATTACCAGATTTTTTCAAAATTTTCCAGATTTTTCTTGATTTTTTTCGGTTTTTTACTAATTTTATTGATTTTTTAAATAATTTTTATAGTTTTTTAATATTAAAGTATGATACGATACGATACGATACGCCCGTATCGTGGAGCCCAGCGATACGCGATACGATACGCGTCAGACAACACTGGTCTCATTAACTTAATATCTCGATAATTCGCACAATTTTGAATGTCTCCCTTGTTCTTATATATGGGTATAAGTGTACTTGCTCTCCATTCCTCGGGCATCTTTTGGTTTCTCTATATTTCATTAAATAGTTTTGTGAGCCAAAGACAATTTAACTCTATGGAGAGAAATATTAGAAAGCAAAGGCCTCCGACTTAGTAGAACAAAGACAGAATATATGGAATGCAAGTTTGATCATTTGGTTACCTCAGAGGGCATAAAAATTAAAATTGGCACACATTGCATCTCCCAAAAGAAAAGTTTTAAATACCTAGGGTTAATTTTTCAGAGTGATGGAAGAATTGATGGAGATGTTACACATAGAATTAATGATGGTTGGTTAAAATGGAGAGGAGCATAAGGTATTCTTTGTGATACAAAGTTAAAAGATAAATATTATAGAGCAACAATTAGACCTGTCATGTTTTACATTTCTGAGTATTGGACAGTTAATCATCAACATGTATAAAAGATGTCTATGACAGAAATGAAGATGTCGAGATGAATGAGTGGCCATACAAGAAAAGACCATATACGTAATGAGGTTATTAGAAACAAATTAGGAGTGACACCAATAGAGGATAAAATGAGAGAATATCGTTTAAGATGGTTTGGACATATAGAAAGAAGATCACAAGAAGAACCTGTAAGAAGGTATGAAGAACTAAATTTGGAAAGTATTAAAAGAGTTAGAGGACGACCACAAAAAGTGTTGGAAAGAAACACTAAAGAATGATCTAGCTTATTGTGAGTTAACTGCTAACATGTCACACGATAGGGATCTATTGAAACAAAGAATCCATGTAGCCGACCCCGTCTAGTATGGGAAAAGGCTTAGTTGTTGTTGTTGTTGTAGTCTTGTGAGCCAAGTGATTCCTATTTCTCCAAGTATTTTCCAAACTTCTATAGGAATATTGTCTGGTCCTACCGATTTACCACCTTTTATATGTTTAAGAGCCTCTTTGACTTCATTCTTTATGTCGGTAGAAATTGTGGTTTATATACTTTTCTGATTTGGCTAACTCTCCAAAGCTAATACTAACATCTTTATTTTCGATAAAAAGCTTATAAAAATAGTTTTTCCATCTATTTCTTATATCATCATTTGCTACTAGAATTTTTTCATCATCGTCTTTGATGCATCTATCAGAATTAAGATCTTTAGTTTTCTTATCTCTAGCCCTACCTATCCTAAAAATATCTCTTTCACACTCTTTTGAGTTGAGTTTTTTATATAAATCCTCTCAAATTTTAGCTTTTGCTCACTGATGGCCTTTTTCACTTCCTTCTTTGCTTTCTTATAAGCCTCTAGTTTTCTTACCATAATATAATTTGTAACATGCCCTCTTTGCCTTGATTTTATTTTGCACTTCACTCTACCACCAAGCTTCTTTTTGTGTTGGTACACCTCCCTTAGATTTACCTAACACATCTTTCACCACTTTCTTAATATGTATAGCCATATTGTTCCACATATCACAAGGTGTACCACCATAATTCCAAGCATCTCCTTCAAGGACTTTCTGCTTAAATATATTCTTTCTCGCTTTTGAGGTTCCACCGTTTAGTCTGAATAGCTCGATGCACCTATGTTATCAATAGCGGTTAACGGGTTGTTAGCGGTCAACCCTGATATAGCGGTAGCGGGGATATAGTGGATTTAGCGGTGCATTTTTATTTATGATTAATTATATATATAATAGGTTATCTAATTTCTAAGAAATATCAAGAAACACAACCACTTCTTTAATAAATATGAATCGAACTAAATAAACAAATTCTAAACTTCTAAGGAAACAAACAATAAATTTCATGTGGCACATGCATATTTAATTAACCTTAAATTAGAAAACAAAAACATAAATGTAACAAAGTTATTCTAAGCATTAAGCAAATAAATTAAAAGAAAAATATATAATTACTTATATGCTCAAATATAATTACTTATTTGCATAGATGGTTTAAAAATAATAGGAAACTGACCTGCATAATATACAACCACCAACAATGTCAACCTGTGGCTTTTTGACAACACAGGTGCATCGGTTGTACATTGTCTCCAAAGCCTCCATCTCTGGTACTCTCCCATCGCAACAGCTAATGCATTTTGGCTATGAGTTGTAGCCTGCTCATCTTCAAAATTATGTTGGCAATATGAAAAATACCAATTACCACATGGAATGCATGCTAGATCCACACATTATGCAGCATACACCAAAACAATGATAAAGGTTGAGTCAACATGCAGTACATAAAACATCTCAAATGTTCATCAATTGAAAAAAGGAGATTTTTTCAAGTGACCAACATCAAGTATTCACTATATATGAGAAGTAACAGAGATGTGTCTACTACATAACACATAAAGACTTCATTGGTTAAATCTATCAGATAAAAGTTTGATTGGTAAAAGACGAATCAGTGTCATATGATCATCTTGATTATAAAGATCCCCTCCTTACCCACACTAAAGCTCTTAGTGGTGAACCCACAGTGCATTCAAATGCCACAATTGGCAACAGATCATGCCATTGTTCAAGCTGTGACAACCATTTGAATTGTGAATGTACTAAGACCTAGTCAGAAGACTCTTAACAATGTCATATCACAATCTTTGGAACCCAAAAGGATTGGAAGAATCAAACTGATATGTGAAATATAAGTTAAGAATAAGTTATAATCATTTTTATTTGGTTTATATTAAGAACTCCGTAATTGAAAAAACATTATCGAGCAAAAAAGGGAAGTAAAACAAATGACAAGTAGTAACAACAATACAGAGCTCGTCATTCTCATTAGCAGATTTCCTCTGACCTTTTGTTAATGAAATTGCCAACTCATGAAGAGAAACCCCATCTGATGTGTAGATGTGTAGGTATCTGTAATATAAAATTATAAATCACCTTAAATGCATAAGAATAACATATGATATACTACAATCAGTATTTAATGCAACAGATCATCACCTGTAGCTGACAGCCAGACAATGGCCAGTCTCCTCATAATGCTTAAGCATGTGTTTGTTCACAAACCGACTACAGAAGACGTCCTTGCAGCTAAGGCACAACCAGTTTTCAGATGGATTGTCACACCTGAAATGGCAATCTTCATCTATATGAGTTATCCAATCCTAGAAACAATTGCAAAGAAGAATTAAACTGAACCAGACTTATTTTCACATGTTCCTATATAGATTCTTAGTTGTGATTGTGATCTCTCTGTCTCACTTCACACCCAATTTCAGTTCCAAAAGAGAGAACCATGTTTTATAGAAGCCTACTTTAACCCTCAAAGAGCATATTTCTGTTCTATGATTTAAGTGAATATACCGATGCTTTATAATATAAGGATGCTAACACAAGCCTAAGAGAGACGTAGCAAATCTATCGAAATCCCAAAAAACGATCCTTATTATTTTATATCATAAAGCAACTACTAATATGACATCTGGAAATAGCAAGAGAGAGAGAGAGAGAGACCTGGAGCAAGAGGAATGAGGGGGAGGGATGTGAAAAAGATCAGGCCCTAAAGTATTAAGATGGTCGTAGAATCTGCGTGTTTCAACCCACCCCGAATCACCTCCATATTCTTCGTCGTCTTCCTGAAAATCTCATGAGAGACCTGGAGCAAGAGGAATGAGGGGGAGGGATGTGAAAAAGATCAGGCGCTAAAGTATTAAGATGGTCGCATAATTTGCGTGCTTCAACCCACCCCGAATCACCTCCATATTCTTTGTTGTCTTCCTGAAAATCGCATGAGAGACCTGGAGCAAGAGGAATGAGGAGGAGGGATGTGAAAAAGATCAAGCACTAAAGTATTAAGATGGTCGCAAAATCTGCATGCTTCGACCCACCCCCGAATCACCTCCATATTCTTCGTTGTCTTCCTGAAAATTGCATACTTTAGGCCAAATCGGAAAAATCAACTGATTGGGTAGCTCCCAGAGCTAAAGAAAAATCACAAATGACAGGAAAAAATTGCTACTCACAATCGCGGAGAGAGCATATGCGAGAGAAGACAAAAATGATAACTTAGCCAGAACAATCATGCTTACCTATATGAAGGATGATCTCCTTAGAGTATTTTAGGATTGTAAAACTGTAAAAGACTTATTTGAGTCCATAACAATCAAATATGATACAACAATGAAACTTCATATACAATTAATCTTTCAAAAATATAATACAAATAAAATGAAAGAAGGAGATAATGTGATTGAACATGTCAATTAAATGCTTGTTATGGCTACGAATTTGGCAGTTGCAAATTTTGTAATTCCTGACCTAATGCAAATTTTAACAATCCTCAATAGTCTACCATCCTCTTTGAGTATAGTAATCACAACCCTTAGGTTAGAACCTAACTTCTCCTTTTTTAAGCTCCCTCTGAAAGTTGCTATTGGGAAAGAACATATGAACAAAAACAAAAATAAAAAGAATAAAGCATACGTGCGAGAGGTGAGAGACGCATGAGAGACACAAGAGATAGGGTTAGGTCTTTTTATTTAATGGGTTCGGGTCGATCCAATGAATATTGGATCGATCCGACCCAAAGAGTCTGTACGTTAAAGCAGCTATAGCGCTGTTAGCAGCGCTAACATCGCCTTAGAGGGACGCCTGCTATGGGACGCCCGCTATAGCGATTCTTCATCCGCTATAACGCTATAGCGCACTATTGACTATTTAGCGATGCACTCTTTCTGTAATATGCACCATACTAAGAGACAACAGATTCAACGTCAAAACAAACTAAATCACAAGCATACATCGCTCTCAGGCCTCATTTTCAAACTCAGTATTTATGACTATTAATGGATGTTGAATACATTTGATTTTTTTAGAGAAAAAAAATGGTTTTGGAGAGAAGAATGGATAGACGAGCAACATGAGCCAAAGAAGCTGACTTAGAGGGGTGTAAACACACCTAAACCATGATTTAAAAAACAAATTTTGAAACTTGCAGCATATTATACAATATAGGATATGTCGTATGATACAATGCTCGTATCGCAGCATATCATATAGTATGCCCCGATATGGTGCGATAAATGTGTTTTGCGATACAGGTACCTGAATTGTATTGGTTCGCGTACCGATTACATGATGTGATTTTTATAACATTGAACATTAGGGCATTTGAACATTCTTTTTTTATAAGAAGATTTATATTGGTCCTTATTTTCTATGCTTTTATATGATATTTTGCAATTACCGTGCAAATCAATTGCAGGATACCTACGGATCGTTGCAAATTGTATTGCATTTGGATATTGTGTTCCTTATAGGTGGATCTTCACTGGTCTTTATGTTGTAAGGTAATCATGTTACACGATTTGCAGTACAAATATTCTCTTTGAAGAAATCCAAGAGGTTGCCTACAAATCATGTTCTCTTTTATCTTTTTCAGTTTTGTATGTGATGAGTTAGATGGTCGGTTTGCTCGCATGTTTAATCAAGGTAAGCCTTCAAGGATCTCATTTTTCATTGATTCCCTGATTGTGCATCCACTGTTATCTTTTTATGCAATAAATCTTTAAGCATGCGGTTTCTGTTTGGTATGTTTGTTTGACTTATCGCTGTTTCAGCTTGCTCTCCATGCAGGATTCCTCACAATTCTTTATGTATATATTCTCTTAAAAGAAAAACTCTTAATAAAGTTGCTTAAGACCCATCTACATTTTCATTTTATTTATTCTGCAGTGTCAACTTTTGGAGCGGTTCTTGACATGGTTACTGACAGGTTTGTCTCTCGTCCATGTTTTCCCACACACACACACACACATATATATATATATATATAGGAGAGAATAATCCATGCTTAAATCTACTTAAACATCTCAACCATTCAATTCACATGATCAATGGTGGAAATTTGAGTTAAAAGTGGTGCATTAAATACAAATTACGGAAAGTGCAATGATACTTTTTAAATTCAAATCTCCAGTTGATCATGTGAATCGAGCTGTGGGGATGTTTAAGTAGATTTGGGCATGGATGGGTATGCGTATTTACCACTTTCCTTATGTATATTTCTATGTATATATATATTTATTTATTTATTCCTGAGGTCAGCTTCCTGCTACCAAACTCACAAGTACAGTGAACACTTCCAATCTGACATGTAATTATATGCTGCATTCTCAGAGTAAGCACCGCTTGCCTGCTGGTGGTCCTGTCTCGCTTTTACAGGTAATTTCTTTATATATGTATATATAGGAAGTTGGAGGATGTAAACCACGCATCTTCAAAGTCTATCTAAACTAATATGATCAAGAACTATGGGTAGTTGAGATTGAAAATCGAAACATCAAAATAGATGTACTTTTTGCAGGATAGTTTATTGCCCATATGTATTTTTCATTTTTTGTTTTTCAATCTCAACCATCTATGCCCCTTAATCGGATGGTTGAGATTGGTTTCGATAGGAGGGTTTTTTATCCTCCACATTTTTTCTCTCTCTCTCTATCATATATATATATATATATATGTATATATATATATATATATATATATATATATATATGTATATGTATATGTATATATACACACATGTATTTGTGTGCATATTTCATATGTTGTGTGTGTTTGTGTGCATATTTCCTATATCTTTTCTTTCCAAAAGGAGTTATGCATTGAATAAATCTATATTTTGCAGTTCATGCTTCAATCTCTTCGTGGCACTTCTTGCTTTAGACATCGCAAGCCATTGGTTCCAGATGTACAGGTGATCTGACTTTGTTTGGAAACAATTCAATTGTCTTCAATATGTATTTGATCCTTCAGTTTTGGATTTGAAGAATGGGGACATTTTGTACAAAAGAGTAACAGAATCTTCATTCCACTTCCAAAAAAAAGAGTTTTTGTTAGAAGAACTTTTCAAATAATTTTATGGTTTCACCAATAGTACATTACCAACACCAAGCGTTTCTCCCTCTAAGTTATACATTAAAAAGTAATTTTCTTCTGATGCTGAAGTTCTTTTCTGGTTGTAGCATAAGTTGCTCACGACTCATCTTGATTCAGACTAGACGATAGTCGTTATGCTGCTGTCTTAAGTGAAATTTCTAGTCCGATCTTGAACTTTACTATCAAAAGAAACAAACATTATGTTCCCTTTCCTTTTGCGCTGCCTCTTGATGCACCTCTTACATACTGCTGGCAGTACCTTCCTCTCGAGCAAGACTAGCCATAAAGATGTGAAGGACAGCACTAGCTTGCTGCTTAGAACCTACTACGGTCAGAGGTTATTCATGGGTTATTGTTGTGTGGGGTCTGAGGCAAGGGATTCTTCTGCATTTTCTTATTCTATTTATTCATTTTATAGTCTCGAATCTTTAGGACATAATCTGTTATACCACTAAGAGGCTTCTTTTACAAAACACCAGGTCCTTTATGTCATCCTTTTCCTTCTCGCTGGTAGCCAATCTGGGAATTTGATTGATGCAAGTCTTCTTCAGGTCTGTCGCCCATTTGTTGTACTTGATCTTGTTGGTTTCTTAGAACCTTTTGCGTGTTCGTAGCAGGTTATTGTTGATACCCTGAGGCAGAAATCGTGGTTTACATTTCCGCTTCTTGTAGCCTTGCCTGGATGGGCTATTAAGCAAATAGTGAATGTTATACAGGTAAGTGAACTCGGGTTTACACTTGAGTGATCCTCTATGAATGTGTTCTTTTAAAATTTGAGCAGTTGTGCTTTGGCTCCCAAATTGGGGCTAGGTTTTCAGATTTATATACTCTTGTTAAGGTTGGATACACATGATGACTTTGTGTTGCCTCACTTAATTGAGTCACATCTAATTCCTTTAATTGTTTAGGCAATGCAATCTTTTTCACATGTCAAAGCATGCTGAAAAATCAGAATCCTTGTCATGTTGACAGCCATTACGGTTCTTGTTGAGTTTATTTTTTAAATATCAAATAGTACAACTTGTTTTGTGGTTGTCAGCTACTATCCCAACACTCTTTTGTTTTTTCATTGGCTGCAAGACCTCAAGAATTGTGGAGACTTTTGTCCATGTAATATCTTTTCTTGCTGATTATCTGCATTCTGTTATCTCTAGCTAGTGTTTGTGCGTGAGTTATTAGGTTTTCTCACAAAGCATAGTCTGGAACCTTGGGAATTGTAGTTGGATCATTCAGCTACAGGGTCATCACTGAGGTACTGGGTGACTTGATAGATTAAGGGTTGTGTATATAGTTGTTTCAAACAACATATCAAAATACTGAATGTAATAATAGATTTTTCAATGATAGGGTGAAAACAATTAAACCTCATGCATTGAAAAGTTACTGAAATACCTGAAATGATGTCAAACTAGCACTAAGATCACATACCATAAAACAACTTGGCAACCTAGAGTTGGCTTCTAAAAAGGAGATTCATTAGGTCCTTATTTAAACACTGGTGAAATGATGGGACAGCATGGAAAGTCATCTGAAGGCTCTAGAAGGATCCCAGGGACCTTGTGAAAATTTAGATTTCAACAATTTTTTGGAACAAAAGATCCAGAATTGAATGATTTCGAATGCAAGTTCACTAGTAAAGTCTATTTCCAGCTTTGAAATGTCAAACAAACTTCATGTGAGATTAGAAACTTGAAGAGGGAGAATTAGGTACTTTCCTGATAGAACATAGTAGTGTTTTTCCTTGGAGATGGAAAATCCACCCACCTGGTTTCTTCAGTTTGTTATTCTTTGTCAGCTAGTTAAAAGAATGAAAATAGATGGTTTTATGTGAATATTAGTTAATGTAGATGCCATTGTGGGAGAAGTTGATTGTATAAATGTTAACCGAGGAAGCGCAAGGTACCAATTCTTTTTTATTTTCAGGCTTGAATCATCCAAAGTGGTTTATTGTCTCATATGGTTACTTGTACCTGTTTCTACTCTTGTATCGGGAATCAAAATAGGGAAATCAGTAATTCTGTGACTAGAAAGGAAACTATCAGCAGGGATACATTAATGAATCCATCCTCTGTATGCTGGGGATTCTTGAAGCTCTAGTGGATTGGGTCAAATTAGTTCTCAAAAAGCAGATCAATCTTCTTCAGTGTAGAGAAAATATTCTTTTACTCAGTGGTGGGCCATCTGAAGAGGTGTATATAATTTCTACTGAGTTATTCCGTAATTCTTTTTGGTCATCATCTACCGGAGATTTTGACTTGATGCAGACAGGGGTGCATTAGTGGCCAGCTCCGTAGGTGATTCACGAGTTGAGTTCCTTCTTCGCTAAGTGTGTTATGAAATATGAAATAAAAATGAGTTCAGACACTTGGGTCATGCGTTCACTTCAGCCTTCCCGTCCCCCAAATGTTGTTGGCAATCCATGCCTACGCGGTCTTGATGCTGATCACTGGGGTGTTTTCAGGACATCTTATTAAATATTCCAAACCAATATTACACGTATTGTGTTTCATTCAATACAATATGTTAATATGACAGTGGTATTGAGCCAGGTACCATGAATGTTTCCATCCACATGATAGGTGCTATAATTGTTATTATATCGTGATATAGTAAAATATGTTGACTTTTTTTGGTATTTTAATTGTCTTTCATCTAAATTTTTTAAAATTGCCTTTTATTCATCAAACCATGAAATAAATGTTTTACTTGTTATATGCTATGGTACAAAATGGGAATCATTTTTGGGGTACTCCATCGGCTCCGATATGATTACATTGGCTTAAAAACTGTTGCTGACTTTGAATTAGTATCAGTGTTAACCGAGTTCTTCAGCTGCATTGATGTTTTGAAAAAATTATCTGACTGAATTCTTATTTATTGAACCATTTAAGAACGAACATTAAACAATCTCATAGATTAGATATCCTAGATCGCTAATACCTCGTCCGAAATCTTTTCAGCTGAAGACTGCGGCAGACGTCTGTGTAGATCATGACTTGCGGAAAAGAGAAAGGCCATGAGGTTGTCTTCCTGACCGGAACCCGGCTCTCAACATATGTAATTCATGGGGAATTTGCAAGAGTCTCTTTTTTTCGCTGAACCAGGATCAGGAGAAAAGATGAGTGGTGTGGTATGTGAAATATCATTTTTGCAGTGTTGTGTGTACAGTATTTTTTATAATGTACTCCTACGCTCTCATTGGCACAAGAGCTAAACTTAGAATCTATTTAGCGATCTCCACTTACCATGGGAAAAGGCTCCGTGTTGGTTTTGGTTCGGTACTTATACGCTCACATATTTCTAGGCTTTGAATGAGATTTTAGTTTTTTATTATAAAAAAGGATCTATTCTGTATTTTGCTTGACTTGATTATTTATTTTTATTTTGTTTTTTTGTGTGTGAGAGAGGAGAGTGGTAATTACATTTGTATTTCGGAGAATGGCGCGGGGAAGAAACTAAAATCCGAATGGTAGAACTAAGAGACGTTTAAGAATGTTCTTTTGTGCACCTATGCCTGGTAAATGAGCTCAGCACATGTTGGTTGGTCTCATCTCACAACCTCTATTATCGGCCCATATTTGTAAGCCTATTCTCATCGATCCATGTGTACGAGTCCAATCTCCTTTAGAGGGCATATGTACACCGATTTCAATGATTTCATTTGATACATGTGTTTAGACAGGGCCAGTTTGGAAGCGGTTTCAACCAGAACCGAACCGAGTCAGAAACCAGTTAGAACCGAAATTGGTTAAACCAGACCAAAAAAAGTATGAATCACTACTTGGTTTTAGTTCCACCTTTCATAGAATTGAAACCAACAATTTCAAACTGTCATTTCCATTTTTGCGTTTCTCTTTCTTAAGTTTCAAATTTTTTATTTTTTTGGTTTGGATGGTCTAAGACTCAAATCGGAACGAAAACCAGCTACCGGCCTGGTCCTACCGTTTGAAACCGGGGATTCCGGTTGACTTGAAATCAGCCATGTCTACCTGGATTGCCTAACATAAATAAGGTTTGGCTGTATTTAAATTGGGAATATGATACGTTGTATCATGCGGTAGCTTACCTGCATATGACATTATGGTAATGGATGAGTGTAAGAAAAAAGTTACAAACTATAGAGAAAAATATTAGAAAGTAAAGGACAAAATATATGAAATGTAAGTTTGATCATTTGGGTACTTTATAGGACATAGAAATTAAGATTGATACACATTGCATCCCTCAAAAGTAAAATTTTAAATATCTAAGATCAGAATTTTATGCATAGAATTAATGCTGGTTGGTTAAAATGGGGAGGGACTCAAGGTATTCTATGTGATAAGAAGAAACTATTAAAGTTGAAGGGTAAATAATATACAACAATAATTAGACCTGCTATGTTTTATGGTTATGAATGTTGGGCAATTAATCAACATATACAAAAATGTTTGTAGCAGAAATGAAGATGTTGAGATTGATGAGTGGTTACACAAGACCATATACATAATGAGGTTATTATAAACAAATTGTATCAACAATAGAGAATAAAATAAAATAAAATTGTTTAAAATGGTTTGGACATGTAGAAAAATGACCAAAGAATGCTCTTATAAGAATATATGAAAAACTAGAACGTGAAAATAGTAAAACAAGAAGAGGACGACTACAAAAGTGTGTTGAACAGAAACAATAAAAAATGATCTAGTTTATATTGAGTTAACTCCTAACATATCACATGATAGAGCTATGTAGAAACAAAGAATCCATGTAATAGCTCCAACTGATACGGGAAAAGGCTTAGTAGTTGTTGTATCCAGCGTCACTTCCTAAGCCTCGTTCAAGGGGCTCAATTCAATGTTGCTTTCCAAGATTTGAAGGCACTCGTCTGGAAGGGAAGAAATGAGTTCAGGGTTATTGCCTAAAGAGACCACATCATACACAAGACCTGAGCTAAGCGGCGGAACACAATCTAACTTGTAGAAGTAATTTCAATAGAAAGTGCCACTCTGACCGTTGATATACTCAAAGATGTCAACTTCTCAAACTTACCTCGAGGATAAAGCCAGAGCTCGGAACCTGCATGGCGGAGCCGGCTAACGTCTTGCACAAACGGCTAATCTAGGTCGTTCACCCCGTTTGGGCACCCAAAAAAGAAAATGAAAGCTATATGAGCCGAGACGAGCTAAAACAAGTTGATTGTACCCACTTCATGTAACTACGACTCTTTATTCATGATCACTCCCAAAAAAGGAGAAAAGGTAGGAAACATACGTGAATTAGTTCATGAAAATAAAAGATATGGGGAAAAATTCACTCACCAGAGGTCTTCCTAAACAGAGTATACTAAGATACAATATCCTCCTTATGACACCAAGTGAAAAAGGCTAAAATCGAAGAGTAGCAGATGATTTAGCAAAGTTATTCATGGCACACCAAATTATGCCTATGAATCTGCTAGGCTTAAAACGTCTTTCCCGAAACTTACCACAAAAATGTGGTCTCGTTCGACTTGACCACCTTCCAGCCACCTTCTATCTGCAAAATTTTGCAATCAATTCTTTGAAGTTTTAGCTTATAATCTTTCTGCAAATAGACCTTGCTGTTTCCATTCTCAGCAGAAAAAATTACTTTGAATCTTTAACCATCAGCAATGAGGAAAAAGAACTCGAGATATTGAAGTATGCTTCTTCTACAATGGAGAGACTGCAATCCGGGTCCAATCACCATAGCTGTTTATCTCTAATCTGTCTTCTCAAAAGAACAATCCAAGTACCAAACTTTTCTGAAGCTCTCTTCACCCACCATTTCCTTCACCCATTATTTCCTTCAAATCTAGAATATCTAGCTTTCAAATCCTCAGCCGTTGCCTCCTGTCCAGAATGACGCAAATTCTTCACAAGTTTTGTAAATACAGAGAAGTTCGGCTTCAATCCTTTATCCATCATTTCCACCAGAATCGCATAACCATCAACGAATTTTTCCCATTTCCAAAATAGACTAGCAAGTAAACTATAGGTCATAGTTGCCGAAGACTTGTCCTTCGAGCACATCTCCACCACAAATCTGTGGGCATCATGAATCCGACCAGAGCAGAAGTAGCCTTTTATGAATGCAGCATGAGTTGTAAAACGGGGTTTGAGTCCCTCTGAAAGCATTGTGTCGAGGAATTCGATTGCAAAATCCATCCTCCCAATTCTACAAGCATGAAAAGCAACCATCTCGTAAGTTATTTCATTCGGAAGACAACCTGAAACTTCCATTAACTCGATCAATTCACAAGCCTCGTCGATCTTTCCCCTCTTGCACAGACCACCCAAAAGAAGATTATACGAAGTCACGTTTGGATTACACCCCATTATTCTCATTTCATCCAAAATTCGTCTTGCGTCTTCAAAATCCCCATTTCGGCACTTTGCGCCAATCAGCAGATTGAAGTAAGAGGTCTTTTTCACACTTTCCTTCATGACCACAACTACCAAATCGAACAAATTCGCCTTGGAGAGCTTACTGATCAAGCTGTAGACACCCGATTCCCGGCACCCACCGCCGACCGAATTCAATATCTCCACAACGCGAACGACCAAATCCCTCCCTGAAGAACCATTTACTACGAACCCAAACGCCCGCTGATCCAAACAATACCCCAATAACGCCAACTCGTGAACCAAAACCCTCATGGAATCAAAATCCCCAACCCTCCCAACCACATCAATAACAAGATTATATACCACCTGATTAGGGCAAAATCCCGGTTGGCTCTTCGCCCAATTGAAGAATCGATAAGCAGAACTCGCGTTCTTGATCGAAGATTGAAGAACGTCACTGACCAACACGGGCGAAGGATTGACATTCATGCGATCGAGCTTCATTTCTAAATCCACTTCGTTTCTATTCACCAACTGGACGACTTTCTTGAGTTCCTTTGAGTCCGTGAAATTAGGGTTAGGGTTTTGGGTAGGTTTGTAGCGGATGAAATTCTTAGGTTTTCTAGATGATGAAGACGACGAATAGAACAAGAATGAAGAGAAAGGATAAGGAAAGGAGAGAAGAGGGAGAAGACGTAAGTACCTGGCCTTGCAGGAGGCATCCATTTCTCCCCATTTGCGAAGGAGAAGACGAACAGAATAAACGAAACACGAAACTGTGAGAAAAAAAGGCGGCAAGATTGAAATTTCCGTGTGACTAAATCACCCCCCAAAATTGTATGTATTCTTGCTTGGGCAGTAATGTAGGGATGGCAATGGTGCGGGTCTTGAACGGGTATACCTTTACCCACCCCCGACCCAAACTTTAGTGGAGTAGTTACGGGTTCAAGTTCTCTTTTCCCTAGTGGGTAGCGGGGTGGATATAGACAAAAAAAAACGAGACATATATATACACATACTATATATATATATATATATATATCTTTTAGTGTTTAATCTTTCATAAACATCTTCTTTGTTCGATCTTTGTAACTAATGATAGATATTTAAACTACTATGCATTTAATGCACATAATTCATTAAATATGAAGTATAAGTATAATGATACTTTTAATTCAAATTTATATTGATCAAAGAGCGAATGATGTAAATGTTTAAGTTATTTAATTTAAATATTATGTAGGATAAATGCTCAAAGCCCATCCATGCTCAAATCTATTTTGTCATTTCAACCGTTCGATCATTGGCATGTTCTACACAAACTTTTGTTTCTATAAGACCTAAATTCGTGATACGAACCTCTTAATAGGAGAAGTTATTAAGAGGTGAATTTGAAAAGTAAAAAGCCTCATAACCTCTTCTCTTCATGTGCAATGTGAGCCTGATTGAGTTCTTATTGAAGTTCTTATTCTGCAGAGCAAAGGCCGATCTTCCATGGTATCAAATTTGCTTGTTTAGATAAATTTAAATTTGTTAGGTTTTGGTATTTGGCGAGCTTCACACGGTACTTATCGCAATTGGATTGCGTGGATTCTTGGGTGAGGATATGGTTAGGAGAAATGGATTTTTTATTGGATTCAATTCAAAATAAACCTTGAGTGGAGGAATCAAATTGGGACCCAATTTCGGGTTTTGGCCTAAGTGATGGATCTGGGTGTTGGACTGGGTAAAGCTGGATTTGAATCTTTAGGGATTTGGTGTAAATTTGGTTTTTGGTTAAATTTAATTGGATCTAACTCAAAAATCAGTTTTTTTAAGTTAAATCGGATCTGGTTTAAAACATGCTTGGTTAGGAAGGAAAGTGGGATTTGGATGGCCAATTGGAATTGGGTCGAGGTGGAAATCCAACTCAAATGAGTTATTTTGATATGGGTTGAGATGGATCTGATTGAACAAAGAAGAGAGGGGCTTCGATTTGAAAAGAACCTAGAATGGGCTAAGGTTCGGGTCTGAATGGGATCGGGTCTCGCTCACATCGAATGGAGTGGGTCTTGGATGAAATGCTCTTTCCGTTCAAGCTGGCTGAGTCAAGGTGTGTGGATCAGGTCAATTAACAAGACCCGATCCAATCCAGGTTAACAAATGGGCTGCCAAAGAGGGAGGAGGAAGGCGACGATGGCCGAAGGTTGGCAATGGCTTGATCAAGGACGGACGATAGATCAATGACGAAGTCGATTGGGCGGCGGTCGAAGGTTTCAGTGAGGGAGGTAAGGTTTCGTGTTTTCCCTTCCTCCTTTTTTTTGGTTGCTGAGAAAGAGGTGGAAGGAGGTGGTGATGTTTCCTTTTTCTTTTTTTCGAGTGGCGGTTGGAGGATGGACGGTGGTCGATAGTTAGGGGTTAGTGTCTATGGCGGTTGGTTGTGCAATCGAGAGAGAGAGAGACGATTCAATGGATGGGAATGGTGGTGGCTAATTAGATTGGAGACAGCAGTTCTGAGGGAACTCGATGGCTATTTTGGTGCCTAATCAGTGGCGGTCTGGAGGCAACAATGGTGGTTATGGTTGAGGGTATGACCTAAGTGGTTTTTCTTGTGTCACGGCTAGGTTGGGTAGGCTTGATTCGGGGTTGAAGATGGTTCACTTTTGTTCAGTTGTTTTTTATGCGGACCTCTTGCAATCCATGAGTAAGCGTGTGAATGTATATGTGCATGCGAATGTCAGGTGCATGACAAAGTGGGGAAGACCAACCATTGTTATTCGTTCACCATATCCCACGATTTCACCACCACACCACGAAAAGGCCCTTCTCTGAATGTCAACAGATTTTACCATTACCACCGGGATGATTAGTTAAACGAGCAGCAGCCATCATTAAGGGTACTTCTGATTCACGGTACCATCAGGGCCGGACCCATCATTTTAGGTGTTACACTGTCAAGACCATGTCGCTAATCAACTGATGATGAACGCAAGAAGAACATGAAACTAGAATTTCATGGGCCTTAACAAAAAAGAAAAAGTACTATTGTATTTTTTGCATAGTGTGTTTTGCTTTTTACGTAAATATTTGAACAATGATCTCAATGATCGAATGATTTAGATATTTAAGTAGATTTTGGTACCGATTGAGTGTTAGTTACAAGGTATATGCAACAACCATAAATATCCAGATTTTTTTATATGAACCACTTGGCATAGTACAACGATGCTCGTGATGTTGAAATGAGACGTAAATGTATGGTCTTCTTTCTTGAAAAGAAAAGGTAGTTTTCTTGTTGTTACAAGAGGAAGCCGAAGCCTAACAATACCCACACATGCACCCTCCGAGAGTCAAACTCCCTACCAACAGAGCACCCTGCCATTGAGCTACTGTTCTTGATGCTCACCTACGTTACTATTGCCATCTATCACGGAACATCATGTCTATTCTTCTTCTTTCCTTCGTATACCATTTACATTTATCCAATTGACCCTGGGTGCCAAATCATATATGTCAATAACGATATGTCAATAACGGAGAATCGCATTGAGGATTTGGTTCAACTCGTAATATGAGTATTTGATTAAAAAATAATGGTATTTAAAATATATTTTTTATTTTTTTATTTCTATTAGTTATTTATTTATCCTTTTGATTTTCAATTTTCAAGAACCACTAAATTGCAAGAAGCATCAAGATTATATTGGAATTGTATGATTAATGGATATAAACTCTCCATCTTTGTAACGTATATAAAATCTTTCTCTTTGTAACAATGTTGTAAAAATCGTATTATACGATACGATTTTATCGTGTATTGTAAGAAAATATGGTATGATACAAACGCACATATCGGAAGAAATGATTTATTGTGTCGTATCGTATGATATGGGGTTGTATCGTGTTGTATCGTACAATATAGTCGTATCGTACGAGTCAATGTTGATTTTTTTTTATAAAATTCGAGAATTTAAAGTTGCAAAAATCACTTTTGTTCTTCACAAACCCTTTTTCATGCCATTTACTTGCTCCCAAATCCTTTTATCATCCTTATTCTTATTGATTTCATGGTTTATTAACACAATTTTCTAGTTTTTTACCCAATCTAACTCCCCATCTCTAGTGATTTTTTCAAATCTGTGACATATTTATTTTCTTTTGTATTCTATTTGATTCTTCACTTAAACAATTTCGACTTTTCACATATGACCTCTAGAAAGCCTGTTTCTTATTGTTCATTATCCATTGTTGTCTTAATGGCTTTCGATCGAGTCGATTTAACATGAAAATATTGCATTCCGACCTATGAAGGCAATAAGCTTGTGAACAAGTGAATGTTTTGCAATGTAGTAAAGCATTGTGATATTTTTCGTATGAAACACCACCTTAGAGGAACCAAGAAGGATGCTAGTGCTTGTTCTTGAGTTATCAAAGCAGTGAATTCAAAGTATGGCAGCTACTATTGCCAGTGTTATATCGGGTTATAAAGTCTTATTTATCATGCTTTGAAGAGTATATTATTATAGAAATAGGTTGATATTATTAATGCATGGGGTTATGAATTTGGGGAGTTGTGGAATGACACAAAATGTTCTATTATAGTTGATGGTTGGACAAATTGTTAGCGTAAGTTTTTGGTGAACTTTCTGGTTTATTGTCCCAAGGAGACATTGTTTTTAAAAACTGCAGATAATTTGCTCCTATTTTTTAGGAAGTTGTTGAGGAGGTAGGTCTTTCAAATAGTGTTCAATTTATTACTGATAATGTTACAAATTTTAGAGCAGTTGGTAAGATGCTTGAGGCGAACCATCCATCCTTAGTATGGACTCCATGTATTGCACATTGTATAGACTTAATGTTTGAAGATTTGAGTGCAATGGATGAAATAAGAGGGACTATATATGAATGCAGAAATGTCAAAAAGTTTATTTATAATCATTCTTCTGTATTGCATTTGATGCGAATTCATACAGGTAGAAGGGAATTGATTAGGCCTTCATTGACAAGATTTGTTATGACTTATTATTGTGTAAATTCTTTTCATACTAAAAAATACATTGAAAAAAATGTTTGCATCTAATAAATAGGACTTTATTAGTTGGTCTAAAAAGAGGGAAGAGATTGTTGTGGTAGATGTTTTTGATGTTGATTTTTTAGAAAATTGAAGCAAATTTTTTAGAATGATTGTATCTTTAGTTTAGGTGATGAGGATGGCGGACAATGAAGATAGGTTTGCGATGCTTTATATATGTTTCTATGGATGAGGCCAAATTGAAAATACAAGCAAACCTTGACCACAAGCAGTCACTTCTAAAATAGGTTTGGAAGATAATTGATGTACACTAGAACTACCAAATGCATAATGATTTGCATGTTGATGCATATTTTCTTAACCCTTCTATTCGATTTTTTTCAACTTTGATGAGGACAAAGAAGTGAAAAAGGATATATTAAATGCAATTAACCTTGTGGAAGATTAATCTTCTTGTTGTAGTATCTATTTAGAATTAAGTAAGTATATAAAGAGTCTTAGAAATTTTAGAAGGTCAATTGCAATCCAACTTCGCTCCCAAATGTGATCAAGTATTATATATTTTTATTGATATTAATTTAAGTTATCAATTAATTAATTTTGAGTGTATCTTATTAATCATTATCGTATTTTATTTCAGATGAATGGTGGACTTGTTTTAGTGTAGATGCACCAAACTTGTCAAGGTTTGCTCAACGTTTATTGAGTCAAACATGCAGTTTGAGTGGATGCGAGAGAAATTGAAGTTTTTTCTAACGCATTCACGTGAAAAAGATAAATAGATTGGAGCATGCTTGACTGCTTGATTTAATATACATTGTATATACAAAGATAACAAATTTAAAAATATGTATTGCTTCTCTCTAGTTCTTTCTTATTAATAATTAATGATTGATGATTATATTGCATATGATATTCTTGATAATTTGAATATTCTTTCTTAACATACAAATGCAAAAGGATGAAAGAAGGACAAGAAAGGTGTCATATGACCCGTTTAGCTATGAAAATATTGATATTCTTGATGTTTGGGTCGAGGAGGAGGAGTCGCCCATCAATTTAGAGGATAAAAACTAGAGGGCACTAAAAGCCGAAGTATAACTCGGAGTTGGATACGATGATGAAGACGAAGGTGTTGGATGAGTGGATCCAATTATGGAGGAGGAAGAGGGGAGAGATGATGATGGTGATGGTGATCCTAACTATGTCGATTACAATGATTTTATTGATTATATCTACGTTGTCGATGATTGTTGTAAATGTAATTGTAGTTTTGTAATGTTTTGGTACGGATGATTGTAACTTAATAACTTTGTTGTTTATTAAATGTATTTAGTATTCACGTTAAGAATGATTGTTTGTTATGACATGTTATTTAACTTTGTTATGCTCAGTCTCAGAGTGTTCTCTTTTTACAATCTCTTTACAATCTCTCTGAATATTCTTATAGAGGTATAGTCATTTATTAAGAATTATGTGTTTCAAATCAAGCTTTTAGATTCAATTTTGTTTAATGTTATTTGTAATATATATGTTTTCTTTATTCATTTCAATTCTTGTATTTTTTGAACTTATTATTATTATTTTTCAATTTTTTTAATAAAAAATATATAAAAATTTTGTATTGTGTTGTACTGTATCATATGATACGGTGCGATTATCGCGTATCGATGCCCAATGCAATATGGGCATTGAGGTGAAAATAGGTTGCAATTGAGCACTTCTTCGAACTATTGTAATAGTTGGAGTAACAAACAAAACAATCGGGAAAGAGCACCCTAACATTGAGTAAACAATTTGTTTGTGATGATGGATTATGAAAAAATACTTAAAACATATTGGCAGTTTGGAATGGTCAGTTTTGGTTCTGAAGGGGTCTGTGAAGATCATCAACCGTAACTGAACTCGAGAGTTCCTAGTTATGGAGCCAGTTCTGTGAGTGGTTCTGCTCCGATTCAAACCAACAAACCAATTTCAAACCGACCAAGTCTACCGTATTGTATTTAGGCTTTAATTAGATATTGTTATAAATGTATGAAGCACACTATTAAGTTGATTTGATTCTCTCTCTTGTGGTATGTGTTTACATGTATCCAATTTACTCATGGTTACCAAATTTTACTTGATTGGTTTTGCTTTTCTTTTGAAAGTTAAAAGTTAAAAATAAGATAACTTTTCAAACTTATCAAGAAAGCCTATCCTATTATTTTAAAAAAATTAAATGTAAAAAATAAGTGAATCGTCTCTAACGAAGATTTATATCGAAGAATTAGATACTCGATTGTTTTTGCAACCACATTTGAAGCCGCCTCTCTCAATGTTGTAAAAATCGTATCGTACGATGTGATTTTATCATGTATTGTATTATACGAGAATACAATACAATACATGCACAAAAATCGAAATAAGTGATTTATCGTGTTGTATTATACGATACATTCCGTATCGTATAAGTCAATGTTGATTTTTTAGGTATAAAATTCGAGAATCCGAAGTTGTGAAAATGACTTCTACATGTCTTCTAAACCTTTTTTAGGCCATTCACTTTGCTTAAAAATCTTTTTTTCATTATTGTACTTATTGATTTTGTGATTTATTTATAAGATTCTGAAGTTTTTCACCCAATCTTTGTTGTTGATTAAAGGTATTCAAGATTCATGTTACGGATAATTGTTCATTATCAAATGTTATTTAAATTTGTTACCCTCAACCTCATAGTGTTATCTTATCATCTCTTTGGATATTCTTAGTTAATTGTGCTTATATGCTTTGTTCATTATTTTTAATTATTTTATTTTATTTAATTATTTATTTTTTTAATTTATTAAAAAATAAAAAAATATATATATGGTATCGTACGATACGGTGCAGTTATCGCTTATTGGTGTCATATTGGCCTCTCTCTCACTTGAAGCTGGGCACCGTCTCTCTTTCTTTACTCTGAGCGCCAAATCTTAATCAGTGTTTTCTATTATTTTTTCTAATTTGAAAGTTAACCACAATAACTTTTCAAAAAAGCTTATCCTAATATTTTAAAAAAATTAAATGTAAAAAGCAACCACATTTGTTGCTGAAGCCATCTCTCTCTCTCTCTCATTTGAAGCTGGCGCCGTCTCTCGCTCTCTCTCCCCGCCTCCAAAAGCTTTGCGACGTCTCATGATCAAAGGATCAAACGATGCATCTTTGGCCAGTGCACGTAAACGAAGGGTCTCCATCCGTGTCATTGAACAAAGAGCCCGTGACGTCGTAGTACCCATGGGCCAAGGATTGCCAAGCCACCATCCACCGGCTAACAAATCTTGTAGAGAAAGGCATCAAGAAGATCTCCGGCCAGGTTAGTTGCAAGAACTGCGAGAGCGTTTACACGATGGCGATGGATGTTCAGAAGGTGGAGGAAGTTGGTGACTATTACCTGAACAACGAAGCTACACTACACAACCGTGCGCTGCCAGAGTGGCTCAAGCCAAAGACGATGGACGACAAGAAGAAGCGAATCAACTGGCTGTTCTTGATAATCACGCAGTCGTTGGGCTACTGCAACCTTGATCAACTGAAGTACTTTTGCAAGTACACCAAGATCCACCGCACTGGTGCCAAGGACCAAGTTTTGTACCTTAAGTTTCTTGGCTTGCTCTTGCAGTTATCCAAAGGGACCTTTTCCTGATCCACAAACAATTAACCGTCACTAAATGTTGTAATTATCTTTTCTTAATTTCCTTTAATTTTTAGTGATCGATCATCTTCCTTTGGTTGACGATTTTTTCCTTATTTAGGTTGTATGTGCACTATTGTTGTTTATCTTAACATAATGTCTATTCTTCTTCTTTCATTCGTATACCATATTGTATTTGGACTTTAATTAGATCTTTTCCTTATTCACCACAGTTGTTTTTCTATTCTTCTATCATACATCTTGTTATAGCGGTACGTACTGTTACTATTGTCACTATTCTAAGTTAATTTGATTTAATTGCGTTTGCATGTATCCAATTTACTGTGGGTGCCAAATCTTACTTCATTGTATTTTGCCTTCTTTTCGAGTATCATCCTTTTTGTTCTAAAAATTCAAAAGCAAAAAAAGTTGAAGTAACAAGGTTATTCTAACACTTATATTCGATCATCATACATCATCTCTAAGACAAAAAGAGTCTTATTTTCTCACAAATTGTGCGTGCCTTCTTAAATAAGCATTTATTCATCTAGTATACCTACAAGTGAACAAAAAAAAAAGAAAACTAAGGTTCTCTCTTTCATGAGAGTAGGGCATTAAGTTGAGGATCAAGTTTCAAGCAGTATTTGTTTAGGTAAGCATTTATTCATCTACTATATCTAGAAGTGACGAAAATAAAGAAAACTTTGAATCACTAGGCAGATCATTCAGTTGTTTGCGAGTTAGAGTAAAACAATCTTAATACAGATTAATGATTTAATCTGGTGGGTAGGCATATGAAGAAATTTTATAGGTTGCAAGCCTTACATGATAGTTTAGCTTATGAATGTATATGTACATGCGAATGTTTGCATGTGCATGACAATTTCGGGAAAACCAACCATGACTATTGTTATTCGTTAACCACATCCCACATTTTCACCACCACACCCCAAAGTGACCCTCTATGAGTGTCAACAAATTTTACCACCAGGATGATTAGTTAAACTAGCAGCAGTCATCACTAAGGGCATGTTTGATCCACGGTACCATAATGGCCAGACCCATCATTTTAAGTGTTATGCTATCTAAAAAAGAAGTATTATTATACTTTTTTATAGTATATTTTGCTTTTTACTTAAAAGATTTGAACAGTGATCAAACAATTTAAACCTTTAAGCACGTATATATATATATATATATATATATATATATATGAGCATGTAATGGATTATATTCTCCATCTACGCATATGTAATGGATTATATTCTCCATCTACGCACACACACACACACACACACACACACACACACACACACACACACACACATATATATATATATATATATATGAGTATGTAATGGATTATATTCTCCATCTACATATATGTAATGGATTATATTCTCCATCTACGCACACACACACACACACACACACACACATATATATATATATATATGATGGATAACTACAATATATAATATTATTAATGTAACAAATATGTATTGTATCTTGATCCATATTCATCTTATCTTTGTATATAGATTTTGATACATTAATCGTATGTCAGGAACCACCGGATTTTCAGTCCTCTTTTCTACCAACGTATTCTTCTTCTTTCATTCGTATACCATATTTAGAGGACAAAGAAGTTATTCTATTGTCAATTCATGTAAAGCTACTAAAAAGAACTGTTTTCTCATAATGGATATGAACCATGAATGATTTGATAAAGTCATTCTTTATATGCACATATAAATAATATACACATATATGTTATGATTGTTTGGACATATATTGCATTTAGTTGTTGGAGTAAGAGAAACGGCTAGGGCCCATTTGTCAAGAGTCGAGCAAATGAGAAACATATCATATCCAATTTGGAACCGTGGGCGAAAAGAAAAAAGAGGTTATCATTCTCTTAATCCATATCCAACTCCGATCAGGTTTAGGACAAATTTATGGTTGACTCAAATTGTATAAAATACACTTAATATATACATTAACATATAATATTATATCTTATACATGATTTCTATAATATAGAGATTAAATTTGTACGTGTACATGTATATATATATTTACATAATGTCTTCAACGCATAATATTGTATAAACATCTCTATAGTTTGATTTATACTTTCGGGGGTTTTGCGTCTATTTCTGAGGATTGTTAAAACTTTTTTCAACGGACTTTTCTTAGTAAACTTATCCTGACAGTTTTTAGTTATTTCCAGTAGTTTTGACCATCGAAAATTACAATTTTTGGATTCACTGGAAATTCATGGATTTGTACTTGTGGCAATCATGTTAGGCCTCTCAAAATTTAAATGTGTTAAGCAGGCCCTAAAATTTCAATTTACATATAATATTCAATTTCGGGTTTAGGCCTCAACTTTTGTTAACTCCTATGTATTTGATACCAACTTGGTCGGTTCAAGTGGTTCACCATTTGTTCTCATTAAGCAAGGTCTCTAGTGCGAGTCTTGTGAATGGAGAAAACCTGCACTAGGAGAGCTATACCCCGACCTATCTCGAACTGGATTAGTTGGTATCCTTGCGGCTTTGGATACCGATGGTTTAGACGACGACAACAACAACAACAACTAAGTCTTTTCTCATACTAGGATGCCGATGGTTTGATTAATAATATGTAATTCTTTCTTATTAATAATGAATGATTGATTACTATATTGCGTTTGATATTCTTGATAATTTGAATATTCTTTCTTGACAGACAAATGCAAAATGATGCAAGAAGGGCAAGAAAGTTGTTATATGACCAGTTAAGCTATGAAAATATTGATATTCTTGATCTTTGGGTCGAAGAGGAGGAGGAGTCCATCAATTTAGAGGATGAAAATTAGAGAGCACTCTAAGCTAAAGCAGAACTCGCAGTTGGATATGATGATGAAAATGAAGGTGTTGGATAGGTGAATCCAATTGTGGAGGAGGAAGAGGTTGGAGATGATGATGGTGATGGTGTTCTTAACTGTGTCGATTACAATGATTTTATTGCTTATGATCCACATTGCCGATGATTGTTATAAACGTAATTGTAGTTTTGTAACATTTTGCTATGGATTATTGTAACTTTGTTGTTTATTAAAGGTATTTAGTATTCATGTTAAGAATGATTGTTTGTTATAATATGTTATTTAACTTTGTTACACTTAGCCTCGGAGTCTTCTCTTTTTACAATCTCTCTCAATATTCTTATAGAGTTATAGTCATTTATTAGGAATTATTTGTTTTAAATCAAGCTTTTGAATCTAATTTTGTTTAATATTGATTGTGATAGTTTTCTTTATTCATTTCAATTCTTGTATTTTTTTGAATTTATTATTTTTTTTAATCAAATTTTTTTTAAAAAATATTGTATTGTACCGTATCGTATGATATGGTGTGATTATCGCATATCGATGTCTAGTGTGATACAGACATTGAGGTGAAAATAGGTTGCAGTTGAGCACTTCTTCGAACTATTGTAACAGTTGAGTAACAAACAAAACAATCGGGAAAGAGCACCCTAACATTGAGTAAACAATTTGTTTGTGATAATTGATTATGAAAAAAATACTTAAAGCATATCGGCAATTTGGAATGGTCAGGTTTGGTTCTGGAGGGGTTTATGAAGATCATCAATCATAATTGAACTCGAGAGTTATTAGTTATAGAGCCAGTTCTATGAGTGGTTCGGCTCCGATTCGAACCAACAAACCTATTTCAAACTGACCAAGTCTACCATATTGTATTAGGCTTTAATTAGATATTGTTATAAATGTATGAAGTGTACTATTAAGTTGATTTGATTCTCTCTCTTGTGGTATGTGTTTACATGTATCCAATTTACTCTGGGCACCAAATCTTACTCGATTGTAAGTTAGAAGTTAAAAATAAGATAACTTATCAAGAAAGCCTATCCTATTATTTTAAAAAATTAAATGTAAAAAATAAGTGAATTGTCTCTAACAAAGATTTATATTAAAGAATTAAATACTTGATTGTTTTTGCAACCACATTTGAAGCCACCTCTTTCAACGTTGTAAAAATTGTGTCGTATGATATAATTTTATCACGTATTATATGAGAATATAATACGATACAGGTACATATATCGAAATAAGTTATTTATCATGTCGTATCACAAACAATTAAGCGTCACTAAATGTTGTAATTATCTTTTATTAATTTTCTTTAATTTTTAGTGATTGATCATCTTCCTTTGGTTGACGATATTTTCCTTATTAGGTTGTATGTGCACCATTGTTGTTTATTTTAACATAATGTCTATTCTTCTTTAATTCGTATACCACATTGTATTTGGACTTTAATTAGATCTTTTCCTTATTCACCATTGTTGTTCTTCTATTTTTCTTCTTTCATACATCTTGTTATAACGGTACGTACTGTCAACTAAATGTTGTAATAATCTTTTCTTAATTTCCTTTAATTTTTAGTGATTGATCATCTTCGTTTGGTTGACGATTTTTTCCTTATTTAGGTTGTATGTGCACTATTGTTGTTTGTCTTAACATAATGTCTATTCTTCTTCTTTCATTCGTATACCATATTGTATTTGGACTTTAATTAGATCTTTTTCTTATTCACCACAGTTGTTTCTCTATTCTTCTTCTTTCATACATCTTGTTATAGCGGTACGTACTGTTACTATTAGCACTATTCTAAGTTAATTTGATTTAATTGCGTTTGCATGTATCCAATTTATTGTGGGTGCCAAATCTTCATTATATTTTGCTTTTTTTTCGAGTCTCATCCTTTTTGTTCTATAAATTCAAAAGGAAAAAAGTTGAACAAGGGAATTCTAACAGTTATATTCGACCATCATACATCATCTCTAAGACAAAAAGAGTCTTATTTTCTCACAAATTGTGTGTGCCTTCTTAAATATGTGTTTATTCATCTAGTATACCTACAAGTGAACAAAAAAAAAAGAAAACTAAGGTTTTCTCTTTCATGAGAGTAGGGCATTAAGTTGAGGATCAAGTTTCAAGCAGTATTTGTTTAGGTAAGCGCTTGTTCATCTACTATATCTAGAAGTGACGAAAAGAAAGAAAACTTTGAATCACTAGGCAAATCATTCAGTTGTTTGCGAGTTAGAGTAAAACAATCTTAATGCAAATTAATGATTTACTCTGGTGGGTAGGCATATGAAGAAATTTTATAGGTTGCAAGCCTTACATGATAGTTTAGTAGTGAGTAAGCTTATGAATGTATATGTGCATGCGAATGTCTGCATGTGCATGACAAGTACGGGAAACCACATCCCACATTCTCACCACCACACCCCAAAGCGACCCTCTCTGAGTGTCAACAAATTTTACCACCAGGATGATTAGTTAAACTAGCAGCAGCCATCACTAAGGGCATGAATGGGTGAGTTTTGAACTAAAAAAGCAAAAAGTATTATTATACTTTTTTTATAGTATATTTTGCTTTTTACCCAATGATTTGAATAGTGATCAAACAATTTAAACCTTTAAGCACGTATATATATATATATATATATATATATATATATATATATATATATATATATATATATATATATATATATATATATATATATATATATATATATGAGTATGTAATGGATTATATTCTCCATCTACGCACATGCATGCACACACACATATATATATGATGGATAACTACAATATACAATATTATTAACGTAACGAATATGTATTGTATCTTGATCCATATTCATCTTATCTTTGTATATAGATTTTGATACATTAATCATATGTCATGAACCACCAGATTGTCAGTCCTCTTTTCTACCAACGTAGTTATTCTATTGTCAATTCATTTAAAGCTACTAAAGAAACATTACAAGTCCAGGGAATTCTTTTTCTTTGTATTCTAAAAAGAAATGTTTTCTCAATGGATATGAACTATGAATGATTCAATAAAGCCATTCTTTGTATGCTTATATAAATAATATACACATATATGAGTGTCAATAAATTTTACCACCAGGATGATTAGTTAAACTAGCAGCAGTCATCACTAAGGGCATGTTTGATCCACGGTACCATAAGGGCCACACCCATCATTTTAAGTGTTATGCTATCTAAAAAAGAAGTATTATTATACTTTTTTATAGTACATTTTGCTTTTTACTTAAAAGATTTGAACAGTGATCAAACAATTTAAACCTTTAAGCACGTATATATATATATATATATATGAGTATGTAATGGATTATATTCTCCATCTACGCACACACACAGACACACACACACATACACATATATATATCTGATGAATAACTACAACTATATAATACTATTAACGTAACGAATATGTATTGTATCCCGATCCATATTCATTTTATCTTTGTATATATAGATTTAGATACATTAACCATATGCCAGGAACCACCGGATTTTCAGTCCTCTTTTCTACCAACGTAGTTATTCTATTGTCAATTCATGTAAAGCTACTAAAAAGAACTGTTTTCTCATAATGGATATGAACCATGAATGATTTGATAAAGTCATTCTTTATATGCACATATAAATAATATACACATATATGTTATGATTGTTTGGACATATATTGCATTTAGTTGTTGGAGTAAGAGAAACGGCTAGGGCCCATTTGTCAAGAGTCGAGCAAATGAGAAACATATCATATCCAATTTGGAACCGTGGGCGAAAAGAAAAAAGAGGTTATCATTCTCTTAATCCATATCCAACTCCGATTGGGTTTAGGTCAAATTTATGGTTGACTCAAATTGTATAAAATACACTTAATATATACATTAACATATAATATTTATATAATATTACATCTTATACATGATTTCTATAATATAGAGATTAAATTTGTATGTGTAGATGTATATATATATATATATTTACATAACGTCTTCAACGCATAATATTTTATAAACATCTCTATAGTTTGATTTATACTTTAGGTGGTTTTGCGTCTATTTCTGAGGACTATTACAACTTTTTCTTACGGACTTTTCTTAGTGAGCTCATCTTGACAGTTTTTAGTTATTTCCGACAGTTTTGACCATCGAAAATTACAATTTTTGGATTCACTGGAAATTCATGGATTTGTACTTGTGGCAAGCACACCAAGGCAATCATGTTAGGCCTCCCAAAATTTAAACATGTTAAGCAGGCCCTAAAATTTTGATTTACATATAATATTCAATTTCGAGAGTAGGCCTCAACTTGTGTTAACTCCTGTATATTCGATACCAACTTGGTCGGTTCAAGTGGTTCACCATTTGTTCTCATTAAGCAAGGTCTCTAGTGCGAGTCTTGTGAATGGAGAAAACCACTACTAGGAGAGCTTTACCCCGACCCGTCTCGAACTAGATTAGTTGGTATCCTTGCGGCTTTGGATACCGATGATTTAGACGACGACAACAACAACAACAACTAAGTCTTTTCTCGTACTAGGATGCCGATGGTTTAGACCCAAAAGAAAAACCATACTCGAAAGGACTCGAGCACACATTTTTTAAGAAATCAAAGTTGGGAGAAAACAAATAGGATCATACACTAAAGTCATTAACCAATCAACCATATCTAACCAGTTAAGATCCCTAATTAACTGTGCCTCCCAACAGCTTTCCCTAGCAATGTCCAAACATGGAATTAAGTTTTAATCCAAATAGTCCACTACCTTTTCTCTCTAGTGCAATGGACAAGACAGAGCCAGACCCACTTCTTGGGTATCGTTACCCTTGACTTGTGCGTCGACCCCCTTAGCCAGATGAGTTTTTGGTTTCTGTGCACCTTTTCTTTAACCTTTTATAAACTCACCTTTCGAACAGTTGACAACCCGGCGTAGAATTCCGATGACCGAACTCTTCTCCATGGGGCTTATGCACAATATGCTAATCCTAATGTTATAGATAATAAACAATCACAAGCATTAACAAGCTAGGTATGTCCATAAAGAAGTTTGGATTCGGGGTCCTCTGCCCAGAGCCATCTTTGGATGATCCACATTGCGTAACGTGATGAGGAGACAAACGTGCGTAACTTGTTATAGTGCCTATGAGTTTTGGTGATGTCGTTTGAAACAACAAATGCTCTAGCTACATTCTCAATGTTGATAAACATGATCTTTTATCCATGGCTTCACCAATTCATCTTCCTCTGCCTAGATCACATAGTAGTATGCAATGCTTCCACAGGTTAACATATTCACTCCTTTTCTTCTCGCTTACTTTTTTTGAATTCTTATAAACTTTACGAATTTAATGTTCTTGCTTTCACAATCATGCAACGACACTTGGTAAGAGTTGGCTTCCGCGAGGCTCGGTTAGGCGCCGGTCACATCCCAAACACTTTGTTCGTGACACACACACACACACACACACACACACACATATATATATATATATATATATAACAACGAACTATATGATGTATGTTATATTAGCATATATAACATACATTATATAATACATTGCCTGGTACAATATTATGTATGATATATTGTATTAGGTAACCTATATTTTGCATAATATAAAATATTATTATAACATTAAATTAACTTTTATATAAAATGTTATTTTAACTTATGTGAGTGGTGTGGGTTCTTCCAAGCTTAATGCGGGGTGGATGCAGCTTGAGAACCCCATGACTCACTGGGTGAGTTTAAATTTGAGAAATTGTGCAGGATCGGTGGGTCTTAGAACCCAATACATGAGGAAGGGCTTAACGACCCGGTTCATTTCCTACCTGCACCTATCGCCGAATATATACTTCACAGAATCACACAAGGTGGATTGATATGAATAGAAATTCTCATCAATTACCTTAAGTATACAATGCACCGAGATCATTAGCTCAATGGTAAGGTGCTCTAGCACCATTGCCGCTGGTGGGGAGTTCGACCCTCAGAGTGTGCATGTGTGAGTGTTAGCTTTGGCCTCCTCTTATAACCCAGAAAAAAAGAGATCTATTTATACAACAAAACATGATGACTTGGTGTCATCCTCACAATCCTGCAGCTTAATCACCAGCAGTCCAAGAGTTCCAAACTAAATGGTGGCAAGTAAACACGACGATTGCTTTTGTTTCGAGACTTAACTAACAACTCACAGCCCGATCTTACAACAGTCATAGACCGCCTATGCCCGTGTTCACGAAGGAACCCTCTCTTTCGCAGGGCATGTCATGCACTTCCAAGGTTCTTCGCTTTGAATCGAATTAAACCAAATGCTCCACGGCTAACGTATAATATCAAAATCTGTGATTTGAATAAAAAATATTTATAAACTTAAGATAACGAGAAAAGGTCTATCTATATTGTTACATTAAAATGAGTCATAATTTGAAAATATACAACAACAACAATAACTAAGCCTTTTCCCATACTAGACGGGGTCGGCTACATGGATTCTTTGTTTCCACAGATCCCTATCGTGTGCCATGTTAGCAGTTAACTCCCAATAAGCTAGATCATTCTTTATTGTTTCTTTCCAACACTTTTGTGGTCGTCCTCTACCTCTTTTAATACTTTCCAAATTTAGTTTTTCTAACCTTCTTACAGGTTCTTCTTTTGATCTTCTTTCTATATGTCCAAACCATCTTAAACGATGTTCTCTCATTTTATCCTCTATTGGTGCCACTCCTAATTTGTTTCTAATAACCTCATTATGTATACGGTCTTTTCTTGTATGACCACTCATCCATCTCAACATCTTCATTTCTGTCACAGACATCTTTTGTACATGTTGATGATTAACTGCCCAACACTCAAAACCATAAAACATGGCAGGCCTAATTGCTGCTCTATAATATTTACCTTTGAATTTTAATGGTATCTTCTTATCACAAAGAATACCTGATGCTCCTCTCCATTTTAACCAACCAGCATTAATTCTATGTGTAACATCTCCATCAATTCTTCCATCACTTTGAAAAATTGACCCTAGGTATTTAAAACTTTCCTTTTGGGGAATGCAATGTGTGCCAATTTTAATTTCTATGTCCTCTGAAGTAGCCAAATGATCAAACTTACATTCCATATATTCTGTCTTTGTTCTACTAAGTCGGAGGCCTTTGTTTTCTAATGTTTCTCTCCATAGTTCCAATTTTCTATTAACTTTTTCCTTAGACTCCTCCACTAATACAATGTCATCTGCAAATAACATACACCAAGGTACTTCATCTTGAATATGTTTTGTTAACTCATCCATCACCATTATAAATAAGTATGGACTTAAAGTTGATCCTTGATGTAACCCAATATTAACTTCAAAGAAGTCTGTCATTCCTTCATGAGTCCTCACACATGTTTTTGCACCATCATACATGTCTCTTATAAGGTTAATATATGTCAATGGGATACCTCTTTTTCCAAAGTTCTCCAAAGAACCTCCCTCGGTACCCTATCATAAGCTTTTTCTAGATCAATAAATATCATGTGAAGGTCTTTCTTTTTTGCTCTAAAATGTTCCATAAGACGTCTCAAAAGGTGAATCGCTTCAATAGTAGATCTACCTGGCATAAATCCAAATTGGTTCTCTGTTGTACTTGATACTTGTCTTAACCTACGTTCGATAATTCTTTCTCATAATTTCATAGTATGACTCATTAACTTGATACCTCGATAATTCGCACAATTTTGAATGTCTCCCTTGTTCTTATATACGGGTATAAGTGTACTTGCTCTCCATTCCTCGGGCATCTTTTGGTTTTTCCATATTTCATTAAATAGTCTTGTGAGCCAAGTGATTCTTATTTCTCCTAGTATTTTCCAAACTTCTATAGGAATATTATCTGGTCCTACCGATTTACCACTCTTCATATGTTTAAGAGCCTCTTTGACTTCATTCTTTTGAATACGTCGGTAGAAATTGTGGTTTATATACTTTTTTGACTTGGCTAAATCTCCTAAACTAATACTAACATTTTTATTTTTATTAAAAAGATTATAAAAATAGTTTTTCCATCTATTTCTTATATCATCATTTGCCACTAGAATTTTTTCATCCTCGTCTTTTATGCATCTAACATAATTAAGATCTTTAGTTTTCTTATCTCTAGCCCTAGCTATCCTAAAAATATCTCTTTCACCCTCTTTTGAGTTGAGTTTTTTATATAAGTCCTCCCAAATCTTAGTTTTTGCTTCACTAACGGCCTTTTTTGCTTCTTTCTTTGCTTTCTTATAAGCTTCTAAAGTTTCACTAGTTTTCTTAGCATAATGTAATTTGTAACATGCCCTCTTTGCCTTGATTTTATTTTGTACTACTTCACTCCACCACCAAGCTTCTTTTTGTGCTGGTACACCTCCCTTAGATACCCCTAACATAATTTGAAAATATAATAACAACAATTTCATAGAACATGCACATGTTTTTTTTTCAGATACGCATGCCCAAGTTATCGAACTGACGACCTTCATCTTGTCAATGAATCCTATAGCCAGGTAAGCTAACTGGCTGAGTGCAAAATGCACATCTTTTCTATTTTTCAATGGATAAACATGTTTCTATAATGGAAATTATATGGAGTGAAATAAGTTATGGTTATTTGCGGCTGAAAAGTCCTTGTGTTCAGTCACTCCCTCGAAAACAATCAATAGAAATGAGTGGACAGCGTCAATGGTGAGCAGAATTTCATTTTTTTCATTTTTCTTGTTGTTTTTCTTTTTTTATATCTTTTGTTTTTCATTTTCAATTGCATAGAAATGGGTCAATGATTTCCTCCTCATGTTCAAAAACAAATAATGACTTTTAAAATTATTTTGTAAATTACCTTTAATGATTTCAAATTATATCCCATGAAGTAAGAAAAGGAAGCCCTGATTCATGGAGGCATTACAGTGAGGTTTAATGCAGCCTCACCTTATATATATATATATATATATATATATATATATATATATATATATATATATATATTGATTGATTGGATCCTACTCACCACTAACACGGCTCACTCATACTCAATCCTTCATCAATTTTCAAATGACCCTTATAACATTCGAAATTACACTCATACCATAAAAAATAATCATTCAACATGATGGGCAACGTTAGTAGTGGATCACTTATATATTGGGAAACCATATCCCGAATTCTGCTGATTGGCGACATAAGTCGATGAAGTGCACTTGTCTGCAGACTCTGTGATGGGCAAACCTTGGAACTGATTGAGCAAACCTTGCAATCATTTAACGGTTCCTTCAAAAAGAATATGTGATTTAAGTCAAAGAAAAGAACCAATGTTATAAGAAACATAAAAAACTAAAGGTTGTTGCAGAAATATATCTGCTTAAGCTTACGACTAACAAAGTTAACAACAAAGACGGCCTATCAGGAATTATAATTTTTCCTTTTTCAAAAAAAATAAGATAGCCAGAATTGATCGGATATAGCAGCAAGACTACAACAACTAAGCCTTTTTTTCATACTAGACGGGGTCGGCTACATGGATTTTTTATTTCCACATAGCCCTATCATGTGCCATGTTAGCAGTTAACTTACAATAAATTAGACCATTCTTTATTGTTTCTTTTCAACACTTTTTGTGGTCGCCCTCTACCTCTTTTAATACTTTCAAAATCTAGTTTTTCATAGATTCTTATAGGTTCTTCTTTTGATCTTCTTCGTATATGTTCAAACCACCTTAAATGGTATTCTCTCATTTTATCCTCTATTCGTGTCACAATTAATTTATTTCTAATAACCTCATTATATATACAGTCTTTTCTTGTATGATCACTCATCATCCTAACCATCTTCATTTCTTTTACAGACATCTTTTGTACAAGTTGATGATTAGTTGTCCAACACTCGTAACCATAAAACATTACAATTCTAATTGTTGCTCTATAATATTTACCTTTTAACTTTAATGGTATCTTCTTATCACAAAGAATACTTATGCTCATCTCTATTTTAACCAACCAACATTAATTCTATACATAACATCTCCATCAATTCTTCATTCACTCTAAAAAATTGACACTAGGTATTTAAAATTTTCCTGTTGTGAGATGCTTTGTGTGCCAATTTTAACTTTTATGTCCTCTAAAGTAACCAGATTTTCAAACTTACATTCCATGTATTATGTGTTTATTCTACTAAGTCGGAAGCCTTTACTTTCTAATTTTTCTCTCCATAGTTCTAATTTTCTATTAACTTTTTTCTTACACTCCTCCATTAACACAATGTCATCAGCAAATAACATACACCAAGGTACTTTATCTTTAATATATTTTGTTAATTCATCAATCACCATTATAAATAAGTATGGACTTAAAGTTGATCTTTGATGTAACCAAGTATTAACTTCAAAGAAGTCTGTTATTCCTTCATGAGTCCTCACACATATTTTTGCATCATTGTACATGTCTCTTATAAGGTTTATGTATGTCAATGGTATACCTCTTTTTTCCAAGGTTCTCAAAAGAACCTCCCTCGGTACCTTATCCTAAGCTTTTTCTAAATCAATAAATATCATGTGAAGGTATTTCTTTTTTGCTCTAAAATGTTCCATAAGACGTCTCAAGAGGTGAATCGCTTTAACAGTAGATCTACCTATCATAAATCCAAATTATTTCTCGATTGTAATACTTTTCTTAACCTAAATTCGAATATAACAGCAAGACTAGTTTAAAATATATAAGTTTTCTTATTCAGACATTTTTGTGGAATAAATGTCAGCTCCACAAGTTTACCCACTGCTTCTTAACGAATTTACAATGACTCATGAGATCACTTATATAACAAATGAGTACACAATGGAAATCTTGTGAACTAAAAATAGAATATTGCATGTAAATAAGTAGTGAGTACAATAAGAATAGAAATCTTGCGAATTAATGAAGCTATGTTTTACTGTCATAATCAAGGTAAGTAACATAAGTTCTCTCTCTCTTGAAGCTGGATGTCGTTTCTTTCTCTCGTAACTTTACTTTGGGCGCCAAATCTTACCATACTGCTTTTTCTTCTTTAATTTGAAAGTTAAAGATAAGATTAGCTTTTCAAACTTATCAAAACAATCTACCATATTATCTAAAAAAACAATCTATCATATTATTTAAGAAAATGCATACCCTATTTGAAGTTGGGCGCCGTCTCTCTCTCTCTCTCTCATTTAAAGTTGGCTGTCTCGTTCGGTCTCTTTTCCATCGCTTCCAAAGCTGTCCGACGTCTCACCGTCTCTCTTTCCCCTTCCCTAAAGCTTTGCGACGTCTCACCGTCTCTCTCGCTCTCTTTTTTTCCCTCTGCGGCATCATCAAACGATGACATCTTTGACCAACGCACGTAAACGAAGGCTCTCTGTCCGTAAGCCATTGAACAGAGAGCCCGTGACGCCGCCGTACCCATGGGCCAAAGATCGCCGAGCCACCATCCACCGGCTAACAGATCTTTTAGAGAAAGGCATCAAGAAGATTTCCGGTCAGGTTTGTTGCAAGAACTGTGAGAGGGTTTACACGGTTGAGGTTGATCTTCAGAAGGTGGAGGAAGTTGGTGACTTTTACCTGGACAACGAAGCTACTCTACACAACCGCGCACCAAAGGAGTGGCTCAACCCGAAGATGATGGACTGCAACAAGTGCAACAAGAAAGAGTGCGTCCGGGCGGTGGTCGACGACAAGAAAAAGCGGATCAACTGGCTGTTCTTGTTGATCACGCAGTCGCTGGGCTACTGCAACCTTGATCAACTTAAATACTTCTGCAAGTACACCAGTATCCACCGCACTGGTGCCAAGAACCGACTTCTCTACCTTACCTATCTTGGATTGCTGCGGCAGTTGGATCCAGAGGGACCTTTTCCTGATCCAGGAACAATTGATGGTCGCTAAATGCCCTAATGACTTGTCTTCATTTTGATTGACGATCTTTTTCTTGTTGTTTTTCTATTATTATTCTTTCATCACTATTGTCACTATTCTAATAAAAAATTGTATTTTATGTCTTGTGTTGTTACGTGTTTGTTTATATCCAAATGCCAAATCGTATTTGCCTTTTTTGTGATTCTCATCTTTTTTTGTTTTAAAATTTTACAATAAGAAAATTGAACCCAAAAGTAAATTCTAACACTTAGAATTCGAGTAAGATTAACGTCCGTCATCTTTCTAAGAGAGAGAGTCTTATGTTCTGTCTCTCACTTTATTGGAGGATGCTTCCAAAAGAAAATATTACTCAATGCTAAACTGTCACTTTCGAATTGCATAAAACAGAAAAAAATAACATATAGATATTAATAGGGGAAGAAATAATACAAGAGATGTGTGAGTTCACACCCTTGCAACACAAGGCTTTTTATTCGGTGGAGAAGGTGGCACAGGCCAAAACAGCATTGATAGGTTGTATTCCTGCTGTACGTCACGACCAGATGAGATGAGATCACAGTTCACAAATGGAATTTCTAGGCAAGGAGGTTCATAGAAAAGATATCCTTCACTTTTCACAAGTGATGCTGAGGTAGCACTCAGGGGAGACCTGGAATCCGGTTTCTCCATCTTGACAAGCTCCAGACTGGATACGTTTTCATCTTTTCCGAAAGTGTGACAGTCATTTGACTGATTATTACTGTGGGATAAATTTCTTGTGCCACTAGCAGAAATAGGTTCTTTATATACTGATATAATACCATTGTGAATTTCTCCAGAACCATTTCCAAGGTCACCACCAATCAAACTATCATTATATATGACCTCGTTATCACTTGAATCACGAAGAATTGATGGAAAACCAACAGAAGTATTTTGTTTGCAAGAGTTCTCAAGTCCATCGGAGCTACGTGATTGCTTGTTCCGTAAACATGAAGTTAGGTTCTCAGCATCAGAAGTTCTAAAGGCAGGTTGATCTGCAAATGGATCCATGTGACCAAGCAAGGGGACACTTTCAGGCCTTTCCATGTGACTGCTTGCCAAAAAGCTTTGAACGTCATAAGGTCCCCTTTTATATGATCGTTGGAAACTCTATTATATTGCTTGTTAGAGCCCACAAACATATCACAGAGTGATGCATTTTCACTACATCCATGAGAATATGCCAACTCATTCGTGTAGGCATCATTCATGCACAACATCCAATCATCTTGGAGCGTAACTGAATCAAGTGAGATCTGAACATCCAAGAAAGCATTTCCAAGAAACCCTTCATGGTTCAAGTTGTATGGCTCATTGCTGAAATCTCCACAACTGATCTCTAAATTCCTTTTGTTGATCATACAACTATCAGTCGATCCACTGAAAGACTTATCAGCTATAATGCGTGCAGGTGTTCCATGTGAAATTTCGTGGGGTGCCCCGGGACGCTTATACAAAATACCATCTTGAACTTCCTTTTGTCCTGCTTTATATTGCTTTCTTTTTTCCTTTGATTCTGCCTTTATAAATTTTTGTGAACCGGACAAACATCCTTCAGCAGATGTTGATGCCTGACTGCAATCTGATGACTGCACAATCATCGGTGGAACTGTCAAATCCCGAACTCTGCTGGTTGGTGACATAAGTCGATGAAGTGCACTTGTCTGCAGACTGTGATGGGCAAACCTTGGAACCGATTGAGTAAACCTGATGCTAAATACGAATCAAACTTCTTTTTCAAAGAACTATTCCAGTGATTCTTTATTGCATTATCCGTTCTGAAATCAAGAAAGCAACGCAATCATTTAACAGTTCCTTCACAAAGAATATGTGATTTAAGTTGAAGAAAAGAACCAATGCTGTAAGAAGCATAAAAAACTAAAGGTTATTGCTTAAATATATCTGCTTAAGCTTACAACGAACAAAGTCTACAACAAAGACAGCCTATGAGGAACCATATTTTTTCCTTTTTCAGAAAAAGTAAGATATCCATTGATTGGATATAGCAGCAAGACTAGTTTAAAAGATATAAGTTTTCTCCTTCAGACATTTTTGTGGTTTAGATGTCATCTCCACAAGTTTAACCACTGCCTCAACTCAGACAAGAGGGAACGTGATGGTTCCAACCAGAGAACCATTTTCAACACATCAGTTTATTGGGGATGCTCAACATGAAGTCAACATTCACTGTAATGAAATGGACCTCCCTAAAGAATTTACAACGACTGATGAGATCACTTGTATCACAAATGAGTACAGAATAGAAATCTTGCGAACTAATGAATCTCTGTTTTACTGTCATAATCAAGGTAAGTAACATAAGCTCTCTCTCTCTCTCTCTTGAATCTGGGTGTAGTTTCTTTCTCTTCTAACTTAATTATGGGCCCCAAATCTTACAAGACTGCGTTTTCTTTTTTAATTTGAAAGTTAAAGATAAGATTAACTTTTCAAACTTATCAAAACAACCTATCCTCCAAAAGTCGAGCTTCAATGACTATCTCTCTGTCAAAATTGAAAAAAAGATGAAGCGGCATATGGAGCTTCAATGACTATCTCGCTTACACACTTTCTCCTTCTGCACCGCTAGCGCTGGGCACGAGCTCAAGGCGCGCTCGTCCGTCCTCGTGGGCACAGGAGCTTGGTTTACCAGAAGATCAAAGGGTTCAAACCATTCTCCCTCTTCCCCCCCCCCCCTTGCGACGTCTCACCGTCTTCCTCTCTCGCTCTCTTTCTTTCCCCTAAAGTTGTGCGACGTCTCAAACGATGACATCTTTGGCCAGCGCACGTAAACGAAGGCTCTCTACTATGGAACAGAGAGCCCATGACGCCGCCGTACCCATGGGCCAAAGATCACCGAGCCACCATCCACCGGCTAATAGAGAAAGTTATCACGAAAATCTCAGGTCAGGTTAGTTGCAAGAACTGTGAGAACGTTTACACGATGGAGGTCGATCTTCACAAGGTGGAGGAAGTTGGTGACTTTTAAGTGGCTCGAACCAACGGGAAGGATGTAAAGGAAACTGTGGCCGCTCACGAATGACCATCCAACCGTTCAAAAGAAAGCCCAGTAGAAAATCTTGAAAGAAAGAGGAGCAGACCCAACTCACTCCAAGACATAGAAAAAACAAAGAAACCGAGTGAAATACATGCGACAGTCAATAGCATTATTCCTCCCACCCAAAATCTACTTATAGGAAACGTTGAAAATATCGAAACTCAAGTACCTTTTTGAAGATCCGCCGCTGCCTAGCAGATGACACGAGAGAAGAGAGTCGACCGAAAGTATAGAATTTGTCGACAGAAAAACCCGTATCACAGTTCATGCAGGTACGTATTAGTATAAAATAAAATAAAAAAGAGAAAGAGGGACGGAGAACTTCACGTGCAGCTTTCAAAAGTACTTTACCTGAATCGAAACATGATAAAAAAGAAAACACCTTCTCTAAGTCGAGACATAACCGAAGGGAAACGTCTTACTTGTGTTGAGACAGGGCAAAGGAGAAAATACCCTCTTGGAGTCGAGACAGAGGACAAACCCTGCCTTAGTCGATACAGGGCAGAGGGCACGCCGCTTACCTAAATCGAGACAAGGCAAAAAGCGACAATAACCAATAGAAAAAAAGTCAAGAGGCCAAAGTTTGGTCGCAATAAAAGAAGCGGCAAGTAGACAAAACCTCGTCAACCGCAAGAAAAAGCCATGGGCCGACACCCTCGACCAGGAGGACAGAGGAGGACCGCAACAAAACCAGCGGCACAAGGCCCGCGGGTGGCCTTAGGGCGGTGGCAGAGGCAGTTGACTGACCTCCCTCTCTCTCTCTCTCATCTACTTTTTTAACGCATCAAAAAATTCCTCGGATAGTGAACTAAAAAGTCTATTATGCTCCTATTGGTTTTTAATATTACTAGGTGAAAAGTCAATTTTGCCCTTTCATAGTTTATGAAAATTATGAAAAAGTGAAAGATTGAATTACTTTACTGTCATTTTCAGTTAAATATATTACAATACTCTCATTGTGTCAAAAGATAGATTTGTCCCTATCCTTTTATAGAAATTACAAATTCAGACTAAGAGGCAAAATTATAAATTTACCCCCAATTAGTGATGAACTTTTAGAAATACCAAATACCAATTTTACTATTCTATCCTTCGTCGTTTTGAAAAATTACAAAATCAAACAAATAGATAAAATTACTATTTTATCCCTAGTGTTTTGGAAAAACAAAGGCAAGAATTTTTGGAAAAAAATTATGGATTTATCCCAGCTTTTTTATATTAAAAATGAGTTATTTTCAACTCATTTTTTTGACATTTTGCATCGTGCTAATTAGAGTTATGTTATTTGTGGTTTGTTGCTTGGTAAATATTTTCTTTTTAGACCGTCTATTTGTTATAATTGCCAAAAACGTAAAAATGAACTCTTGAATATGTATGTGAGAACTAGCAGACATAAAAGTTAAATGATCTAAACTTCTAAACATGAAAGAGAAGAATATCACTCGCTCTAATACTTGAAGGTCTAGAGTATGTTCTAAAAGAAATTGTGCATCCGCCACTACTAAACGCAACATAACAATAGATAGAAATGTATAAAACATTTTTTAAAGATGAACAATAGCAAGAACTTTCATGTTGACATACATGGAGGATGACTTGATAAGGGTCTTTGAGGAATTCAAGACCGTGAAAGATCTGTTTGATTCTATAAAAGCTAAATATGATACAACTGTCAAGCTACATATCAAATTACTAATATAAAATATAATTTCTTCAAAATAAAAGAAGGGGATAATATAGTAGAACATGTAAACCATATGTTGGTAATAGTAAAAGACCTAGTTGTGGCACAATCAATCATCCTAGAACGATGCAAATATCCACAATATTGAATAGTCTTCCACCGTCACAAAACATAGTCACCACTGTCCTTAGAATAGGGTCCGAAATCAACATTTCTAAATTACCCATGAAACTAGCAATTGAACAAGAACATAAGAGTACAAACATAAAAGAAAAATTGCTATTAGTAAAAGATAAGATAGGCTCTACCTCCAAACCCAACAAAAAGACAAATAAGTCAAACAAAAAGTTTGGCAAAAATAAAAAGAATGACGATTAATCTTTTAAGAAAATGCACAAATTGCATGAGCTCCAAGGCATGTCAATACACTTTACTTCAGCCCAAATCATCAACGAGGTACATGCAGATATCAACAAAATTCCTTCACGATATAATGGAATTACAGTCGACTTGTCTTGCACACATAGTCGAGCTCAAGCAATTGAGGTCAACCGTGAAGAGAAGAAGTTTGTTTGTCTTGTGGGCACTAAAGAGAATAAACAGAATTTTGAAGATTTTCTAAAGATTCTGTTGATCAAAAGAAAGGCTCTTTTTGTAGGAGAGAAAAGGCGATAGAGAGAGTTTGAATTTCTTGTCTCCATTCTCCATTCATTGTGCTATCAATCGCTTCTTTATAGCTTCCGACTCTGAACAGATTCCAAAACAATCATGATTGTTCACCAACAGAGGCATCAATGTGTCAATTGGCATTATTTTCTTTCGCTGTTGATTTCTATCTGTTTGTATGAACGGACATACCCATTCATTCGGTTTCTATTAAAGCCTCTTTATTTCATGAATTGAACATTAATAGAAGCTATCAGCAAGAGGTGAATCATTGTGGCTCCCTTACCACCCAACGAGACATTGAGATTCTTAGAAAAGCCGTTTAGAGACTTGCATTCGACAGTAGTGTCTCAACCACATAAGGCCGATGATGCAACCTTAAAGAGAGAGGCACATGACACTAGACATGTCCGGTTCTGGGTTGCCTGAAACCTGGAACCGGAACTGAACCATCGGTTTTGGGACTGTTTCGGTTTTGGATCCAGAACCCAGAACCTTCCAAAACTGGTGAAATATAAAAAAAAACAAAAAAAACTGCAAGCCCCATGGGAGTCGAACTCACACCTAACTCAGCGGTAAAGCCAAACTTTGACTTGTGTAAATAACTCTGCAATATATATATTTAGAAACCATTTAAAACCGCCGGTTCTGATTCTGGTTCCAGGCCAGTTCCGGTTCTGGTTCTGAACCGGTTCATAAAAAATGAACTGTAACCTTACCCTCCGGGGCCGGTTTGTTCGGTTCCGGTTTGAACCACCGGGCCAGTTTGAAACCGGCCATGTCTACATGACACATTAGTGGTGCTTCTTAGAGGGCAGTACCGTTCATTCTTACCACCATCTTCTTTTGAATTTTGCTTTACTTTGAAAAATTCATTTGAATTTCATTCATCTTTACCAAATTCATTCATCTTTACCAACAAAAGTCCCCACTAGCAAGGATAGATCGTGAGCATACATGTACAACTGACTTTTTTCGATCAATACAGAAGAATTCCAGAGGTTTGAATCATTTGAATATATATAGGAACACAATCCCGAGGGTTAGACTCTCGTAAATACAAACAAATATCAGAATAAATCCTTAATCTCCTTCCTTTCCTGAATCCTCTCTCTCCCCTTCTCTTTTTCGGTGAATCTCTCGTTGGCTATTGGCAAGGAACCCATCCCTTTCCCTATCATCTCTCTATTTTCTGATGAATCAGCTCTCTTTATTCCAACGAGTTGTGTATGGTTTCTGTATCCCTACTATAGTTGCTCTAGTATACACATTTCAGTTTGAACGGCTTGGTATATAATAGTCTCATGCTTTTCAATTAAAGTATCACAATAGGATATTTTCAAAAACTAAGTAGCGACATTGCAGCTCCAATGTTGAAGGTTCTTGGTTGGTTGTTAGCTTTTGTAGGATTTTCAGTTTCTTTCTAAACATATGCTTTAGGTAGTAAGAGATTCCAAGCTGCAAAGGTTTATTGGCTTGATTAATATTAATCATTTGTTATTTCATACATTAAATAGTTCTTGTTCTACTATTTTTCATGCCTTCTTTATATTTAAGAAAACTTGGCTAATACTCTATTAGTGAATAACAACTTACAAAATCTGATGTGTGTTCTCATTTTATAGGATACTTCTTGGTGGATTGCGATTCTACACCCGAGAAAATTGTCTTCAACATGGTAGTGATTATGTGTGTCTTATATGCAAAGGATGGAAATAAATAATTCTAGACTCGGGCAATCTAAGATCATATATTTTCACACCTGCACGAGTCGTGACCATTACCTACACCGAATGATGTCACATGATTGTTATCCAAATTCTAACTCCAATAAAATATCTAATATCGATAGGTCTAAACAATCTACTTAAAATGGTGCAAAGTTGAATAGCATAATCCCCGGAAGTCATGTATAAACATTTAAACAAACTGACTTTAACTATCTCCCTATTTCATATCATCTCGAAATACAACTCAAACAATTTGCTACTCGGCTTTGTATGCTCTCGTGGTGCTAACTTCATGATAAACTGTAAAATAATAGAGTGAGATCCAACCCATAGCTCACTAGGAAGTTACATACCTTTTAACATGTTTTATACTAAAAACATGGAAGTTTCATAAATTTTTTGTAACTAAACTATATTCACGTTTCAATTCATGTTTTTAAACTCATACACCCACACACATAGTAGTTATGATAGTTACAACTATATAGTGTCTGTCCCAAGACCATAGGAGTCGTTCGGCTCTCACTTGCACCACCTTGGTCATCGTCCACAATGGTCAAACCACACCGACTATCATGGCATAGTGCATGAAAACACTCTACATTTGCCTCATGTTGGAACACTTGAGAGTGACCCACAACTATACAGACCCACACAACCATACAAATCACACATCATTATGTTTCAAATTATGCTCTTTATCAACCTCATCATAAATAACATTATCTCAAAGCATATAAAATAATTCATAATTTCAAACATAGTTTAAGAATCATGAATAAAATATTCAACAATCATGCACATTTGAAACTCATCTAAAAGAAGGAAAATCACTTCTAACATGGTTCTATTAAAGAATACATAACCCCAATTTAAAGGAACACCAAGATCTAAACCCCAAACCATTGGATCGCTCTTATTACTACCAAATCTTTCAATTTTAATCTCTAAATAATTTTAAATAATAATATTATTAAAATTTATCCAATTATGAGTCTAATGCAATAAATCATATCCTAAACGACCTTGAAATTTCCTGAAAACCAATCTAGATCCAAATAAGTTGCCTTGGATCTAAACTGTCACATAGATTTGTTTCTGATCCAAGTTGAACAATACAATGCGTATTATGTATTCCTAGGTCAACAATGAACCTTAAACTCCCTAAACATGTTGTGTTCAGTTATGTTTCTAACTCATAACCTTGCTTTGGACCTAACTTGAACCCAACTTGTTTTTTACACGACCGTTTTTCTCATTCATTGAAGGTGGTTTTGAATTGGTCACACACCTCTATTAATTGTTTTTGGTTATGACCTGATCTTGTTATATATCTACATGGTTGTTGTGTTGATAGTCATTTGTTCTATTAATGTTTTTGTTATTACTACTACTTGTAAAGATGTTTCCTTCGTTAAAAAATATCTTTGCATTTTCATCAAATGCTCTTCAATCGGGTGTTGGATTCTCTCTTCCTCCTTTTCCCTGCCAAAAACCTTATATGAAAGTGGGTTATCAATCTAGCATGTTTTGCATTCACCCTTCTTTTATGAACACTAAAGATTTGTGTGTGCCAGAAAGAGAGAGCATATCATTAATATCAAATCAATTGATTCTCATGGATAACAAAACCGAGTGGCAGGTACATTGGAAACCATACAACTGAGTTTTGAGTCTTCAATTGAATGGTTCTTCTCGTATTGTGATATGCCATTTTTATTGGCGCTTTAAATTTCTACTCAATTCTGTTCGTGCTCCTAGTGGTTATTTACATGTGGTTTGTTCTACTTTGATTTGGTCACATTAGAATGACGACCATCATACCGCCTCACAATCTTGGGGAAGTTATGGATGTTCTTTCTATGTTAATTCATAAACTTGATACTACAATAACATCCTTCCATCTTGTTTAGATTTTTACCGGGCATTTGGTGTGTATTTTGCTTCTTCGTCTTCTTCTTCTTCTTCGTGAAAATGGTAAGTTTTACTTTGGTATATAACCTCTAGTTTTTTATTTGCGTCGCAAAAATTCTAAAGTCTTGAGTATTGGATGTGGGTAATGTGTGGTCTTAATATCATTTCTTAGTAATATGTTCAGTCCTTTCTCTGACTCACTTTGTTCAGCATTATGGCACTATGGGTAGCAAGTTTTCTACTAAATTGTTGTATGTCTACATTTAATACCAATGGTTGGGCTCTCTCCTCTCTACTTTTCTTTGCTTTCAAAATTTTTGTAACAACCACTTTAGTTTAATTATTAAAAGGAAAAGAAAAAGCATCTAGCTTTATTTTCATAAAATGCTTATTTTTTGGCTTATTTGGTTAAGCTTCAAGAATTGCTGGAGTATATGGACCTGTCTTCTCAACTGGAGAACAAACAATGGGAATGTTGGGTAAGACTTTCTTTTATTTGACTATATGGATTAGATATCATTTATCTCTCTCAATATTTATGACGTTTCAATATGTTATACATGAAACACAAAATATAAGAAATTTTAAAGATGATCGATAGCGACCACCTAGAAATTTGGAATTTTCTTGAAGATAAGCATTGAACACTGGTCTTGTGTATATTTGGCCTATAAGGCATTCATGCACTTATTTTCACATTGGCCTAGCTATTTAACTATGTTGGACTTGATATATTTCATATTCGCCACATACAATATTTGTATAACCTTGTTATTTTGGTATATAAATAGCTTACTATGAAAACTTCATCAACATTTATTACTTTATTTATTTGCATGATACTTTTATTTGGATATATATATATATTATTTTGCAAGATAAGTTATGTTATGATTATTTGATATTGTATATCAGGTATACGTGATGGAATCGTATTCTCAATAAGACAAATCTTCGATACATTAAAACTATGAAAGTACTTTCCAACGGTTATTCACTATATATATATATTATGACAATTAACTCCCAAGATATTCTGGTGGCTCAACCCCAAGCAAAAACACTTTTTTGATAGTTTCTCTTTTTTAGAAAAACTTTTTCAATACAGAAAGTTTTTCTAGCGGTTCTTTTAATTATTTTTGGTGGTTGAAGATTTGTCAAAAATAATTTGTCCCCGACGTTAGGAGATGTTGAAAGTACTTCTGATGGTTTTGTACCTATTTCCAAGGGTTGTTACAATTTTTCCAAAGAACTTTTCTTGACAAACTTATTCTGACATTTTTCAATTATTTTCGTTGATTGTGACCACCGAAAATAACAATTTTCAGAATCATTAGAATTGTCTGGATTTATACTTTTGGCAAGTGCACCAAGGAACCCATGTTAGGCCTCCCAAAATTTAAACATGTTAAGTATCAACTTTAGGACCTAAACTTTTGATTTACATATTAGGCCTCAACTTGTGTGACTACTCCTGCATATATTGGATACCAACTTGGTTGGTTAAAGTGGTTCGCCATTTGTTCTCTCATTAAGCCAGGTCTCTAGTGCGAGCCTTGAGAATGGAGAAAACCAGCACTGGGAGAGCTTTACCCCCACCTGTCTCGAACCAGATTAGTTGGTATCCTTGCGGGCTTGAGATACCGGTGGTTTAGACCCAAAAGAAAAACCATATTCAAAAGGATCTGACCACACATTTTTTAAGAAATCAAAGTCTAGAGGGAATAAACCAGAACATACACTAAGGTCATTAAGCAATCAACCGTATCCAACCAGTTAAGATCCCTAATTAATTGTACCTCCCAGCAATTTGCCCTACAATTGAGCAGCATCCAAACTTGGAATTAAATTTTAAACCAAATAGTTCACTACACCAAGCTTTTCTCTCTAGTACAATTGAGAAGACTGAGCTAGACCCACTTCCCGAGCATCAAACTCGTTACCCTCGACTTGTGCATCGACCCCCGAGCCATGTGAGTTTTTGCTCTTTGTGCAGCTTTTCTTTAACCTATCACAAACCCACCTTTTAAGGGGTTGACAACCCGGCATAGAATTCCGACGACCGGACCCTCCTCCATGGGGCTTATAAACAATATGATAATCCTAATGCTATAGATGTGAAACAATCACAAGCATTAAACAAGCTAGACATGTCCACAAAGAAGTTTGGATTCCGGGTTCTCTGCCAAGAGCCATCTGTGGATGATCCACATTGCACGCACACAAAACATCAGATTGTTAATGGCTTGGATTTGGATCTACATCAATCCAATCTAGTCTCTTTGAGAACCTGTTTGAACAATCCTATGGTTAGCTTGGTCCAATCGATACTAATTTAACATGATTAGGTTATGGCAAATAAACTTCTACATCATCCAAATCTTCATAATTAGTAGTTGAAAATATTCAATACCTAAATGTTTCTTTCTTTTCAAAGAAAAAACATACCATGCCACGGCAGAATTCTAGCAACTTGATCATGTTAAGTTTCTCATGATGGGGTATCATAGATCCCTCATGGTGGATTTGCATTCAAATGAAAAATCCATAATGAATCTAGACTGTGTGTGCATACACACACACACACACACATTAAGTTTCTCATGATGGGGTATCATAGATCCCTCATGGTGGATTTGCATTCAAATGAAAAATCCATAATGAATCTAGACTGTGTGCACACACACACACACACACACACACACACACACACACACACACACACATATATATATATATACGGCTGCTTACACGGTTACAGCACGGTCATGCATGCTGAAGATAAATGCAATCGAATATGATAATTTCTCACTTTATTGGATGCATGCAAAAGAAAATATTATTCAAATGCTAAACTGTCACTTTCAAATAAAATAGAAAAAATAACACACATATATATATATATTAATAGGGAAAGAAATAATACATGAGATGTGTGAGTTCACACCCTTGCAACACAAGGCTTTTTATTCGGCGAGAGGAAGGTATAAGCACATGGAAGAGATGCCTCTCTCTATGGTATAAGGGGAAATAAATATACCTTCATCCAAGATATCAAAAAGGAGCAAGGGTACGCAATGCGCTACCTACATCCCTTCATCAGATAGGAAGTTGGACTGGAGAATTTTAGAAGAGAACCTCCTTGTGGTGCAACTGATTCTCTCACACCATTTGTTCCGTGTGCCGGTGACACACAACCGCTGAAGTCCAATATTCTCCTTTCTGATAGGAAAGGCTGCAACAAGGAAAAGAAAAGGATATTGTTCACGACAAGAAAGAACTTTGCAGAGACTGCAAATACAATCATAAGTTCTTTGGGTCAAAAACAAGATCAGTGACCATAATACTGCTTTTGTCAGTAACGTATACCAGTGACTTCTTACCAAGCAATAAAACAAATTCATGGCAATCTGAGTATCAACTGCAGAAAAATAGTAGTTAAGAGAGATTCCATACATTGAAACAATCTACTTATACGAATTTCTAATAGTAGAAACAGACAGTGGAGGACCTAAACAAATTCGTAGGGTGATGACAAACAGCCCAGTTGGGTGTAGTTCAAGTGAGGCAGACTATATAAATTTTCACAAATTTTGGGCTGATTTTATAGAAAATTTTTGGGGGATTTTGAGTGAGGCAGACCTTGCCTCACTCAAAATCGGATAGTCACAGGTAGACATCGTATAGAAGGCAGACCTTTCAAGGATCATCCATGGGTTCTTTTGAGGTGCACACCGTTGAACTTCTTCCATCATTGCATTAGAGAGATCCTTTGTCCATCTCTCCAAATTACACATTAAACACAACTTACCTCACTTTACCTTTTGATCGAAGATGCACTTACTTTCTCCTCATAAGCTCATTATGAAAAAGCTCTTATGTCACGCATGAAATTTTCAATTTTGCAAAGATATTGCAGTCAGTCACCAGCACACAAAGAAGAGGCTATGTGGGAGAGACAAGGCTGAGGCGGATGCGTGGTTAGCAAGGGTAGGACAACTTCATAATGAACCTTAAACAAGAAGCTAGTGTTTCACCATAAGAAGATAGAAATGAGAAAGATGAATTCATAGTGGTTTGAGAATCAAGTGACATGACCAATTGAAGCTCCAATTCGAAGGTGTGAGAAATTTTATCAGGTATACTACAAAAGGCACTGGCAAATGCTTAATTGGCAGATATAAAATATTATCTTGTATACGTATATAAATAATATACATATATTACAAGAAACCATTCGTTGTGATGAAACCTTTTCTCGTAATGCATATGAACTATGAATGTGGTTATGGTTATGACCTAACACAGATCAGTATGACATTGAAGAATCCATGTAACAGACCCAACCTAGTGTTGGGAAAGGCTTGGTTTTCTTTTGGTTTCAGTTTTGGCTTTGGAATGTCAACAGAACTTGCATCTAGTGCTATGCATGGAAAAGAAAGGATCATACCGAGCTATGAGATGGTATGGGAATAAGGTTTTCTAGCTCATTGTGAGAGAATGGAACGTTCTCCTTAGAGTGATTATGTCCACCAGTTTCCTTTGCATTCGCTAGAGAAGATGGTGCATCAGTTTTTTCACTCGCCAGAATTTCTTTGGCTTCAACTAGTACTGCTGCTGTCTGCTCGCTTATTTGTTGCATGAGTCCAAGCGCATCATATCTTCTCTCTCTTGGACTCAAGAAGAACCCCATCTCCTGGATGCATGAGATGCATGAGGAGAAGAGTTGTAAGCTGGCACACTTAAAGAAAATGAAGAATCAAAGATACTGGCATGAAAAATTAGTGCAAATAATGGTACCTCCAATGTAATATCCGTCTCAAGTCTTTGACCTAAGAACGTTGAACTTATAAACCAAGGAGACTTCCAAGCTGAAGGGGAATCAAAACCTCTTTTATAGCCAGGAGTGCTGTCAAAGCTGCCAACAGAAAAAAATGTCATTCATTAAAAGAAACAGAATATGGTCTCAATACGCATGGTTGAGTTCCTAAGATGCCACAATAAAACCAAAGACATCAGCAATCGCCTATTATATCAAAAAGAATTTCAATATCACTTATATGATGCATTTTAATGACTATCCTGCGAGTGACCCCAAGACAGAAGACTATGTGCTCATCTAAACCAAGAGTCTATACGGCAAAGCAACATAATAAATTCTTAGGAATGAGGATCAAATTGCTTTCTCATGGAAATGCCCAACCACTGAAGCTACCACAAAGTCATACAGAGCGGCACATGAGAATAGTTGCTAACAGAATCTCTTGTTGATTTCACAAAAGAAAGCACACTCATGACATCATGTGATGTTAGTTCCATCGCAGCTCTGGCAAGCAAGTTTGAAAGAGAAAAGATGGAAGATTGTGCAGACACTAGAGATTGCTTAGTTTCATATCCCACATCTGCAGGAATACTTAAAACTACGATTAGGATGCAAAATAAAGGATCCAGGAAACATATTCTTCTCTATTTCCAGCATGCACTGAGCCAAGTAAAGGGCATATATCCTAGCACACACAGTACATCACTATCTCAATTTTGTGCTCTTTTGTAGTGAATTCTAGGAGATCTACTACCAAAGTTACTACCTGTATATAGAATCTCATTCTAGAAGAACCAAAAGGACTTAAAAAGTTCTTAACACCTGACCTCCTTTTATGCATCCTGCCAGAATTCAATTCCGGATATAACCGTGGGATGTAACTGCTCCACAATCATTTCCATTATTTAGTGGGATAACAAAAAAACAAGCGATCCTGGACTATATCGGCAGTACTCCATGCAGGCAACCCAAACACACAAAGACTTACCACCAGTGAGAAGATACTAAATCAAACTTGATAAATCACTTAATTAAATACTGAGAGTTGATGCCAAATTTCACTTGTAATAAGTGGCCATAGACAACCACAGATTTTAGCACCGATCATCGATAGAAGAAAACAAAATAAATTATAAAAAAAAGGTGTCTTAACATTAAAACACAAGTGATGTTGAGTCAATAAACAAAAAATAAGTGTTTAAGGAGCAGAAAATCACTCACATGCTCAGGTTTGCAGTGTCAGGATTGTTACACGTATTGCTCTTATCATACTCGCTTGAATTTGATAAGGTAGCAGGCCAATGCAAAGATGAACAGGGGGCTGAGTGTTCTGTCTTTTTCTCACCAATGCTCGGAGAGAGGAAGCATGCGGATCCAGAATTCCCAGATGGACACTCAATTTGTCCACCACAGCCATCTGAGGCCTTATCAAATTTTCTACACAGTTGTGCTTTTGGTGTTTTAGAGGGAGAATTGAAGGACTTGATTAGAGGATATCCACATCCAGTAGGAGACAATAACTGCAAGTCATTCACATCACGTTCTAGAAGAACTCCAGATGTCTGCATTAAAAGCAACAGGTTCTATTAATAGCACAAATCTTCAAAACTAAAAGTTCACTATAGCTGTTAATGCAAGCCGATGGCAAAGAAAAAATAAAGTCAAAAAGAAAAGACAATGAACTTAGCATGTATTACCTTCTTTGAAGTTCATGATTCTTCTTAAAGTTCATGAACTTCCAAAAAAGGCAGATACCTAGAAGCCAACAACTTCTAAGGACAAAAAAGAAACAAATTACTACAGGATGGCACTGCTCTAAAAAATGAATGCAGATTAAATTTACTCAATCAATTACCTCATCAGGTTCGGAACTTACCATAGGCCTTATCCCATCTTGTATGCTTGAAAGTTTTTCATCAAGTGAACTGCCTCTAACGCTCATGTTATATTCTCTTTGGGAAGAAAACATGTTGACCATATTGGAGCCCTGAAGTTTTGAGATTACTGATTTCTTTTTACGCTGATAAGGGGGGGACAGTAATGCTCCTTCAATTGAAGACAGAGAAGGCATCTCCTTCTCCTTCTCATCTGAATGTGAATCCACAAAACTATTTTCATGTCTATATAATGGGGAAGCACAAACTGGGTCACTAGCTGTTTCTGTTCCTAGTATTTCACTCTTATGCTCTTTCAAAGGGGTCAAGAGCTCGCGTTGCCGTTTTCTCAAGATAGAAGGTGGGCAAGTAAAGCTTTTTGCAGCATTCCTTAGAAAAATTTCAGGACTCCTATCTTGAGAAGGTGCATCCCAAAATTTATATGGTGAGCAATTAACAGAAATCATCGTCTGTCGATCTCCAAGGGAGCTGTATCCCTGCTGTACGTCACCACCAGATGGGATGAGATCACAGTTCACAAATGGAATTTCTAGGCAAGGAGGTTCATAGAAAAGATATCCTTCACTTTTCACAAGTGATGCTGAGGTAGCACTCAGATGAGACCTGGAATCCGGTTTCTCCACCTTGACAAGCTCCAGACTGGATACGTTTTCATCTTTTCCGAAAGTGTGACAGTCATTTGATTGATTATTACTGTGGGATAAATTTCTTGTGCCACTAGCACAAATAGGTTCTTCATATACTGATATAATACCATTGTGAATTTTTCCAGAACCATTTCCAAGGTCACCACCAATCAAACTATCATTATATATGACCTCGTTATCACTTGAATCACAAAGAATTGATGGAAAACCAACAGAAGTATTTTGTCTGCGAGAGTTCTCAAGTCCATCGGAGCTACATGATTGCTTGTTCTGTAAACATGAAGTTAAGAAGTTCTCAGCATCAGAAGTTCTAAAGGCAGGTTGATCTGCAAATGGATCCATGTGACCAAGCAAGGGGACACTTTCAGGCCCTTCCATGTGACTGCTTGCCAAAAAGCTTTGAACGTCAGAAAGGTCCCCTTTTATATGATCGTTGGAAACTCTATTATACTGCTTGTTAGAGCCCACAAACATATCACGGAGTGATGCATTTTCACTACATCCATGAGAATATGCCAACTCATTCGTGTAGGCATCTTTCATGCACAGCATCCAATCATCTTGGAGCGTAACTGAATCAAGTGAGACCTGAACATCCAAGAAAGCATTTCCAAGAAACCCTTCATGGTTCAAGTTGTATGGCTCATTGCTGAAATCTCCACAACTGATCTCTAAATTCCTTTTGTTGATCGTACAACTGTCAGTCGATCCACTGAAAGACTTATCAGCTATAATGCGTGCAGGTGTTCCATGTGAAATTTCGTGGGGTGCCCCGGGACGCTCATACAAAATACCATCTTGAACTTCCTTTTGTCCTGCTTTATATTGCTTTCTTTTTTCCTTTGATTCTGCCTTTATAAATTTTTGTGAACCGGACAAACATCCTTCAGCAGATGTTGATGCCTGACTGCAATCTGATGAGTCATTGACTGCACAAACATCAGTGGAACTGTCAAATCCCGAACTCTGCTGGTTGGCGACATAAGTCGATAAAGTGCACTTGTCTGCAGACTCTGTGATGGGCAAACCTTGGAACTGATTGAGTAAACCCGATGCTATATATGAATCAAGTTTCTTTTTCAAAGAACTATTCCAGTGATTCTTTATTGCATTATCCGTCCTGAAATCAAGAAAGCAATGCAATCATTTAATGGTTCCTTTATAAAGAATATGTGATTTAAGTTAAAGAAAAGAACCAATGCTGTAAGAAGCATAAACAACTAAAGGTTATTGCATAAATATATCTGCTTAAGCTTACAACAAACAAAGTTAACAACAAAGACAGCCTTTGAGGAACCATAATTTTTATTTTTTCAGAAAAAATGAGATAACCAGAATTGATTGGATATAGCAGCAAGACTAGTTTAAAAGATATAAGTTTTCTCCTTCAGACATTTTTGTTGAATAAAATTCAAAGATGTCATCTCCACAAGTTTAACCACTGCCTCAACTCAGACAAGAGGGAACATGATGGTTCCAACCAGAGAACCCTTTTCAATACATCAGTTTATTGGGGATGCTCAACTTGACATTTCTTTCAGCTCTTTATACCAAACACAACTTTTCTAATGGCTGCAGGTTTAGTAAGGGAAAATTTAGAAAATAGCTCTGGGTTCATCCAACTCAGTATAATGGGGTTCATTTGTGTACGCATGTTCTTATATCCATCTCCCAATCATTCCGCTACCAATATAGCATGCCTCCAAAAGGATCCACATTGAAGTCAACATTCACTCTAATGAAATGGACCTCCCTAAAGAATTTACAATGACTGAAGAGATCACTTGTATCACAATGAGTACATAATATAAACTTGCGAACTAAAAATAGAATATTGCATGTATATGAGTATTGTGTACAGTAAGAATAGAAATCTTGTGAAGTAAAAAAAATTTGTCATCTAACAACCTGTGAGATTGCACCATAATGGCAACTTAATTTACTAATGAAACTCTATTTTACTGTCATATTCTTCACACTAGGACGAACCAAAGATATTCATAATCTAGGTAAGTAACATTCTCATTGCTTTCTTTCTTTGTTTTTTATTTTGAAACCGATGGGACAGTTGCAAATCAAGAAAAGATGAATTAACAAAAAGTTAAGTGTATTATCATATAAAAATGTGAAGACAGCAATTTCTAGAAACAAAAGAACAAGCATAAACTGTAACAAATTCTCGAGTCCTTGATCTCCATCAATTAATAATATCAATAACATTGCATTTTACGACATAAAAGTCCATGATTACCAACTCATGTAAATGACAAGCTCATTGACATGAAAAATTCCTTCCAAAGACAAACCACTAAAATTTTGGTATATGTGCTGATTAATTAAAATGAGCATAAATGATAGAACACTTAAAATGGTCATTCTAAGGCTTGATGGATGACCTCCCAGGTAAAAATTTTGCTAATTCTGCCCATTTATTGCCATAAATCTGATGAACTCGAATAAGTGACAACTCTTCTTCTTCCGTCCAGGGTTCCCTGTTTATGGCTGGATTCAGATGATTGTGCCACCTGTAAAATCAGCTTTTAGCATTGACAGTGATTAAACATTAAAGAATTCATGGTCAAAACAATTAATCACAATCTAAATAATGCAAAGATTGTGAATGATCAGATAAAGAATATCAAAAATTTGCATTATTAAGCATCAGATTATTGTCACAGTTAGATAACTATGCAAGAACTGTAAACGTAGTGTTCCTTTTCTTGTAAGATAACTATGCAAGAACTGTAAACGTAGTGTTCCTTTTCTTGTAAGCATTTAACATCAGAGTTCAAAACCTAGCAAACTTTAACATAAATTTGTCCCAGCTTGATTAGTGAACCAAGCAAGTCAACTTGGTGCTCCACATGGCTTAGTTATCTTTCATTAACTGCTTCATTGATCAACGCACACTACAGACATTACGTGCATCTCTGCAGGTATGTGTGCACCTGCAGCTGAAAAATGTAAAGATGACCTGATCATTGGCAATGTCACAATTGAGTTAACATTAACTCATCTAGTGAGAGGAAAATATACTGAAAAAGTGTTTTAGGTGCATACTCTCTTACATAATCCTAAGTAAAATATGATCAATAATCAAAACGAAGTGGCAAGAACACTACCAAAAATTTTCACATTAGAACGCACCAACTAATAACATCACAATTCATAGGTTATGACATAAGCATAGACAGTACAACTATGGTAGACAACAAACGATTGGTACTCAGGATTGGAAGTGTTAAAGGTGGATTGTGCTTTACCTCTCACGACATTGTTTACCAATTCGTCCAGGCAAAGCTTTTGCAATAGTTGACCACTTTTTTGCCCCATACTTGTTAACAAGCTCTATTATCATGTCATCCTCCTACTCAATATGGAAAAACATTTAGACGACCAAATTAGATTAAGCAATACCAATCAGAGTAGGCAATGCTACCTCCTTTGACCATGGGCCTTTCACGAGTTCAGGATTCAAAACTTTCTGCCACCTATGTAAGCATTGGACATCGGTCCTATCCTTGAAGAACTCAGCTGTTGAAAAAGAGCAAAGCAGTTTAAGTGTGGGGATGTAGTTCCTGAATGCAATGGATAACATGGTCCACCCAAAGTGAGAATCCAATGGGGAGAAAAAAGATAAAAAAAATCAAATTAGTTTAGAATATATTTGAACTTTATTCCCTGCTATCAAAATATAAAAGTAACAGACATATTCAATCGCAAGCAAAAATATGAGAATTATGTCGAGCACAAAGAGAGAACGATTAGAAATAGAGAACTCACAGAAAGGAGAGGAAAACAAAATTAAAGACGAATATCATTGGTGAGATTCATGATTGCGAACGTAGCAACTTTTTTTCTCTAAGAGAAAAGTAGTTGTAAATGATCACCAATAAGAACACTAACAAAATATTAGGATCTTAAAGAGAATATCATAGAATAAAAACTGTTAACAGCATAAAGATTTGTAGAACTTTTAGTTCAATAAACAAATTAATGACTGTAAAAACTTATTACAGCTTACCTATTCTTTTCCAATTTTTCCCTTTAAAGCATTCTACAGCTTTCTTCAGTATTTCGTCCTGCAAACATGATGCAACATTACATCCAAAGAACACCAAGCACACAAAGACATAAGAAACATGTACAAAGAGAAAAAAAGCTTGATTGATTAACTATCCCGAAATTGTCTTTGGAGGTACTTTTTAAGATGGAGTGAAATCCAATAAGAACAAGCAGTAGAGAGTGGGACATCTCCAGAAAAAATTTACATAAGTTCAATCAACCAGCATATCACACAACAGCAGTAGAGAACAAGAATTCTCTGTATACCAAAGTTTACCTCCTCAGGGGTCCAGCCACCCTTTGTTGATCGCCTAGTAGGACCGCTTGTCCTCCTATAAACGATGATTCACGTCAATAAGAAAATAATAGGAATGCATACTATATATGCATGTATCTTCAGGTTTATGTATGTGTGAGAACAAATCATGTAGAAAAAAATGTGTGACTCTACATATGTATATGCAACATAACTTTGTCGAAAATACCCCTTCATATTCATATGTGTAGACATCAATACATTATATACATATGTATTATGAAATTACCCAAGAGACAATCGAGGGTTCTGGGTGGTTCCAACACCTCCCTCTGGAACAGCGGCAGAAATAACTAGGGTGTTGCAGATCTGAGCATTTGCAGCTCCTTTCATCTTCTTCCCACTCAATTTTGTCAAGTACCTGCAAGAATTACTGATCAAATAAGCAGGCACTCTGCACTGGTCAGCTCAGACAATTGGCAACCGTGGGGCTAGCATGAGTAAGCATTTCAAATTCAGATTAAGGTCAGGACAGAATACCAATAGTTTTGCCAGTCACATAACCCCTTTCCTTTGAATCCAAGCAGATCCAAGGGGATCGATCTTTAAATTAAGAGCAAGCTGATGAATAATAACAAGAGTAATGGTTTAGGAGTCTGCATTGGGCTCATCAAATAGTATCACTAACAATTCCACGTTTTCATGCTTCCTGAACAATACTTAGGGTTTTTTCTCGCTTCTTTGGTCCAATTCAGGAACCATTCAACGTTCTTAGGAAATAGGGGTTTGAACCAATCTCTAGGACCACTTCTTTGATTTTGACCATGCAAAACGTTTCGTTTTTAGGGCAAATCAACAGCATATTCAGATGCATTATCCAGCTATACTTAGCCAGTTAACTTGATTTTCACTGTGAATTGTAGTTCTGATACTTTGGAAAATGTGTAGAAATTCTTTAAGGAATTTATCTGCCATGCAAAACGACCGTTTTGGGGACTTCAATGGCATACTTAAATGCAGAATTCAGCTATAGTTATTCTGCGAACATGATTCCTACTGTAAATTGAAGGCGTGATCAGTTTTTTCTTCTTATTTGGGTTGTTGCCGTACTGTCAAGAAGTACCTTTCTTTTCAAGAGTTTAATTTTTCTGCCGTTATCCTATTGATGTTTTATCGTTCTCGTGAGTTTCTCTAAACTAATTTGTCCAAGCAAAGACAGGATAAATAGGATGGTCATTGTGATCTGCAAACTCCGTTCCCTAATTTGCTGCAATTCTTAAGTTGATGAAATCCGTGTTGATATCACAAAAGAATAAATCTCAGTATCTCGATTTTCCAGGAAGGCCCTGAAACGTTGATTTTCCAAATAGTAAAAATAACAAAAATTAGCAACTCTGTGAAAAACGTAGGGTTCTTGCAAAAAAAACACGATTTTCGAAAAGTATCCACCTCCGATCTCGCATTTACATGAAAATCCTAGATTCCCAAGCTTAATTTGAAAAAGAAAATATGAAAGTAAAGGAAAAGGGCATATAGAGTCGACGCTTGATCCTCATCGAAAGTGATGCAGCCGTGGTTCCTGAATCACATGAGAGAGAGAGAATCCGACCAGATTCTTGACAAAAAAATCACAAGAACGAACCACCAAATCGGCGAAGAAGCGCCTGTTCCCCAAAGATAGAATTCTGCAGACGAACAACGCAATACCGATTGCTCGATCCTGAGAGAGAGAGAGAGAGAGAGAGAGAGAGAGTTGTCCGTTAATTTGAACGTTCAAACGCGCCTGACTCGACGGTAAGCATTTACATTCGAATAAGAGTTACACGTGGCGAACACTTAAATACGCGCACATCGCACACACTTTTTTTTTAATTACCAAAAATTACTCCTGATAATTTTTGATAATTACGAAATTATCCTTCTAGGTCTCCTCTCTCCGTGAACGAACCTTCGTTTTGGCATCCATTTTCGTATATTCTTTCATTTAACCTTCACTCTCCACCTTATTACTCAATTTACAACTATTTTTATTAAAAGAAATCTATCAAAAAAAAGAAAAATAAAAATAAATAAAAGAAGGAAAAAAAAGGTCAATTCAAAAGAGGATTCTTCAATTTGTCTAGTATGTTATTGATTTGGATTTAGTTTTCTTTTTAGTTATCATGAGCATTTCTCGTGTTTAAGAGACATGTTTTGATTGTTTATACATAGTATCATAATTTGCTATATAGATATGGCTCATAAGACATGAGTAAATTGGTGTAACTTCACTGCTTCATGTAGGAGACACAATGTTGTATTATACAGATGATACCCTATAGATAATAATAAAGAAAAGAAGAAGTCGGTCTTCGATATTAGAAGGAGGATACATCAACCTCATACACTCACTAAGATTAAAAAGTGATAACAGTGACACACACTATATTGTTGGCAGAGCTTGTCTAGTGAAGAGAACGGATGTGAGATCTAATAAATGGGTTGATATTGCATGTAGGAGTGAGATTAGTTAGGATTTGCTATATGAAGTAATAGATCATGCATTGTTAACTACTTTTATATAGTGTTGGCAACCAGACACAAATACCTTCTACATGCTATGAGGTGATATGATTATCAAACTTTACGATGTCCATAAGATACTTGGTCTTTCAATAGAAGGACAACTTGTTAACTTAACATAGGAGGTAATGGCTAGAAGCAAGAAAGATATTTTGAGTAATATATTAGAGATGAAGTAGTGCTAGAGATAAGAGTGTGATCATTAAATTTGAGGTATTCTGAACTAATTTCTTAAGAAGAAGAGTCAATAATGAAAATAAGGTTTATTATATTTTTTATATCAATTAGGTTGTACATTATGTTGATAAGTATATAGATAGAGTGTCAATAATGATGATTAATCTACTAGCACATGATGTTTGAAAGGTTGTTACTTATGCATGAAGTACAAGCCTATTTATACAAACAACTACAAAATGCATCACAGACAAAAGCACAACTTATTAGACCTTTTCTCCAAGTAAAAAATAGTTAGCATGCGACAAGAATGACTAGATAGAGAATCACGAGTAGGCCGATGGATGGGAAATGTGTGTCACAGTAAATGTTTTATTAAGCGGCTTAGTAAATATCATAAGCAATTGGATTTGATGATGGTAAATAGATATTTTGTGAATTTACAACTATGTTCTTAATCTTGTAATCAAACATACCCTTGTATATTATATATTTTTATATTTTATTTTGTGTAATGCATATTAGTTATTGAGATACCGCATATGCATTCATTGTGTGGATGTTACCAGACTATGTAGTTCTCAAGTTTGGTCGTCATCAAGGCATCCTACTTATACTAATAAGACTCTCTATTGCAAAGAGACCTACAAACTCCCATGTGTATAAGGTATAATACGAGTCATGTGACACCACTTGGAATATACAATGTCACATTGTTTTGAGCTTTAGCATTTTGAGGTCCCAACATTATATCCTCATAAGTGTGGTGAGTTGTACATGGACTCATATTTAGAAAATGCATCGATTTATTTTATACATTTTATTAGTCAGTTGCATCATATCTATAATACTCTAGTTAGGCAACATGATACATCATTCTTCATGTAGGTAAATAAAATATTGAATATATATATTAATAGTAATTCTAACTTTATTTTTTATTATAATACTAACTTTTCTCAACTGAATTTTGTATACTAATGCATTTATGCAATATGTGACATACTTGCACCAATGCTAGTATATTTAGAGTGTGTGTCATGGTCATTGTCAGTCGATCCTATCTTGCAATGAAAGAAATTTGAATGAGGATGATATGTATGAGCAATATTGTGAAGAAGAATACCGATTGACTATATATGAGGATAATAGCAAGGAACCATGATACTTTTGGATGGGGTGGGATGTGTGATGTTCTTTTATAATATTCACTACATGAATATGTAATTGACTTACAATGAAAGAAATTTGGTTTCTTTGTTGCTTTTTTCTTAAAATACATAATTATAATAAAACCATGCTTTCATTTAAACTTAAATCAATTTCATGCACAAACATTAAATAACAATTAATCATCATTCTCAATATTATGTACAACATCGTCTTCTAGATGCTTTCATTTAAACTTAAATCAATTTCATACACAAACATTAAATAACAATTAATCATCATTCTCAATATTATGTACAACATCGTCTTCTAGTCCTATAATTTGTATATACAACTCGATATGTTCATTAAATGAAGTTTGTCAATTCTCAATATTTTCATGTCAATAATATTATCACGTTGAAAATATATGAAATATCAAAGACCTATTAACCATGTGCGTCTACGAAAATATTAGTAGAAAAGAGGATTGATTGCTATTTAGATAAACGAAATTACTAAATAACATAATGAAATCTTTATATGTTATGAGTATCACTAAAAAATATCATGAAGTATCATGATAGAACATGTACTACATATCACTCACATCTAAGTCATAAGTATGATGATAGAACATGTACCAATGATATGTTCCATCGAGTAGTGATGACCAGACTCATGTTTGACATGAACATCTAATAATCACTAGGGAAGATATCATCTCTCATATATACAATACGATGAATTACAACATCAACACCACCATTCTCCATGAGAACTCATGCATATATTATGTGTCACTTCTTTTAAGCACTCTCTATGAGCTTTATGCCATCACTCCTCTCTTTGTCTTAAAGTGCACTAATGACTCTATGCACGCAATTTTCATCTCAAATAATATTCACCCAAGCATTTATAAAGATGTCCATAAAGTATGGTATCGTCATCTCATATGTCAATTTAAAATCAAATTACCTCAAAATGTTCTTCTCAATGATTTAAAGAGAATCACAACTCCCTCAGGAGTAATGATTCACCGTATGAAAGGCATTTTATCCTCGATCACATGTACGTCTACGCCTTCCTCTGAGCGAGGTATTCTTATATGCATGCTCCTAGATAATAAGTCTCTCTTCGTAGATATATCTCATGGTCTCTTTTTAGTACAATGAATGGGTGACTCATTTTAGGTAGTGTAGTGAGGATTCAACTGTTCATCCAACACATTTGTATTGGATGATTTCTTAACTCTTTCAAATGGTCTCTATTATAGATGGTCCTACATCATCTCCTACATTATCAGTAATATTGAAATATCATTTTCTATGTTTAGCTTCTTATAGAACAATAGTTGATAATTGTATTGATTCATCATATTTAAGGAGAGGGTTGAGCTCGTGAGCACAGTAGGTTGCAAATTATAATGGCATATCTTTTATTATAAATCTATCATCTTCATATGACATTATACTATCCTATAATAAGGTCAAGAGTATATCATTCGTGATTCCTCAAATAAATTCTTTTGTAATGTCAATGTAATGCATGGTAATAGTTCGTGATTCCTCAAACGAATTCTTCAATTCTATAATCTACAACTATCAACAAATATAATTATTTTTAAATTGTATCAAATCTCTTAGTTGAGCTATCGATGAATCCTTTCAATCTTGCGTATGAACTTTCTATCCTAAAAACCATGAATATTCAATCATTATATATTTCAAGAATGTTATATATGCATTAAAAACCAATTTTATATACCTATTAGTTGTATGAGTACTATAATAAATCACACTATCCATTCATACCGAGACAATTCTTTATTTATATGGTTTAACTACTGCTCTTTTACGTAAGAGAGAAGAGCGGAAAAAAATTCACTTCAATTTCATTATCTACATTGTCTCCTTGTAACTACTATCATCTAATGTATGGACGACTTCCTTCAACTCACACCAAATACACTCATCAAAAATTATTTGAATAGCATTCACAAAAGCCAAATCATGATAACTATAGATGACACATGAAAAGTTGTTTAGAGTGCATTACTCTCTCATACAACTCAACACTCAAACATAATTCTTTTTTTTTATGCATAAAAACGAAGGCTATAGAGAAGTTCTTAGAGATTGATGTGAATCACACAACCTCAAAAAAAGGTATTTTATACTATAAAATATAAAAATATATATAATTGTTAGATACTATTTAGGGTAAACATTAGAAAATAAAGTATACACTTTTATGTTTGTCTTATATGTGCTTTCAAATTTCAATATCCATGAAAATATATGAAGTAGTTGCACGAAATAAAGATGTGCAAATACAATATCACTAAGAGTATTCATATCAAGAATTTTATAATATCATATATGATAATGCTTAATGCTTACATCCTATAGTAGTTATTTTAGAACACTTCAACAACTCATTTCTTACTTCTTAGATTTTCATCCGTACATTATAAATATGTCTTATTATACTCATATTTTTCTTCTTAACCTGCTTAAAATGCATCAAAATATGCTTTGGTTTGTAGTAGTTTTTTGTAAGGTCCTTTATCAAACTTAAAGCTACTCAATTTCCTTACAAAAATATGCCCTTCAAGATACAAACCTAGTAGGTAGTTATGTATCTCATTAACTACATTTAACTTCTAATAACCATCAATTTTATCATTTTCTCTCAATAAAAATAGACAATTTACCTTCTTAATACCTATCCACCTATTACTTTCAATATCAATATTTTTACTTAGTTTGTATTTGTCATTTCTTTGACACCCAAGTCATACCTTGCTTGTTACACCTTTGCTCTTCAAATAAATAATAACAATAATAATATTATGCTTCCTCTCAATATTTCTTACATACTTGATAAGTTTGTAACTACTCCTAAATACATTATCGAACATAAACATGACTGAATATTCAAATTTATCACCCTCTCAACCAATAAATTGATATTCTACCTAATTGACCAACTAGCCAACAAATACATCATCCAGTGCACTAGAATAACTTTCGCTCTTCTTAGTCATCATATAATAGGTACTTTGATCACTCGTCTTCTTCTCTGAATCGATTTCATCTTAACTACTTGTGTTCGAGTTACTCATCACTCTGTAATATATATAGGGATATAAGGTTTGAAGCATAACACATAAGAAACCGTTTCTATTCGGTTAAGAGAGAAACATAATAGGAGCATCTCTTATTAAGTCGTGTCTCTCCATAAGTGGGAGATGTGGTGGAACTGTGTCTCCTCCTAAGAAGAGATGTGACTGAGATATGCCTCTCCATGAAGAGAGATCGCTTATGATGCATTTCAAGCTAAAATTCTTATGAGTAAATTATTTTTCTCAAAATCGTGAAATAACCTTAAACATAGGAAAAAGCTCAAAAATAAAGCAAACCTATGAAAATACATAGATATTACTAAAAACCAACCTTTCAAAACCAAGAAAAAATAAAAAAATCGGTTGGATCTATCATTTCTTTATTTTTTATTTTTATCTTTTTTATTTCATTTGATTTCAATCAGGTTCATAAGGAACTAATTGATAATAATTGATTGTGAATAAGGTAGCAGTAGCTCTCAACGAAAGAAATGTTGGTCGCCGGAGTAAGAAGAAGAAATCATCGAGAGAGACGCGTCTTATTTTTATATGTTTCTTTTTTTTTCTTTTTTTCTTGATTCTTGTTGTTCATTTTTTCTTGTTATTTGTTTTGGTTTGGTTTGGTTGTTCTTGTTTTTTATTTTTCTATCTTTCTTTTTTCATCCTTCTTTTTCTTCGATGAGATTTGTAAGAATATTGATTAGTTGTGAAGAAGAAGACAACACTAAATAAAACATTTGTCACCGTAGCAAAGAGATCTAACGAGATAGACACTTGCTTGAATTTGGTAGAGAGAAGAGGGAAATGCTAGAATTTGGTGTGAGAGAAAAAAGTATTTATATGAGGAGTAATTTTGGTATCATTCCAAAAGAACGGTTGAATAGTAAAAGGAGTGCCCAAATAGTTATCCCTTGAATATTTGATCCATTTGCCAAGTTAGAAACTAAGGAATGGATCCAGGTGGGAATGCGTATACCTATACACATCCCCGACCCAAACCTTAATGGTTGAAGCGGTTAGAGCGCTTGCTCCCCTCAAACAAGGACTCCAGTTCGAATCTGTCATGGAGCTTTACCTCAAAAGTGAGTCCAATCCAACCCGGCTTGAGATTGATTAGTCGGCATCCGGCGGGCTTCCCGATGCCGGTGGTTTAGACAAAAGAAAATCTACTTTAGCTAAGAAAACGGGCATCATGGTGCAACGCGCTCCATCATGGGTGTCCTATCTGATGCGATCCATGAATTGTATTGCTGGAGATTAAAATGTAGTCCATATCAAAGGTGTCTTGACAAGCAGCACTTTTGACATCACCTAGTTAAGGGCTCAACTCACAGATTGAAGGTCATAAGTTCGATACTGTAGTGTGGATCTGGCTTTGCGCACACCCTATCTTACAAAAATAACAAAATTGCTTCACAAGCATGCCATATAAACTTGATGGGTTTACCAATTGGAAAGTGAGATCTCCATCATCTAGAAAGCAAGCATGCAGGGTGTTAGCTCAACTGGCAGGGCTCTCTGACTCCTTTGCTGTAGGTGAGGAGTTCAATTCTTGAGAGGGGTGCATGCATGAATATGTGTGTTAGGCTTTGACCTCCCTTTGTAACAAAAAGAAGCGAAAGAAACCCATGAAGATAAACCAACGGAAAGCAAGTTCGATACTGTCTTGCATGGCCTCCTCACATAAATAAGGCAAAGACATGCTTATAGTCCCAGATTCCACTCACCTTAACGGAAAGGCAAAACAAAACCAAGACCTGTTTTACATTAAGTGGAGTAAGCTATACACGTATTCTTATTTACCTTTTTCACTCTATATAGGGTAAATGAACCAACCCGCTCATGGTTAGGCAACACTTGAATCATCCTTAACTTTATTGATGTTTCATCTGTGAAAGCAATTATGAAGATGAACATGGTCTCTTGAGCTCAATTTGATTGGCGAAAGTTTACAATTTTTACACAAATGCCCCTAAAGTAATTGCATTAGGATATTTAAGGTAAATGAAGGGTTGTTTGTGTTTTACTGTTTCACCGAGGGAGATTTTAGGTAAGAGGAGGGCCATTTACCGAGGGATATTCAAGGAAAACCCTCTCACTTAGCTCGTAAAAGGATGGTGGATCGTCCATGAACTCACGATTAGTTTGGCTCATCCATGAAAAATGAGCCAAGCAACAAATAGGGGTTGTTCGGCTCGTGACTCTATCCTTGTCTCATACCAACCTTCATGCTAAGCCATCGATACGTAAATCTAGATAGCTGGTTCCTAACTGGTCCATGGTTCCAGCCAGGACAAGAACCGGCTGGTCCCAGAATTGGTGAAACCAAAACCGGGGCTCACCCAGTCCAGTTCCAGTTTCACCTTTTACAAAACCAGAACCAGATCCAACCAAAACCCATGGTTCTAATAACTTTTTAAAATTTTCTTATAAAAAATTATTTTTTAATAAAATTACCAGGGGGGTTCGAGGTTTTGGATAAACCGCAAATGATGGTTTCCAGACATACAAACAACCAACATCAACAACTAAGCCCTTTTCCATGCTAGATGGGGTCAGCTACATGGATTCATGTCTACATAAATCCATGACCATAAAGAAAAGTTTTAAAAATCTTTAGTTTCAACTGAACACAGAAATCATAGAAATAGTTCAACAAGAAATATGCAGGCAACAGAATTAGACGTATCTTTGTCCCACAAAGCCAATATAAACATACGCCAAAATATACACACACCTGAAAAGGATAAAAGTTCCTCGCGTGTATCAAAAACAAAGGAGCAACAAAATTAAACTAATGAGCTGCTCGCAGTATGTATTAATCACAAATTTGCAAATCTACCATTCATGTTGTGCTTCTAATGAGAACAGCATGACCACAGTTCATGAAACAAAGATAAAAATGCATGAACAATACCTCACCTGGCTCGGGGGTCAACTAACAGGTTGGTCGTGATTTTGATATCCTGAGCGTGCACCTGGCTTCGGCCTCCCCATTGTAACAGGAAAATGAAAAGATGAAAACAAGATATGAATGAAAAGAGTAGCATATATAATTGCTAAAGCTTGAAGAAAAGGTTGTATGAATGCTCTTGCTTCCCTAACCCACAGAGAACCGCATGCGGTGAAGTCCGATATGAAGGAAGGTGTGGATGAATGGGGTTCAGATGGGGATTCTGCCAAGAAGCATTTCAAGGTGCATACAGGTGCCCTAATATGATTTTGCACGAAAGGCATCGAGCCCTCTCGAATTCAAGTCTAGCCAATTACTGAATGACTAGGAGCAGAGTAAAAAGCATTAACTTTTATGTGCACAATACTAGGGATAATTATTTATTCAATTTTCCAAAGGAACCTTATGTCCAATTCGTAGCATTGTAGGCAACAGAGAAACAACATTGGAACAATACTGTTAGCAGCGTATATCAAAAACTTGTGTCTGAACTTCCAGCACGAATGTAATAGCATTGGATCTAGTGGCTCGTAAAAATGTGAGTAGCAGGGGCCGTTGGAAATGATCAATTGAGAGAGAGGGGACGTGTCCAATCACATCTCATGAAGATATCAGTCATCATAAGATTATCCTTTTGCCTACTTTTCTGGTTGAATGGATGGACTTTTCACTTTCCGCTGCCATCTAAATGGAATCAGAAACCCAGAGGAAAAGGAATAGAAACGTTTAAAGCCTCAACTTATAACTTTAGACACCACCCCTGCACCAACCGTCCTCCCACCTTCTCTTAAAGCAAATCTTTGCCCTGTCATAACCAGAAAAACAAATTTCAAGGTTTCACTTGAGAAGCAACAAAGGATGCAAATAGTAGAAGAAGATGAATCAGGGAAGTCACCTTGCCAGTTATTATTGATTCAGTAAATCAAGTCAACACATTGGTTTAGTATATGCTTGCAAATCTCATTCTTTTGGAATTGCGATAACCCAAATAAGTGGGTTTTGCAATTGTACCCTTTGAACATTTGAGAGTGCTTTATAAGGCCTCGTCTAATCAATTGGTTAGGACACGCATAAAGCAAAGGTTTTTAACATGTAGAGATTGCTTTCTTGATTCATATGCTAGCATCTACACTTTTTTGGAAGAGGAAGGAGTAGAAAAATGCCCCTATTCCTAGATCTCTCTCTCAGAACCAAATCAAATATGGGCCTCTTCACAAAGACAAGGAAAATGTCCAAGGGCCCCAAGCATCATGTCATTATATATATATATTTGTTAAGAGATAGTCAAAGCCCTACCTGGTTCAAGTGGAACTGGTGATATGAGTTCAAAAGTTGCCGTCACATTATCACCAGGCATCACCATCTTTACGTTTTCAGGCAGCTCTACCTTCCCGGTAATATCTGCAGTTCTCATGTAGAATTGCGGTCTGTAGTTTGAAAAGAATGCAGTATGACGGCCACCTTCATCCTTGGTCAGAACATAAATCTCTGCTTCGAATCTCTTGTATGTCTTCACAGTACCTGGCTTGCAAACAACCTGCAAGATAAGGAACCATCATTATCATCATCAATCAGATTATTGAAATAGTTAGTTAAAAAAATACCATTGAAGCAGACTATGTGTCTGATCAATTTATCCTAGGATATATCTCCACTACAGTTACCATTGTATGGCTTGGTTGTTTGGAATTTGGAATATAAAGTCCACACTCCAGAGTATTGCATTGATTAAGCACCCATGCTACTCGGCCAGTAGCATCTAGGAATCGCCCAAGAGTTGAAGACTGACAAGGAGTTGGCAAGGTAAATTGTGAAATACAACCAGCTTTGAATCTAAAATAGTTCCTTGGCGGTTTTGCTAATCCTAAGCCAACACTATGGGCTCTGGGTAGGTAAGATACGCCCTGAGTAGGATTAAGCAGATTAACCTAGAGAAAAGATGTCCACTCTACCAAAAAAGCAAGAAACAAGTTGATCACCTGACCACGCTGAACATCCCCGCGCTTTAAACCACGCAAAAGTAGACCCACATTATCTCCAGCCTGCCAATTTATGTCACACAGTTGAAATCTAGCTATTATTAACAGTCTGGAATAGAAAAATAAATTTAAATGAATAAATACTTGTCCGTGATCTAGTATCTTCTTGAACATCTCCACACCCGTAACAGTAGTCTTTATAGGGCCGACCTAATTGGAAAAAATTAAAGAACTGTTAGTGCATAAATGCTAACATGGCACAAGATAGGGATCTGTGGAAACAAAGAATCCATGTAGCCGACCCCATCTAGTATGGGAAAAGGCTTAGTTGTTGTTGTTTGTAGTTGTTGTTGTAGTGCATAAATATAGATGACAAGAGAACTTCAAAGAAAAAGCATTCTCCCATGTCAAATAGGTCCATCCAGGTGCAAATGAGAACGAATCAGGTTTTGCTGCACCTGGCACTGCTGGGCCCATTTCCACCAGCCATGTCAATACGCGCTACATCAGCACTCAGTAGGCATTCTATTAACATGGGCGAAATTGATCCTTTGTGCAAGTCCATATTAGCCATATTCCGAGTCATATATGACCTTGGATCATTAAAGTAGTAAAAACATGTACAGGGCCTAGTTGGCAGAAAATTAATATGCAAGTTCAGCTCGATCAAATAATTCCAGAAAGCACCATAAACATAAAAAAAAGATGATCAAAGATCAGAGAAGTGCACAACGACACCTCACCTGAGTCAACCCCAAAACTTCAACATCTTCTCCGGTTTTAATAGTGCCTTGTTCAACACGACCAGTAACAACTGTTCCACGACCCTGTGCATAAAGAATAAATTATGACGAAACAAACAAGCATACTGATGCACGCATTCTCGCATGCATCCATATATACATACATACATACACACACCAGTTAAAGCAATGCAATTGGCTTTTAGCATTTTACTGCAGCCAAGAGAAATAGTTATAACAGATTTCTATGGATGAGATCAGACATATGGACTTGAAAATGTCAAAAAAACTTAATACCTGAATGGAGAATACATCTTCAATAGGCATGAGGAACGGTTTGTCAAGTTGTCGCACTGGTTCAGGAATATATTCATCCACAGCCTCCATTAATTTCAAAATCGCCTTCTTCCCTATTTCTTCATTTGTCCCTTGTAAGGCGCTTAATGCTGAACCCCGAATTATTGGAATCTCATCACCGGGGAACTTGTAAAAGCTTAAAAGCTCTAGAAAATGAAAGAAACAAATAAGTTCATAAACAAAATTTGGTCAATTTAACAGAATAAGCTTATAAAGCAATTATAAGTTAACCTCAGGACGCACTTGTCTAGCTTTAAAAGTGCATAGCTTGATTAAACCTCTCCATAATTCATTTATTATCCGTTTGATTATTCACATCAATAAACATTGTGAACTAAAAACACATCAATCGGGAGAATCGTGTCCGAGGTGCTGCAATGCAATATTTACATAATAATAGAGAAACACACCTTACATGGAAACAAAGAATGGTGGATTTCACAATAAAGACAGTGAAAATTGGAAGTTATTGGGCCATACCACGTAGTTCCATCTCTACAAGTTCCAGGAGCTCTGGATCATCAACTGCATCGACCTTATTCAGAAAGCACACTAGTGATGGCACTCCTACCTGGAACACATGTTGCAATTAAAAGCTGCAATTTTGCACTCACGGCAAAAACTCTTACATCTCGCTCACTAAACAGAGCACCAACCTGACGTGCAAGCAGAATGTGCTCCTTTGTTTGTGGCATGGGCCCATCAGGGGCAGACACCACAAGAATTCCACCATCCATCTGAGCAGCTCCAGTGATCATGTTCTGCATTGCATCAGAAATGCACGTGTTATAAACAAGATCGAAGATATGAAATGCAGTTATGTCGCATAGTTAGAGGCCAGTAACAACAAAGTGTTGAAGCTGTAGGAAGTGTCCAATGACCACAAACAAGAAATTATGGAAGAGTTTTAACATAAGGTTCTTCTGAAACAGTAATTTCCTCAGATGATTGCATAAATTTTTTCATTTATACCACGGAATAGCTTGTAGAATCCATGGTAGATAAGTCCAACAAAGTTTTACGCTGGCTTACGGAAGCCTAACGCAACCCTCTTCCTTTATTCGGGCTTGAGACCGGCTATACAAGGGTGATCCCTTACATGGGCGGAGCTCACTTGGCTCACAAGACTATTTAATGAAATATGAAGAACTCAAAAGATGCCCGAGAAATGAAGAGCGAGTACACTTATACCCATATATAAGAACAAAAGAGACATTCAAAATTGGGTGAATTATTGAGGTATCAAGTTAATGAGTCATTCTATGAAATTATGAGAAAGAATTATCGAACGTAGGTTAAGATAAGTATCAAGTACAACAGAGAACCAATTTGGATTCATACTCGATAGATCTACTATTGAAGCAATTCACCTATTGAATTATGAGAAAGAATTATCGAATGTAGGTTATGTTATCAATAGCATGTTATAGCGACCGCTATAGCGTGCTATAGCATTTTGGGTCGTTGGATCGACCCAACCCAAATTACATAAAACCTCATGCTAATGATTGCTCTCTCTCTCCCACCTCTGTTGTCTCTCTCCTGCCTCTCGCCATTGCTCTCTCCTACCTTCCTCCGCCACACTCTCTCCCACCTTCCTCCGCCACACTCTCTCCCTTTCTCTCTCTATCATCCTGGCAGTGTGGCGTGGGAGCGGCTCCACTCACATGTCATTGTGGTTTGCAATCGCTTTCTTTTGTTTGTCATATGTTGACATGCTTTCCTGTTTGATAATGACAGACACCAAACCGAGGTGGGAGGTCTCTAGCTGATCAGTTTGACATCAACCGTTGGTTGTCTATAAGTTTCTTTTACTTGCTTGTGTGTGAAATGTATAATTATACTTACGTGATGATGTTACATACATGCTTGTTTGTGCAAAGACATGCTTGTAAGTTTCTCTTTTGTATTCCTTTAGATGTTCTGTTTTTCTTCTTTTCATGCTTTCCTTTTTCGGTATTGGGTGGAGCTATGTAGCCTGAACGATCCCTAAAAAGATACCTAACTACCCAATAGACATCCTCTGCTGGCTACCTTGCCTAGTCATAAAGGCTAGATCTCTTGTCCTCATTTCTCCTTTTTATGTGAAAAAAAATGTCTCATGTGTTCATGCTTGAATGCTCTTCTGTAGCATGTTTTGGGTGTTTAACATGTATGCTTTTGTGAGAGAATGGCGTAATACTATATTTATATCTTTTTCCTTGAGAAGTTAAACTTGCTTTTATATTGGTGATTTTGTGGGTAACTTGGCTTTGCATATATCTTCAGCCAAACTTTTTCCTTACAGACAGCACAACACTTTTGCACATGTTTGCTTCTGAAAAGACCGTGCCATGCATTTGTAATAAAAAAAGCAGAATGAGGATGGTTGCTCGACTTTGAATCCCTGTATATCATATGTGGAAATTTGTAGGCTCATTTCAGATGTAAATCCTGAAATTTAGATGTACTTTTTTCCTTAAAATTTAAAGGCCTCAAGATTTCACGTATCTGAAATTGATCAGTTCTGGATGCATGGCTAGAAACCAGGGAAATTGTCAAGAAAATTGGCCTGGGTTTTCTTTTGGTGACAGCTAAATCAAATTATATGAAGCTCTATGTAGAAATTGATCCGTTCTGGCTTGCACTATTGGCTATTTTGTTAACACCTATTCCATTACAAATGCTTGTTAGAGTGGTCTATGTATATTGGGGAAGCAACTATTCGCTATTTTGTTAACAAATATTCCATTACAAATGTTTGTTAGAGTGGTATATGTATATTGGGGAAGCAAACTTGTGATTTTGGAATTGTTATCTTGGTGCCAGCTATAGGATTCATAGCAACTAAGAACTTTATATTCTTATAGCACGAGGACCCTGTTAGTTATGATTATATCCGTATTTTGCATTCTATTTTGGACTTTATCAAAAAATAATTGTTCCTTTCACTTAAAACTTTGCCTCCATTCCAGGATATATATATGGAGCTGGTACGTTGGAGAAGTGAAAAACATCAAATCACTAGATCTAATTTGACATGCATTTTCATCTTTTATAAACTATTACCAGGGTTCTTTCCTGTTTGAGCTTTTGGTTGCCTAGAACATGCTATTTCTGGTCAATCTTATGAAGCTGGTACAAGGTCATCTTACCAGCTACTTTTATTGTGTCTATACTTCTTTATAAATCCTTATGAGTTGTAAGCGTGAAAAAGAGTATCATATCATGCATGTCATAGTAAATTTTGGCCTCTCTTTGTTTGTTTAAAGTCTCAATGTTGTACATGTCCTGGATCCATGCTCGTCATGACTTGTGTGGTTATTGGCATTTGGCAAATTTCAAGTTTTTTATTTTCATAAAGTATGGCGTGAGGTTTTTTCCTGGGTACTTTTCTAGATACTGCTCAGCCACATTAATCATCTTGCTGATTTGATTTCTCATGAAACAAATTGTTTTTGCATGTCATTCTATTTGGTCCCAGAAATTTGCATCGGTTCCTTATTGTGAAACATTTTGCAGCATTATGCAGAGGCCAGATGTTGTGTTGCCTCAAATGATTACAAAGGTATTCTTGAAGGCTCTGCCAAGTGTTTGAGACTTTGAGTATTATCTGTATATTGTTAGCTGCTCACATATCTGTCAATGAGCTGCAACCTGTTCTTCTCACTAATGAGATTATGTTATTCCATCGAGTTCTTAACCTGTGGTCATCAGTATGAAAGATTAAAACTTCTTTTCATGTTACATACTGGTATATTATCTAATATTTGATAATGTTCGTTAAAATATGTATGTTGTTCAGAGTAAATTTCTTTTATGCTTACCAAAACCAAGCCCTATTCCATGCTAAACGGGGTTGGCTACTTAGACTCTTAGTTGCCGTTGAGCTCTTATTTGTGTTCTATTAGCATTTAAAACACACTGGTGTTTTTATCCTTTCTTTCAACACTTAGGAGGCCTTCCTCTATGCCTTTCATTTTTTTTCTCATAAATTTCCCCAACTTTTTTGTGATGATGCTTTGCGATGTTTAACTGTTTGATGATACACTTCCTTACAGTATTCCTGCTTCCTTAACTGACAAAGTTGGACAGAACCTAGGACAGCTTCTAGTTTGTATGATCTCATGTAATCGAGCTATTTTGATAGGCCCAATGTGAATAAGAGATTAAAAGTCTTGGGCCTGGAACTCAAGTGTGTGATCTACTTAGGGTTGAGGTGGCCAATGAACGATGAGAATCTGGTAGGGTGGGTGGGGCAGAAAGAGCTTTGCTCTTACCTTACCAAAGGGCTGTAAGCACCCATGGAGCGGTAAGCTGAGAGTAGTAGGTTGTAGGAATGACAGACTCTTTTAAAGTTAATATTGGATTACATAAGGGATCAACTTTAAGTCCTTATTTATTTATATTGGTCATTTATGAGTTAACAAAACATATTCAAGATGAAGTACCTTGATGTATGTTATTTGCATATGACTTTGTGTTAGTGGATGAGTCTAAGGAAAAAGTTAATAGGAAATTGGAACTATGAAGAGAAACATTAGAAAGTAAAAGCTTTCGACTTAGTAGAACAAAGACAGAATATATGAAATATAAGTTTGATCATTTGGGTACTTCAGAGGACATAGAAATTAAGATTGACACACATTGCATTCCTCACACGGAAAGGTTTAAATACCTAGTATCACTTTCATGAAGATGTTACGCATAGAATTAATGTTGGTTGATTAAAATGGAGAGGGACACAAGGTATTTTATGTTATAAGAAGATACTATTAAAGTTGAAAGGTAAATATTATAGAGCAATAATTAGACCTGCGTGTTGGGCAATTAATCGAACATGTACAAAAGATGTCTGTAGTAGAAATGAAGATGTTTAGATGGATAAGTGGTCACACAAGGAAAGACCCTATACATAATGAGGTTATTAGAAACAAATTGGGAGTAGCACCAATAGAGAATAAAATGAGAGAAAATTGAGATGACCAAAAGGATGCTCCCATAAGAATATATGAAAAACTAAATTGTGAAAATGTTAAAAAGAGGAAGAGGAAGACCATAAAAGTGTTAAAAAAACAATAAAGAATGATCTAGTTTATATTGAGTTAACTGCTAGCATGGCACATGATAGGGCTATGTGGAAACAAAGAATCCATGTAGTTGACCCCATCTAGTATGGAAAAAGGCTTTGTTGTTGTTGTTTGTATGTACACCATGGAATAGCTTGTGCAACGAGTACGTTATGTCATAATAGGTCCTATTATAGTGGTCATAATTTCTCTAAGATTTTTCAGACTTCATGTTGTTTTCAAGTTTGAGTAACCTTGTAAATTATAGAAAACCTAGGAAAAGTGGACACCGCAAAACTGGGTCACCCTACTTTTCTGTGACTATTGCATTTTTTAGAAACATAAGATTCTAATGTATAGTTGTACAGAGATTGCAAAATGAGCCATAACCATTACTATTCTATTAAGTAATGGTCACCACCACAAGTACAGCATTTTTTTAATGTTGCATTGCAATTGAAACCCATAGAAAGAACCAAATAAAATATGGGAGCAAAGAATATAAACATACTTTTACATAATCAGCATGCCCAGGGCAGTCCACATGTGCATAGTGGCGTTTGGCAGTTTCATACTCAACATGGGCCTGCAGAACCAACACCAGATTTCAATATAAGATAATAAGTATTTTGCAGTCACAAATAGAAAGGATTACAAGCCTAAGCTTTCCTCTTGTTTTTTGATAAGCTTAGACAAATCTTACCATATACACAAATGATGCGTAATTGTGTATTGTATTAATAGAATTTTCAATATGCCATACAAGTGTAACATAAAATAGTAAAATATCACACAGTACAAAACAATATGGGGGTTTTATTGGAGCAGAACTTTTGATTCAAGCCCTTCAAGCGATGGCATTTAACTCACCTCACACCCTTGATCTTTTGTGAGGTCTCAAATTTTTGTTAGATTGGAATATCTGGGTGGTGCTTTCATCAAAGGCAAGCATGGTTTTGTTCATTTCTTTGTCTCATAATTTTTCTTGATTGCAAAAATGCTTTAGATGGATATCTAGTCGCACAAGCAAAAGACCTTATTTATAATGAGATTATCCTAGACAAATGGGAGGTGGCACTAATAGATAATAAAATGAAGGAAAATCGTTTAAGATGCGACTGAAGGAAGGTCCATCAAGAAGGTGTGAGAAACTAGATGGTGAATATGTTAAAAGAGAAAATGGATGAGGAAGACCACAATAATGTTGAAAGAAAAGATCTAGCTTGTTAACAACTATCATAACACACGAACTCTACGAAAACAAAGAATACTCTAAAGAAAAGATCTAGCTTGTTAACAACTATCATAAAACACGAACTCTACGAAAACAAAGAATCCATGTAGGTGACCCCATCTAGTATGGGAAAAGGCTTAGTTGTTGTTGCTGCTGCTGCTGTTTGTTTAATTGTTTGGTGGGAAGTATTTTCATTAGTTTACAATAATTTCAAGTTCTCAACTCTTGACCGTCTTGGTATATCATTGTGTATCATATTTTCCATTGTAGTAAAATCACATGCATGAAGAGGAAGTACATCACACCAAATAAAAGTGGATATTGTTCAAGTGAAAGCCCAAGCTCAAGAGCAGCTAGGTTAGAAGACAATGAAGCTTGACTAGCAGGAGGATAGTAAAGCTTTTTCAACTGACATTATGTATCAAAATTTACACGCCCCCACTAGCTAGGGGTGGGGGGGACTGATATGCATCTGGGATGTGGAATCACTTGTAGTTTACCCATATGATGTTATATATTAGTGTACAGAACCTTGGGGTTTTTATTTTAATAATGTTATGCATTACTAATAGCTTACTGTAGTTTCCTTATGTTTGGATTGATGGTTTGCATGGTCTCAATTATTTGAATTTGAAAGTTGAATCATTTGATGATGCATATATGATATATGTATATGTTTTAACTTACAAGCATCATATTATGGATGTATTCTATGGCTAATAAGTATAACTTGTTTTTGAGATCTGTTGCATTTTTAAGAACTTCAAGTATTCTTTCTGATTTTTCAGTTTATTTTTAAAAAAATTATAAATGTGATACACATTGACACGTATTACTCATATCATATTGCAAGATGAGAACAGGATGGGTGTTGTATCAATACTTACAATACTATCCTACACTTGAATATTGAATCTTCACTCGACTCTTAATCTAGTGTCAGAGCCAACATGTTATTCCCTTTTAGGGTAACACAACCCTAATGTTAGCCTTATCCAAGCCTTTCCCAACACTTAAGCGAATAAGCTATATAGGCTACAGAAGGACTTTCTTGGAAGTGATCCATAATAATACTATTATTTCCAAGACCAAGCTGACCAATAAACAAAACAAACAGTGGAGGTGATGATATAAACCGTTGCAATAGTGATCCCTCTAGCTTTCTCTTCTGGTGCCTTGTCAATCTCATCGAATGCAACAGCCTTGGCTTTACCCTCTTCTGCCAATACCTGAGTAAAAAAAGGTAGATTTTGAAGATATGGCAGCCAAATCACCACAAAAAAATCCTCCAATGTCATATGTTATAAGCCAAGGAAACATGGTACCATAAATTATATATATGGAAACGATAACATAGGGAAAAAGGCAAAGAATGCCTAATGACTCTCACCTTTGTGATTGCAGCTGTGAGAGTAGTTTTCCCATGATCCACATGACCAACGGTACCAACATTCACATGGGGCTTCCTGTACCAAGATCAAGTGCATTTTACATCATTAGCGAACACAACATACATAAGACTAGTTTTCCCATGATACAGGTTTTAAATTATGGTATTCAGGTAAAGAAAAAGGCTCGAAATGGAATTGGTATTATCATAAATAAAGATTTAAAGGAGAGTGTAGTAGACATACAACGATATGGTGACCGAATCATCACGTTGAAATTAGTGTTAGGAGCACAGGTTTTGAATATAGTTTGTGCTTACGCACCCCAAGTAGGACTAGAAGATAGTATAAAGACAGTTTTTTGGGAAGAGTTAGATAAGGTGTTTCAAAAGATTCCACAAAGGGAGATGATTTGTTTAGGAGGAGATTTAAATGGACATGTCGGTAAAGAGGCATTACGATATCAAGGGATTCATGGAAACTTTGGTTTTGGGGATATAAACAAGGAAGGTAGGGAAATTTTAAATTTTGCTCTGGCATGTGATCTCTTTATAATCAATACAATCTTCAAAAAACGAGATGAACATTTAATTACTTATAAGAGTGGCTTATCACAAACACAAATTGATTACTTTATTTGTAGAAAAAAAGATAGAGCGTGTTGTAAAGATATAAGGTAATTCCAGGAGAAAGCTTAACCACCCAACATCGACTTTTAGTTATGGATTTACAAATAAAAAAATGGACAAAGAAGAAAAGAGTGCATCGAGCTATTCGGACTAAATGGTGGAACCTCAAAAGCAAGAAAGAAGATATATTTAAAGAGAAAGTCATTCAAGGAGATGTTTGGAATTATATTGGCACACCCTCATATATGTAGAACAATATGGCTATACATATTAGGAAAGTGGCGAAAGATCTGTTAGGGGTATCTAAGGGAGGTGTACCGGCACAAAAAGAAGCTTGGTGGTGGAGTGAAGTAGTACAAAATAAAATCAAGGCAAAGAGGGCATGTTACAAATTACATTATGCTAAGAAAACTAGTGAAACTTTAGAAGCTTATAAGAAAGCAAAAAAGGCCGTTAGTGAAGCAAAAGCTAAGATTTGGGAGGACTTATATAAAAAACTCAACTCAAAAAAGGGTGAAAGAGATATTTTTAGGATAGCTAGGGCTAGAGATAAGAAAACTAAAGATCTTAATTATGTTAGATGCATAAAAGACGAGGATGAAAAAATTCTAGTGGCAAATGATGATATAAGAAATAGATGGAAAAACTATTTTTATAATCTTTATGTTATATTAGTTAAGGAGATTTAGCTAAGTCAGAAAAGTATATAAACCACAATTTCTACCGACGTATTCAAAAGAATGAAGTCAAAGAGGCTCTTAAACATATGAAGGGCGGTAAATCGGTAGGACCAGATAATATTCCTATAGAAGTTTGGAAAATACTAGGAGAAATAGGAATCACTTGGCTCACAAGACTATTTAATGAAATATGAAAAAACCAAAAAATGCCCGAGGAATGGAAAGCAAGTACACTTATACCCATATATAAGAACAAGGGAGACATTCAAAATTGTGCGAATTATCGAGGTATCAAGTTAATGAGTCATACTATGAAATTATGGGAAAGAATTATCGAGCGTAGGTTAAGACAAGTATCAAGTACAACAGAGAACCAATTTGGATTCATGCCAGGCAGATCTTCTATTGAAGCGATTTGGATTCACCTTTTGAGACGTCTTATGGAACATTTTAGAGCAAAAAAGAAAGACCTTCACATGATATTTATTGATCTAGAAAAAGCTTATGATAGGGTACCGAGGGAGTTCTTTGGAGAACTTTGGAAAAAAGAGGTATCCCATTGACATATATTAACCTTATAAGAGACATGTATGATGGTACAAAAACATGTGTAAGGACTCATGAAGGAACGACAGACTTCTTTGAAGTTAATATTGGGTTACATCAAGGATCAACTTTAAGTCCATACTTATTTATAATGGTGAAGGATGAGTTAACAAAACATATTCAAGATGAAGTACCTTGGTGTATGTTATTTGTAGATGACATTGTATTAGTGGAGGAGTCTAAGGAAAAAGTTAATAGAAAATTGGAACTATGGAGAGAAACATTAGAAAGCAAAGGCCTCCGACTTAGTAGAACAAAGACAGAATATATGGAATGTAAGTTTGATTATTTGGTTACTTCAGAGGACATAAAAATTAAAATTGGCACACATTGCATTCCCCAAAAGGAAAGTTTTAAATACCTAGAGTCAATTTTTCAGTGTGATGAAAGAATTATTGGAGATGTTACACATACAATTAATGCTTGTTGGTTAAAATAGAGAGGAGCATCAGGTATTCTTTGTGATAAGAATATACCATTAAAATTAAAAGGTAAATATTATAGAGCAGCAATTAGGCCTGCCATGTTTTATGGTTCTATGTGTTGGTCAGTTAATCATCAACATGTACAAAAGATGTCTGTGACAGAAATGAAGATGTTGAGATGGATGAGTGGTCATACAAGAAAATACCATATACATAATGAGGTTATTAGAAACAAATTAGGAGTGGCACCAATAGAGGATAAAATGAAAGAACATCATTTAAGATGGTTTGGACATATAGAAAGAAGATCAAAAGAAGAACCTGTAAGAAGGTTAGAAAAACTAAATTTGGAAAGTATTAAAAGAGGTAGAGGACGACCACAAAAGTGTTGGAAAGAAACAATAAAGAATGATCTAGCTTATTGGGAGTTAACTACTAACATAGCACACGATAGGGGTGTGTGGAAACAAAGAATCCATGTAGCCGACCCCGTCTAGTATGGGAAAAGGCTTAGTTGTTGTTGTTGTTGTTGTTTGTTGTTGGTTAATGCTTTAAGCTGATTATTGGATGATCTAAATGCTCCCACATAACAGTTTCAAACATGTGATCTTCTCCAACAAACAAAACTCAAAAGCTACACATGTTTTCATCATGAATGAAAGCAAAGGAAGATACATGTAAAATCGTCACTAATAGGCGACATTGCACAAGAACCGCCAACGAATTTCTGATGGCAAGTAATTTGCATCGGTAGATAGATAGGATTCTTAGGTTAACATGAACCAATAGTAGATGTTAAAGTGTAATAGGAAATGGGCCACTAGGGCCCAGGCCAAGGGACTGAAACAAAACTCAAAAGCTACATATTTTTCATCATGAATGAAAGCAAAGGAAGATACATGTAAAGTCATCACTAATAGGCGACATTGCACAAGAACCGCCAACGAATTTCTGATGGCAAGTAATTTGCATCAATAGATAAATAGGATTCTCAGGTTAACATGAACCAGTAGTAGATGTTAAAGTGTAATAGGAAACGGGCCACTAGGGCCCGAGACAAGGGACTGTTGGACCCAACTAACCGTTGGACTGGCCCTCAATGGCTAGTTAAAGTAGTCGTTGGGGAAGTCCCAACAACTCTCCTCTCTCTTTCCCTTCTTGTTGTTGTTGTAAACTCTCATTCTTGCTCTATAAATAGAGCTACAACCTTCGTTAATAAATCATCCTAATTTTGGGGGCAATTCCTTGGTTATTTGTTTGACTTAACTTGTGTGTTTGAACACCAAGTGTTTGGTGTATTGATTGTTTGGTGATTCTTGGATTGTGATATTATCATTTTGCAAAGACTCTTCAAGCCAATGGAAGAGTTATTTCTTACAATAGATACAGCTAATACTTCATACACAAAGAAATCGATGCAAACTACTCATATTTAAAGTTTGCCATAAATATCAAACAACAACTAAGCCTTTTCCCACACTAGATGAGGTTGGCTAAATGGATTCTTTGATTCCATAGAGCTCTATCATGCGCCACTGTTAACTCAACATAAGCTAAATCATGCTTTATTGTTTCTTCCAACACTTTTGTGGTTTTCTTCTTCCTCTTTTAATATTTTTACAATCTAGTTTTTTATACCTTCTTACTAGAGCTTCTTTTGGTTGTTTTTCTACATTTTCAAACCATCTTAAACGATTTTCTATCATTTTGTCATTTATTGGTATCACTTCCAATTTGTTTCTAAATACCTCATTATATATACGGATTTTCTATGAGTGACCACTCATCCATCTCATCATCTTCATTTCTGTCATGGACATCTTTTGTCCATCTTAATGATTAACTCCTCATAACCATACAACATAACAGGTCTAATTGTTGCTCTAAATATGACAAATCATTATATAATGGCCCATATTGACTAAAGGCTTCTTAAAACAAGATTTGAATCTCATGTCATGTTTCCTCAACAAGAACAGGCAATCTCGTATCCTTGTCAAGATTTGAATCTCATGAATAGGAATTTCCTCTCTTGTACTATGTAGCACATCACCTCTGCACATATAAGAGATCACCCTTTCATGGCCGGTCTCAAGTCGGATAAAGAAGGAAGGATGGGTTAGGTAGCCAACGGCCACCATACTTGTCACGTAAGGTATTGTACTATGTAGCACATTACAAGAGGCTTACACACAATTCCTATTTGTTTCCCACTTAATGGATCCTCCAAAACACCTGTAATATGGTTTACAAACTGCAACTCCCATACCAGACCTCGTTTGTGGCTCTCACACTGGAAACTACAAAACATCTGATTTCTATATCACCGGTACACGAAACTTAAGTTCTATCATGCTTAATATCTGAAATGCAAGAGAGCCCACTTTTATCAGCATAGCATTCTAACCATGGATTATCTAGAGAAATTGGAACAAGGAATGTCATTGAAGAAATCGTTCCTGCTAGCCAGCAAAGCAAATGCATATAAAGTTATAGAAGTGAACTGTTCCACTTCTGAATAGTTCCCGTGACATCCAAGGTTCCCAAAGTAGCAAACAGTATTAATCATGTCAATCATACTTCCTCCCTCCCTCCCTCAGTAAGTATATATTTATCATCAGCTTGTACATCCATCAAAGCAGTTACTCTAGCATGTTTTCCTTTACATGCAATCTCACAAGTCAAAAGGTCATCCCTCTTATGGGAAGTATTTTAACACCATGATCAAATCAAGGAAACTTGTGGAAGTTCAAAAGGAAAAGGATCCATCCTTTTGCATTTTAACACCATGATCACACGTTTGACTAATGGCGCATAGGTTATAAGGAAAATTTCGAGTTATGCAGCAATTGTCATGTTGACATTTGTAGATGGATAGATATCAACTCATGAAAACCCATTACACGAGACCGTCTGAAAACCATTTGTTCAAGCACTTCATGTAGTTATGCAGCACCAACCATGGGCTGCTCAACTTGTTTCCTCGTCACAGTGCCATCGTAGGTGCAACCCTTCGCAATGATAAAACAGAAAGCTCTCATTTGGACCATACCAATCAATCAAATTAGTAATAGACCCCCATTCAAAAGCTCTCTCGACCATGACCCACAGAATCGGCAGCACAGCAATGATCCTTACTCAAACACCATCGTTAAATCATCCCATTGCAGCAGATAAAATTGTTCTTGTTACCACATAAATAAAGCAATACCACCCCCCGCAACCATAAGATAAATGGAAAATTAAACACTTCCTCCACCGAATAAATCCAGAAATGTCAAAAGCCAGTTTCCTACATGTACATTAAAATCACTAAAATTGAAATGAATTTGAGATGCAACAGAAAAAAATGAAATCATCTGCGAGACAACTCAAGATCACACTGCCCAAGCAGAAACCAACAGCAGACAACTCAACCAAACATTTCGAACGGAAACAAAACGCGAAACAACGAAGAATCACTATCAGAAAAGGGACTCACGTCCGAGTAAACGTTGCCATTGAACGGCTCCACCAGGAACCGTGGACGGAGTCGCCGACGCAACCCCCATTGTGCAAACCGTCGACGGAATGAGGGTGCTGAATCTGAGTTCTGCAGCATGAGTAAAGGGGGGACGAGAGCGAGACGAGACGCCTCGTTGAGTGGCTTCTGAGCAACGAGGAAGTCATGAATTACCGTGGGTTTTGCGGCGAGTGAGAGATACAAAAACCTTATAGATGATCAAAGGATTGCCTTCCTCATAAAGATCAACGGAGGGAGAGATTTAGAGGCGCTAGGGTGAAGGAAACTAGGGTTTTATGTTCCAACGAAAAAGGGAAGAAGAAGATGAAGCAGCGATATGAGGGTTTTAGGCTTTGCAGCGAAGCAGGAGAGTGTGTGTTTTGGTGAATGAAAGTGAAATGACGGGAATGAAAACTGACCTTTTGTCAAAGACGAGGATGATCTCCAGCGACGGTAGTCAGAGAATCGTGGCGTGGCGTACCTTGTGCGTGTCGTAAACAGGTCAACCCAAAAATACCCGATTTATTCTACAGTTACTATGAGCGGATGGAACAAGAAAAACAAACTTTCAAGTCATCTTCCAATTTGTGCTTATGCTATATTGCCTGTAATTTCATGTTTCAGGTTGTTGTTAGCATCATGTTTGTATGGAAAACAGGTCAATGAACCCGATTCTTTTCGTTTGGACTTTTGAGTGTTGTAGTTGTCCAGTTTCATGTGGTGTCTTACAAAAACCCCACCATATCTATTGTACACGAAAAACGGATTGGATACAGGTTGGATACAGGCTTAATCCATCTATGTATTTTTTTTAATGTGATTTTGTGTTTTGGGTTGTACATGCTATTTCGTGTTTGTATCAAAAATAGGTCAACCTGAAAAGGCCCTAATCTTTTAGTGTTACTTTGGACCTTTTGAGTGTTGTTCTTAATAGCTTTTGTGTTATCTTGCATAGACGGCTCTATACATTTTCAGTGGAAATGGATCGGATTTAGATTGGATATAGGCTTTAGCCATCTATTCCTTTCTTTTAATGTTATATTGCCTACGATTCGTATTTTGGGTTGTGCATGTCATTTCATGTTTGTATCAAAACAAGTTATGTGTTACTTTAGACTTTTCAAGTGTTGTTCTTATCATTTTTATGTATCTTAGATAGTTAGCCTTATATATTTTAACTGAAAATGGATCACAAATATGGGCTTCATGCATCTATTCTTTTTATGTTATATTGCGTGCAAAATTGTGTTTTGGGTTGTGAATAGAAATGATCTTGTAACCTTTGATACATGTATACTCATGCTCACTCTTCAAATTTTGAGGAGCATGAGTGTCATTTAATATAAATGACATTCTTATTATATTATGCTCCAAAAGTAAAAGATAGGTATAAGTATGTATATGTTCTAGGTTGTAGAGTCAATCTCTCTATATACACATATATGTGTGTAATAACGGTCATATATTTTCTCTCACTAAGTGGTGCTGCTACATTGATTCTTTGATGTCATAGCATGTGATTTTGTGTCATATCAGTAGTTACCTTTAAAAAAACATATCTTGTTTAATAGCTTACTTACAATACTTTTGCAATCTTTCTCTTGTTCTTACTTACTGATATTTAGTTTTTCATGTCTTCTTACTCGCCTTATTTTGATTGTCTATCTAAATGTCTAAACTATCATAAGCATGAGTTTATCACGAGTTAATAGCTTTAGTAATAGATTTATCTCACATGAATCCAAATTAGTTTTATGATTGTAGATCTAAATGTCTAAACTATCATAAGCGTGAGTTTCTCACGAGTTAATAGCTTTAGTAATATATTTATCTCACATGAATCCAAATTAGTTTTATGTTGTACTAAATATTCGCCTTAACCTTGTTTAGGTAACTCTTTCTTATAGTGTCATTGTGTGACAAGTTAACTTTGTACATAATAATTTGCAGAATTTTCAAAAAATCCCTTGTTTTTGTAAATAGGAACCATTGTACTCTTTTTTCATATACCAACATCTTTTTATCCATCTAAGTAATGTTAAATAAACTTAGAAGCGAATTAGTATTTGGCTCCCCTAAAACTTTTCATACCTCAATTAAAATATCATCCGGTCTTAGAAATGTTCTAAATTTGTCAAGTTTAAGAGTTTCTTTTGCTATAACTACAATTGAGGTATACTCTTAAGTTGGTTAACTCTCTCAAGTTGATGTTTGTATTTGTACTCACTAGAAAGCTCGTGAAAATAGTTATATTATATATTATTGATATTTTCACTTGCCACCAAAACCCCTTTCATCTTATCTTTGACACATATAACAAAAGTTTTTTTCTTTTTTCTTTTATAGTTTAACTATCTTAAAATATCCGTTTCATCTTCTTTTAAGTCAATCTTCTTGCATAAGTCTTTGAAAGTTTTAGCACTTGCTTTATTATATTATATATTTGTCTTTTTATAATCCTCTTAAGTCATCATAGTATTCTATTTATAAAATGTAAAATGAACTTTTGATCTTTATATGCTTTAGCTATACTAACAAGCATGTTTATGTCATGGTATCTCTCTCTTAGATTTACCTAACACATTTTGTCCTACTTTGATAATATTTATCTTCATGATATTCTATATTTTAATAACAATGCCTACAAATTTTAAGCAACTCTTTGAAGAATTGTCTCTTTGAATAAACCTTCTCGATTATTTTTTGAGTTATATGTTTTAATATTAGTAGCTCTATATACTATTGTTCTCTTCGTTCAATTTTCTAAATGTAAATTTGTAACTAGTAGTCGATGTTGAGTAGTTAAGTACTTTTCAAAAATAACTTTATAAAACTTATAACAAAATAATCTATTATTTTCAAGCAAAATAGTTAATTTGCATTTTCTACAAGCCACTTTTACAAGTTATCAAATGGTCATATTGCTTCTTGAGAAAAATATTCACTCTAAAGAGACTATATGTTATTACAATATTACATATTTCTTTTTACTTCATCAGTTTGCTCCTAAGGGTCATAGGTTTCATGGACACCTTGATATCACTCTTTACATGCGCATTTAAATTATCTCTTAAATAAACTATTTTCTTTGTGGGATACTTTGATACCCTTAGCTAACTCTTCTCAACATACCATTTGCTTTTGCTTTCTTCCAATCTTATGTGGGATGCATAGGTACATGCAACATTCAAAATCTCTCCTCATAAAACTACCAATCTAATTATTACAATGCTTTACTTCTACTTTATTGTCATTCATTAGGTAGGATTGGTTATATGGATTTTTTACACTACAACGTGTTTTCTAATTAAAAAAACATTTCATATTTAATAATTTATTCTCAATAATTTTTTACTATCTAGTTTCTTATACTTTCTTACTTTAGCTTCCTTTGATCACCTCTCTATATGTATGAACCATTTTAAAATGTGTCTCTCTCATCTTAATTTTTACATATAATACCCAACTTTTTTTAATAACATTACTATAAATATGGCCTTTCTTGCATGCCCACCTACATCCACCTCAACATTTTTATTTTTGCCATAACACTCGGCACCATATAACATTTCTTTTTCTTTTTTTGGTTACAAGAGAGACCATATAACATTTCTAGACTAACTTCTACTTTATAATATTTGCTTTTCAACTTTAATGGTATCTTCTCATCATACAAAATACTTGAGCCACCACTCTATTTTAGTGAACCTATATCTATATATATATAGCTTCTCTGTCAATTTTCTCATGGACACAAACAAATTAGTTAAATACTCAAAATTATCCTTTTAAGTGATGCAATGACAACTAATTTTAACTTTAGTATCATCTATTTTCAATGAGATTACTTAACTTGCATTTCTTATATTTTGATTTTATTATACTAATTCATTTCAAATGTTTCTCTCCAAAGCTTAAGCTTTATGTTAACTCTTTCCTTCAACTGATCCATCAATACAACATTATTGCAAATGATATACACTAAGAAACTTCGTCTTTAATGTGCTTCATTAACTCGTCTATAACTAAGGTGAATAGGTACATACTTAGTGTTGATCCTTAATGTAATTCAATATTAATATTAAAGAAACAAAATAAATATTTATAAGCCCGGACACATGTTTTGCACTATTGCACGTGTTCTTTTAAGTTTGATGTATACCAAAGTGATAGATTTCTTCCAAGCATATTATTGAAGGGCTCTCTCTTTAAATAAACCTTTCGACGAGTTTTAAGTTCTACCATTTAGTACAAATAACTCTATGTGCTCTTTATTTATTTATTTGAATATAAATCATAAATAGAAGTTGAATTACTCTTAGGATAGCCTTGCAATCCTTAAACACAATCTACCTCTTATTTTCTTCCAAGTAAAATAGTCAATTAGTGTATCCATGAAACCACATTTATGAGTAAAGTAAATACTCATCATGCTTCTTGAAAAAAGTGTTTGTCATAAAAGATCATACATCACAACAAAATTAAGATTTTATTCTCCATTATTTTGTTTTCAAAAGTCTTATTTTTTCACTCACATGTCCATTTAAATCACCTTTTAAACAAAATATTTTTCTTTACATGAACTTTTAGATCACTTTATCCAACTCTTTTCAAAACACAATTTTCATGCTTTCTTTTAATCATACTTGGATGTCATAGGTATATGCATTGTTCACCCCATTTCTAGCATTTTCCTAACCAAAAAGCCACAATTTAAAAGCGTTATTTCCAATTTCTTTAGATTTTCCTCCGATCTTCTTTATCTCTTACAAGAATAAGATGTTCAAAACATTGGACTTGATACATTATTGTAAGGAAATTGACAAAAGGTTAGGGTTCGATTCTCATAGATATCAAATTAGGCATCATAGTGTTATATTAGTACTTAAATTTAGCCTTTAAGTACCAATGTTTTGAACAATGGTGAGCCATTTGTTGGCTTTTTAATAAGAAAAGAAAGCTCTAATCTTGTATTATGGAGCATGTTAAAAGCCTGTCGAATCAAATTGGTTTGAGTTGACATTTGCAAAATTAAAAGTAAATAAAAAAAAATTCTAAACAGAGGAAGACGGGAAAAATAAAGCAATGCATAATTGGTCGAGTGAGACTCAATAAATATGATCCGACCAATGGGCTTTAGTTGGATTTAGTCCTTGAAGAGCTCGTTCAGTAGTAACATGGTCTGTCCATTTTGGCTTTCATTAAGAGCAAGTGCGCGTTGTAGAGGCACTATTGTGTTGATCTTGGTGCATGGACTCCTAAAGATGGGGCGTGCAGCCCTTCTACTATACCTTTGTGCGTGGTATTGGGTCATAAAGGTTGGCATTAAACTCTTACTGCAAATACCTCTAAAGAAAATGGCCCACATATATTGAGGCAGTGTTAAATGCTTAATAATTTTTGGTGCATAATCTTGCATAAATATCTCTATTGTTCGATCTTTAAGATTTGAGTACATTATGCATTACACACAATTGTACTCTTAATTCTCAAAGGTTGAATAATAAAAATATTTATATGAGATTATGTACCAAAAAACATTATGCATCTAGCACTGCCTCCATCTATATTCTCTCTCTTTATACATATACGAGTTGCCTCATATCCACTCTCTACTTACCAAAGAAAAGAAAACCCAAACCCATACCAGCCCCATGCGCCCATGCGTCTATTTATATTATGTATTTCTCTCTCTATATGAGTTGTACTTACACAGCAAAGAAAATCCAAACCCATACCCGCCCCATCCCCATCCATATACATCATGAGTCAATGAACATCCTTCAAAATCATACACTTCCTCTCTCTCTCTCTCTCTCTCTCTATATATATATATATATATATATATATATATATATCTAATTTCCCGGTATCGACTGTACTTGCCGAAGCAAACCCCGTTGCCATCCATTTCATCACGAGTCAACCCCTGAACATCCTTCAAATTCATAAACTCGTAAAATTTACGTGGTAAGATCGCGATTTTAACTACTGGGGATCGAATGGTGCTTCATTGGGCCTCACTCAAGACGCTATTTAACGTTCCAACGGGATGTAAAATCACGAGACTTTAATATATCCTGATATTTTCCGTTCTAGTCTGCTTCTATAAATCTATAGAACTCGGCCCCGATCTCTTCCTCGTTCTTCCCCGTCGCGGCGACGTTCCTCTATTTGCTCCGTGTGAGTTCGTCCATGGCGATCTGCCCTTCTTCTGTAAGTTCTTGACTTGTTTCGTTGTTTTGTCATTGTTCTTGCTCCATTTCTTTTTCTCCCTGTCGGTTGGGTTGATATCTCTTGACCTTCTTGTTCTACGTAACGAGTTGTTTCTTAATTTTTTGATTAATATCCTATCATGCTCTTTCTATTTTTCACCATGTATTTAGCTTTTGCCATGTGTATCTTTTTTGGTTTGCTTTTGTTCCTTTTCAATTCTTCCCATCTTTTGACCGATCAGAAAATCAACCGCTTGGATCTGTTCTATCTCGTCATTCTACGCCTTTCTGGATTTTGAACCTGATTATTTTTGGGGGTTGTTTAGGTGGTTTCTTCACAAAAACAGATAACTATTTGCTTGGATCTAGTTGGCTATATACATTTTCACCAAAAACAGATCGTATTTAGGTTGGATATAGGTTCATCTTTACGCGTTTTGGTGACTGCAATGCGAGTCTTGTATCTGGAAGCAAAGTCAGGATCAGATACTGCTAACTGTGCTAGCTAATTCAGTTTGTGAGTTTGCCGCTAGACTAGGAAACAAGCCGAGCCTCTTGTTGGTCACGTCGGTTTCACTTGCATCTGATTTGTTCTTGTTTTACTATGGACATCCATGAACAGTTGAACTGAACATGGACTAGCTCGTTCAATATGCTATATGAGATGAACATGAATGTTGCATGGCCATCTTAGCTTAACACAGATCGTGTAAGGTTCTTTACTGATTATATACATAATGTGTATCCTTGCGTGTGTGACTCTGTGTGAATGGACTGATCATGGATGAAATCCGATGGTTGTGATCAGACAAATAAAATTCTTTCACCATGGCGCATGGGTAGAGCTTTTTGATGCTCACTCACAAGTGTTGAGTTCAATTTACGGGGGAATGCATGCAGTGGTGGATCTAGAAATTCCTGTGGTGTGGGGCGGACAGACCACAAAGCCCCACCTCGGCTCAATGTAGATCCATCACTGAGTTCATGCATGTGTGTGAGGTTTTGACCTCCCATTGTAACAAAAAAACAATCCTTTACCATGATTACATGAATGCATTCAAGGGGAACTTCTTATGCACAAAGAAATTTCTTTTTCCATGCATGGGAAAACTTAATTATAGTGGCTAGCAAAATTTGGTTATCTGAACCATCGAAGCCTATAAGAGAACTCTTTTGATGGAAGGGAAACAGCCCTGAAAAAATGAAACAAAAGAAAAATCTCACACCGGTAGAATGAAGATACACACATAGACAGTAAAGAGCTTTGCATCAATGTGTAAAAGATCAAGATTCTTCACACAGATATGATTACAAAAAAGGGACAATTCATACAAAAGATTTAAGAATGTATGACAAAAAGAATCTGGGAAAGTTTCATGAGTAAATGACATAAGCATATGATTGAAGACATTATACTAGAACTAGAAATCTTCCATCCACTACAAACCTTTGTCCATGGGATTTTCAGTTCATGAATTTTCCCAATTGCATTTACTTACAACCTGCACTTCAATAATTGTTTTAACAAAATTATGACAAAATTTGCAAACAGAAGTATAAGCATAAAAAAGATAAGGGAACATGTGAAGACTTTATGCTTAGAATCTTAAAAAGTTTTCATTTGAAGCAAGCAAACCAAGAATCCTTTATCAAGCTCTGATTTGATCACCAAAATGGAAAACTTCTATCCTTAAAGCCGAAACACCTCAACTCATCAAAGACAAAAAGATAATGATTACCCTTTTAAAGTTATGAAGATAGTGGCAGTTGTTATAACAACTATAACCCATGCCATTTTCCAGTTATTTCATTAAAATCGTATGCCTTTTCTCACCTTAACATTTATTGGATATAAAAAAACAAAAACAACTAAGCCTTTTCTCATACTAGTTGGGTTGGCTACATGAAATCCATGATAGATAAGTGTGACAAAGTTTTACGCTGGCTGTCGGAAACCTAAGACAACCCTTTTCCTTTATCTGGGCTTGAGACCGGCCATGCAAGGGTGATCCCTTACATGGGCAGAGTTTATTGGATATAAAGAGAGAACATACTAATAGTTAACGTGAATATTATATGAAAGATCCAAACAATGCGTTTGTTGATACAATAAGTAGAATAGGAGACCCAGAGAGCAATATTTCTCCCCTAACAAAGCGGAAACATTTTATAGCAATAAAATAACTTGAACTCACAACTGAAAAGAGCAAATGAAGAAAGTTAGAAACCAAATAGTTCCATTTCTCACTGATAAATTTATAAGACATACAAAGAACCAAACCACTGACAGGGGTAACGCCATTTGCTAACAATTTTATGACTAATAAGCCTTACTATATTGTTCTATTTCTAACAATATAGGTAAGCTATTTTTAATTGTTACTTCTTGTTGAAAGAAAGCTAAACTACCTTAAGAGAAGAATCTCCTCCCTATGGTAAATAAAAAGAGTACACGCATCATCTTTATATGATCCATATATAGCCATTTGTCTAAAGGGAAGCATCAAAGGCTTACAATTCCAGAATCACTACAAGCTTGTCGACAGTGAAGGAAGCAAAGCAAGAGCCAGCATGTATTTTTTCCCAAAAACTAGTAAAGAACATATTTCATTGGCACATGCACAAAGAAAGCGATTTAATATATTCAACAAAGATAATCCCAATGACAATGATCATATTCATTCTTCACTCATCACACGGCCTATCCCACCTACATCATAACCCTACGCCTCGTTCAAATCTCAGATTCGGCGAACTTATGATGAAATTAAGCAGAAAACCCCCAAAGTTTCTGAAATCATCCATAATAAGATGATGATAAAAGGAAAAGCATGATAAAAAACTAATTCATGATGATTGGTGGTTGTAGTGAAAGGGTTTCGTTGTCTAGATTTCTCTAACTTGATTATATATGGCATAGTCAAGGCATCATACCAGAGAATATTATCTTCTTTTTACAAGCCGATGACCGCAAGTGAAAAGATTGTGGCTCGGGGGTTTTTTATTGCCAAGATGAGAGGAAGTCTTTGTCAAGGTGCATATTTCATTCTGACACACCAAACTTGTGCAAGAATGCATGGTTGTGTATGCGTACACAAGTGCGAACAACCACACATAATTTTTATTGTCTTTCCATGCTCTACCAAAGTAGTATTTACTATGTAGATGACATAGGGTTGAGTGGGTAGGTAGAATGGGGCAGGTTGGGATGGGTTTGCACCCACCCTAACTAGACATTATTGCTGTTTCAGGTTCACCTAGAAAGGAAAAACGCAACCGCTGGTTCTAGTTATGGTTTCAGAACTGTTTGTTCCTCTATAGTAAATTTCTATTTCATACTGCTGGAAACCACTTTGTTTCACATCGGGTATGCTATCTTAAAATAATAAACCATAACCAAACAAGAGCCTTATGGTTCTAGCCATTTTTTACCTATTATTGTTTAGGCGGTTAAAAACCTTGTTCAGTTACGGATTCAGTGGCCGACCTCACCACATAACTTGAACCTGACCCACAATGAAAAGAAATCTTGAGAATCCAGCTTGACCCACTCTATAGTTCTTAGCGTTCCAAATCCCTTACATGCCTCGTGGAGGACTTCCATGACCCGACCTGGTCCAAGATGGCCTTGCTTGTGTCCAACATGTCTAAAAGGCAACTAGGAGAGAAATGTTAGCAACTCATGTGGTCATCCATATGTCATTTTCCCCAAATTTAAGCACCACATCAAACCAGTGTTGTCTGACGCGTATCGTATCGCGCATCGCTGGGCTCCATGATATGGGCGTATCGTAGCGTATCGTACTTTAATATTAAAAAAATAGAAAAAATATTTAAAAAAATTAAGAAAAATTAGTAAAAATCCAAAAAAATCAGAAAAAAACAGAAAAAATTAGAAAAAATATGATAATTGCTTTGAATTCATATAATGCAAAGTTTAGTACATATTGAGCATTCAACATTGAACAATTGCATCCAAATTTACATATTTTGAAGGAAAAAATGAAATACATTTACATTTTACATATTGTAATCAGGATCATCAACTAAATAATCTTCATCTTCTCCTTGCTGAAGATCCTCATCCTCATCATCACCACCTTCTACTTAAAAATCAAAATCTTATCTCCTTGATAATGTTGTTGTGTTCCTTCCAAATTAATGAATGCAATGTCTTCTTCAGTTAGGAATGCATTTTCTTCACTATCTTCTATAACCTAGTCTTCTAATATATCAAAATTATCCAAACTCATTGGATCAAATTGACTTTCTTCTCTATTTACTTTTTTCAATTGCCTACAAGAAAGAAAGATAAACAATTAGTAAATAATATTAACAATTAAAGTCAAACAATATATTCAATTGAATATTTAAGTACTAACTAATACAAGATTACCTTTCGCGAAGCTGCATGTTACAACGAATAAAAACTAAGTCATTCAATCGCTTATGTTCCAACCTGTTGCTCTTTTTTGTATGGATGTTTTCAAAGACACTCATTCTTTTCACAACCCATTGCACTACAGGTTTGACTCATAACTCTTACAAAATCCCTAAGGTTTGGGCAATCACTTACAAACCTATTCCACCAAACATGTGTAGAAAAAGGCAAACATTAGGGACATAATCCACAATAGTATAAGATGTATTGATTTAAGAAACTTAAATACAAAAATAAAAAATTTACCTGGACGCATAGTAGTGCGGTTGCGAATTGCTACAGGCAAACCCATAAAGTGAAGAGCATTATCATATATCTCCATCTCTCGATGTATAACATCTACCCTACTCTCATTAGGGACTAATCTGTCTATATAATCAATGATGCCTCGATTAACCTCACCGTTCCTTTTGAAGCTTGTTGAGTACTTGAATGATGGGTTTAGGTAATATACTGCTGAATGAATAAGCTGATGCAATTGTTTATTCCATCTATTATCTATAATTTTATACACGAGCACATAATCACTCTTTTTTTTATTAAAATTATTTTTAATTGCTTCTTTTGTCCTATCCATGGCTTCATAAAGGTAGCCCATAGATGATTTCTCCTTGCTCACCAAAAGAAATGTAATCCTCAATAATCTAACACATGCATTCCAAAATGTACTCCTAAAGACTGTCTCAGAGATCTCATTTAACTTTCCGTTTCTTCTATTTTGAGGCAACTCTGCAAATTATTGTCACTCATCTGAGGAAAACATTTTCTTCAATGCTTGCTTCTATCTCACAATACTCTGTACAGATAAGAGTTAGTTGAAAATTGAGTTACAACTGTACGAAAAAGCTCTGTACCATTTGTATATCTCCTCATCATACACAATACAAATGCATGGTTATAGATGAATTTAGTGATATCTTGGCAACACTAAGTTGTTGCCTTTATCTCATCCATCTCACCAATATCCTCAAGGATGATATCTAAAAAAATGGGCTGCACTTGGTGTTCAATAGAAAGTCCCATAAGTTTCAGCTAACTCCTTCCCAACTGCTTTGTAGTTAGCTGCATTATCTGTAATCAATTAGACTACATTCTCTAGCCCAACCTCGCATATCACCATATCAAACTCTTGTCGTAGGATCTCTGCAGTGTGCCTCTCATTTGACATGTCTAGAGATATCAAAACATAAGTCCTTTAGGACAGACTGGATAGTAGACAAGAAAGTTTAGTAAGGTCCTGTCTTGCCTATCTGTCCATCCGTCTGCCATGATAGTGCATCCTGTCTCATTCCGTGACTCTGTCAAAGTCGAACAATATTCTTGTACTTCAAGGACGGTCTTATCTAAGATCTTCCCTCTCAATTTTTAATAAGAGGGCATCTTGTATCTTGGATCAATATTAGCAATTGCATCTGCCATTGCTTGAAAATGAAAACTATTTGCAGCATTAAATGGAATGCATGTATCATAAAACCATCTCCCTACTGCAAGGTCTGCCTGATTGCAGTTGTTTTAAAGGCATAGCAGCACGAATTTCAGGTTTAGCACTAGGTGTAGTGGTAGGAGGAAAAAATGAATACATACTAGAAGCAACTCTTCCTCTACTCCTTCTCGAGCTTCCTCTTCTACTACTTCCAAAATCTTCAGCAATCCTCTTTTTCCTGTTTGGTGGTCGTGAACTACTACTACCAATCTCTGTTATGGCATATGAAGGAATACTATCAGTGAATCCAATAGCATCACCATCTTCCTCAAATTGCCCTAAATCATCCTTTTGTTGTCTCCTCTACTCTCAATCACCTGAAGACATTACCATTTATTGCCTTCTGACAAACTTCTAACTTTGCCCATGCAAGGAGCAACTTCTTTTCTAGTCCCTTCTAAGTGGTGTTTCAACCATAAAATTCCACCACTAACCACCATCTCACAAAATAAATATCTTATCTTTAATCTGGAAAACTCAACTGGTATACCCCACTGCCATGTCAGATCATTAGACCGAGAATAGGAGTCTCTAACACCCCTTCCTGCCATCTCAATTGAGCACTTTAATTCAATAAAAAACCTAAAAATAAAAGCACTTCATAAATCCCCAATCTTCAAATAACACTCAAATAGAGTGTCTTCCACTTCATTAATGCAATAAAAATTATATCCACACACTTAATAACTTCATATTTTGTCATTCAAAAAAAGAAAAATACACAACAACAACAACAACTAAGCCTTTTCCCATACTAGACGGGGTCGACTATATGGATTCTTTGTTTCTACAGATCCCTATCATGTGCCATGTTAGCAGTTAACTCCCAATAAGCTAGATCATTCTTTATTGTTTCTTTCCAACACTTTTGTGGCCGTCCTCTACCTCTTTTAATACTTTCCAAATTTAGTTTTTCTAACCTTCTTAGAGGTTCTTTTTTTGATCTTCTTTTTATATGTCCAAACCATCTTAAACGATGTTCTCTCATTTTATCCTCTATTGGTGTCACTCCTAATTTGTTTCTAATAACCTCATTATGTATACGGTCTTTTCTTGTATGACCACTCATCCATCTCAATATCTTCATTTCTGTCACAGGCATCTTTTGTATATGTTGATGATTAACTGCCCAACACTTAGAACCATAAAACATGGCAGGCCTAATTGTTGCTCTATAATATTTACCTTTTATTTTTAATGGTATCTTCTTATCACAAAGAATACCTGATGCTCCTCTCCATTTTAACCAACCAACATTAATTCTATGTGTAACATCTCCATCAATTCTTCCATCACTTTAAAAAATTGACCCTAGGTATTTAAAACTTTCCTTTTGGGGAATGCAATGTGTGCCAATTTTAATTTCTATGTCCTAAAAAAAAGAAAAAAGAAAAATACAAATAACATAAAAAATACAAACAAAAAAAATGAAGAAAAACACTAAAAATATACAAAAATCCGAGTTAGGCGGCTTGCACGGACACCGTAGAGCACATTTTTGGACTCTTCAACCCCAAGGAGGAGGAGAACCATGGTATGGAAGCTTGGGGAGCTCCAAAAACAACAACACAAACCCGCATTTTTGCGGGATTCTGTTCGGCGAGGGACCCTTTATACGGGTCCCTGGACATATTGCTCGTATTGTGTGATACGGGCCATATCGCATGATATGACACGATAAGTTCATTTTCATGATACAGTTATCTGTATCGTATCGTGGCCCACGATACGGTGTGATACGGATAACACTGCATCAAACAATAAAATATGTAGCTCTAATCTAAGACGATATGAGAGGGTCGACGAGGACTCGCCCATGAACTCGTGAAGTAATGTTGTTGTCCCCCAAGGATCCTTTGAATTGGTATCTAGCAAATTCAATTCATTTATGCTACCACACCAAATTTTTTTTTGGCACAATAACACTATATCATCTTGTATAGGTAATGAATGGGAGTGATAATTTTAGACCAGTCCCCACAACTCGACCCAAAAACCCGTGTGCATGTTTAGAGTTAGGCACCCAAGGTCATTCCAAAGTGTTCTGAAAAGGTTTCTTTGGAAACATGTGTATGCCTATATATAGTTATAATATAGAGTACACATATATATGTATATTATATATAATATACTTATTATATATATACACAACACAACAACTAAGCCTTTTCCCATACTAGACGGGGTCGGCTACATGGATTCTTTGTTTCCACAGATCCCTATCATGTGCCATGTTAGCAGTTAACTCCCAATAAGCTAGATCATTCTTTATTGTTTCTTTCCAACACTTTTGTGGTCGTCCTCTACCTCTTTTAATACTTTCCAAATTTAGTTTTTCTAACCTTCTTACAGGTTCTTCTTTTGATCTTCTTTCTATATGTCCAAACCATCTTAAACGATGTTCTCTCATTTTATCCTCTATTGGTGCCACTCCTAATTTGTTTCTAATAACCTCATTATGTATACGGTCTTTTCTTGTATGACCACTCATCCATCTCAACATCTTCATTTCTGTCACAGATATCTTTTGTACATGTTGATGATTAACTTCCCAACACTCAGAACCATAAAACATGGCAAGCCTAATTGCTGCTCTATAATATTTACCTTTTAACTTTAATGGTATCTTCTTATCACAAAGAATACCTGATGCTCCTCTCCATTTTAACCAACCAGCATTAATTCTATGTGTAACATCTCCATCAATTCTTCCACCAAAAAAAAATCTTTACAAAGGTATCTTGTGGTTTCTTTTGAGGGGTACCCCATGGTTTTTGTTGTTATCATAGTCCAAGTTTAAGAACATTGTTAAAGTAAATTGACGTGGTGCGTCATTTGTCACGACAACTTAAATTAGTTAGTTAAGTTGTCATGTAGCCTACCATGTTACCTTATATCTAATATTACACTTAAATCTTAACTAATATTAAATTTAAACATTGACAAATATTATATATTAAATTCAATATTTATTTGTTACATGTTAGCTAAATTTATGCTAATTTTCATTTAATATTAGATAATTTAGATTAGTTAATTAACATTCATTAGATAATTATTTCACATTCAATGTTTAATATTTTGTATTGGTTTATTTAATATTAAATGTCAATCCAATTTAAATAAAAAATTAATCCAATGGTGATGTATCTCTAACTCATACGCTTATTTATCTAGGTATGTAAGCCACGTCAGTCTCATGTGACAATTTAACTTTCTTGTGCTAATGAGAAAAGAAATGGGTGAAAATGAGTATGTGTTGTTAGAGACACACACACACACACATGCACATGCATGCGCCTAAAGATGTCAATATGGGCCTTCCCCCCCGTCTCACACACGCACACACACACACACACACACACATATATATATATATATATATATATATATATATAGTTTTTTCATTACATGTATAGATGTATAATTTTTTATTACATATATATATATATGTAGTATATATGGCTTATATATTTATACATACATATACATGTACTATTTATATACCACATATATATGTATAATTTTTTCAATTACATGATATGCATAGTTTTTTCCATATATATGTAGTATACATATATATACTTATTACATGTATATATTGTTTTTTATTACACGTGAATGTGTATATGACTTGTTGAAGCCTAAAATGTTGTGGTTAGATTTGGATCTCAAGCATATCTATAGACCCGATCTAATATCCAGTGGGCCAAGCCCAACCTCCCCCCACCCATACATATAGTTTTTTAATTACATATTTACATGTATAGATGTATAGTTTTTTATTATGTGTATATATACGTGTGTATTATATATGGCTCATATATTTATTAATTATGTACCATTTATATACTACATATATATATATATATGTATATATGTATAGTTTTTTCCATTACATGTATATATATATATATATGTAGTATATATATATACTTATTACATGTATATATTGTTTTTTATTACATGTGTACGTGTATATGGCTTGTTGAAGCCTAAAAAGTTGTGGTTGGATTTGGATCTCAAGCATATTTGTGGACCCGATCTAATATCCAATGGGCCAAGCCGATCTGTCCCGTGTTGACTGAGGGCCATTTGGCCTTGCTTCAAATATGGGCCAGAATTCTCTAGCTTGACCGTGCATTTTTCCAGGGCCGGGCTGGACCGCCCCCCCCGGGCCAAGCCCATTTTGATATCTCTACATGTGCCCCTCCTAGGAATTGAACTCATCACCTGCAAGTGGGCATTGGAGTCCTATGGATGAGCTAACATTTTGGGTGCTACCTGTTTATCCTTGCAAATCTCAACTATTTGGCGAAAGAGATGGGTAGTTGTGATAAAAAAACAACATGCAAAAGTACACATGCGAGTAGGTACAACCTTCAAAAAAGTATGTGACTTTTGCTCGTTAATCTCAACCATCTATCTCCTTAGTCTTTTGTATAGATTTTAAAGAAATGACAAGCATGTGACATGGCACTTTATATATATACACAAAAATTGGATGTTGCCCACCTTTGATAATGAAAACTCATGACCGGGATATGAGTGTCATTTAAAAGGTTATAAGAGTATTTGAGAAAATATGGATATCCTTAATTATACTCATGCCCTCTAAAAGTAAGAGTGGAAATGAATATGCAGTGTTAGTAGTGGGTAACACCCAATTACTCTATTTATTTGTGTAGCTATGGTAACCACATCTTAGAATGCATTCTCATGCATACCATTTACTTGTGGGGGGCATGAGTATATAAAGCTATAAGAGTGTTTAGAAAAAGATAAATGACACTGTTATTGCTATCATACTCCTCAAAAGTAAAGATTTTTTATGAGAATGCATTGTTAGAGGTGAACAACATCCAATCACTTTACACAAATATATAAAATATAAAGAGAGAGAAAGAGAGAATGGTACATGCTTATCACTTTTAAAAAAGATAAAGGGTGCGTACTTATCACTTTATATGCTTGTGATGTCCCTACAAATCTCAACTGTTTCATAAAAAGGATAGATGGTTGAAATAAAAAGGAGAAAATATATATATATATATACTGGATTCTTTCCTTTTTCATATCTCATAATTGATTCTTTGATCGGATGATTAAGATTTGTAAGGATACTCAAACATATAGAAGATGTTCCCTGCTCTATATATTATGGGGTTGTAGTGGGTCGATCCTGACCTGGCACAAAGGCAAAGCAGGTCATGTTCTAGTCTAGAAAACGAACACCAAGCAAAAAAACCAGTTGGTTTTGTGTCAACTTGATTTTGACCCAAACATGAAGTCACTCAACCAGACTCAACATGCCACCCCAAGTGGAAAATTCAGACACTACACAAAGCTTGACATAAAAATAATTAGCAAATTGCCATACAGCCAGTGACAAAAGAACGGATTGTGTTCATATTGACTAATTTTGGACAAGACATGATCATGACCCAAAACATCAAATTGTTGCCAATTTCAGGCACAAAGCGGATTTTGTTACGAATATTTCCCACAAAAATCTGTACATGGGTCCTCCAATATGATATGAAAATCGTGTGGTGTTGTGGTTGACTGACGATGACTCAATGGGCACAAATGCAAACCAAAAACTGAAATTGGAAGTTTGGGGCTCGGCAGCAGGATCTATAAGCTCAATTGACATGCCTCACCTTCATCGATCCATGCTATTATTTCTTCCGTTGTCCTCTAAACGTGAATTACTGACTCGTTCACATACCAAACTGATAGAACTCTCAATAAGTTCTTTCTTTTCTTGTCGTCACTGTTGCCTTTGATCTGCTTTGCGGTTCTCAGATCTGTGTTTCTGGTCAAATTTCGTCTAGATCTTCAATGGTGAACCTCTTGAGTCCTTGACCATGATTTTCTTTTCATGTCATCTTCTTATGGACAATTTCAAAAAATTTAGATTCCATTCTGCTTAATTTCATCCTTAATTTGTTTGAACCTAAGATTTGGACTCGGTGGGATAGACAATATGACGAGTAAAAATGGATATGATGGTTGTCATTGAGATCTTCCCTTTGTGGAATAGATTAAAATCTCTTTGTGAGTGGGTCAATGAAATATGATGAGTGAATTACTTGTTGGATCTTGCTTTGCTTGTTTTCCTATTACCATATTTTGTAGTGATTCCAAAACTATAAGCCTTTGGTTCTTCCGTTTAAACAAACCTTTGGCTATGGATCATGTAAAGGTGTTGTATGTGCTTAATACTGTTTTTGGATTTAGCATCCTATTTGTGATGCTTTAGGTTATCAGGAATTAGCCATGTGAGAGTTTGCGTGTGGAGGAGGTTCTTCTCCTAAGATGGTTTGGCTTTCTTTCTGCAAGAAGAAAGTAGAGATTGGGAATAGCTGATCCACATTACTAGAAATAGGACAATTCTGGATATCCTTTTCTGCTTCTTTTGTCTTATTACTTTGATTAAATTTAAGTAATTTGTAGCTTGGTTAGTGGAGAGCTACCTAAAGTTGAGATTTGTGAAATGTTTTCAATTCCTGAACTGTTCCTGTTACGGGGTTCTCAGAAAAATCATCTATGTGAGAAATGGAACGATATGAAACTTTCTTGTGTTGCTTTTGTTAACAATACATTCAAGTGATTATATCAATAACATGCTGCCTCTTTGTTAAGGGTCAAAGGTGTGTTCTCGGATTTTATTTTTTTTCTTGCTCTTTAGATAAGGTGATTCAAAGGATTCCACAAAGGGAGATGATTTGTTTAGGAGGAGACTTAAACAGACATTCGGTAAAGAGGCATTAGGATATCAAGGTATTCATGAAAACTTTGGTTTTGGGGATACGAATGAGGAAGGTAGGGAGATTTTAAATTTTGCTATGGCATTTGATCTCTTTATAGTCAATACATTCTTCAAAAAATGAGATGAACATTTAATTACTTATAAGAGTGGCTTATCACAACATAAATTGATTACTTTATTTGTAGAAAAAAAGATAAAACGTGTTGTAAAGATTACAAGGTAATTCCAGGATAAAGCTTAACCACCCAACATTGCCTTTTAGTTATGGATTTACAAATAAAAAAATGGACAAAGAAGAAAAGAATGCATCGAGCTATTCAAACTAAATGGTGGAACCTCAAAAGCGAGAAAGATATATTTAAACAGAAAGTCCTTAAAGGAGATGCGTGGAATTATGTTGGTACACCTTGTGACGTGGAATAATATGGTTATATATATTAGAAAAGTGGTGAAAGATGTGTTAGGTGAATCTAAGGGAGGTGCACCGGCACAAAAAGAAGCTTGGTGGTGGAGTGAAGTAGTGCAAAATAAAATAAAGGCAAAGAGGGCATGTTACAAATTACGTTATGCTAAGAAAACTGGTGAAACTTTAGAGGCTTATAAGAACGCAAAGAATGAAGCGAAAAAGGGCGTCACTAAAGCAAAAGCTAAAATTTGGGAGGATTTATATAAAAAACTCAACTCAAAAGAGGGTGAAAGAGAGGTCTCCACATTTTCAATATGGACGGATGCGGGGGTAAGGAAGCTAGTCCTAGATAATAAGATTCGTATTGGTTCTTGGAATATTGAAACATTATCCGGTAAGCTAATGGAGGTGGTAGATACTGTGATTCGGAGAAAGATTCATATTCTATATTTACAAGAGACAAAGTGGGTTGGAGAAAAAGCAAAGGAGATAGAGGATACATGTTTTAAGTTATAGTACTCAGGTAAAGAAAAGGCTCGAAACGGAGTCAGTATTATAATAAATAAAGATTTAAAGGATAGTGTAGTAGACACAACAATATGGTGACCAAATCATGACGTTGAAATTAGTGTTAGGAGCAAAGGTTTTGAATATAGTTTGTGCTTACGCACCCGAAGTACGACTAGAAGATACTATAAAGACAACTTTTTGGGAAGAGTTAGATAAGGTGATTTAAAGGATTCCACAAAGGGAGATGATTTGTTTAGGAGGAGACTTAAACAGACATGTCGGTAAAGAGGCATTAGGATATCAAGGTATTCATGAAAACTTTGGTTTTGGGGATATAAATGAGGAAGGTAGGGAGATTTTAAATTTTGCTATGGCATTTGATCTCTTTATAGTCAATATAATCTTCAAAAAACAAGATGAACATTTAATTACTTATAAGAGTGGCTTATCACAAACACAAATTGATTACTTTATTTGTAGAAAAAAGATAGAGCGTGTTGTAAAGATTACAAGGTAATTCTAGGAGAAAGCTTAACCACCCAACATCGACTTTTAGTTATGGATTTACAAATAAAAAAATGGACAAAGAAGAAAAGAGTGCATCGAGCTATTCAGACTAAATGGTGGAACCCCAAAAGCGAGAAAGAAGATATATTTAAACAGAAAGTCCTTCAAGGATATGTTTGGAATTATGTTGGTACAATCTGTGATATGTGGAACAATATGACTATACATATTAGGAAAGTGGCGAAAGATGTGTTAGGGGTATCTAAGGGAGGTGTACCGGCACAAAAAGAAGCTTTGTGGTGGAGTGAAGGAGTACAAAATAAAATCAAGGCAAAGAGGGCATGTTACAAATTACATTATGCTAAGAAAACTAGTGAAACTTTAGATGCTTATAAGAAAGCAAAGAAGGAAGCGAAAAAGGTCGTGAGTAAATCAAAAGCTAAAATTTGAGAGGATTTATATAAAAAACTCAACTCAAAAGAGGGTGAAAGAGATATTTTTATGATAGCTAGGGCTAAAGATAAGAAAACTAAAGATCTTAAATCAAGGACGATGATGAAAAAATTCTAATGGCAAATGATGATATAAGAAATAGATAAAAAAACTATTTTTATAAGCTTTTTAATGAAAGTAAAGATGTTAGTATTAGCTTAGGAGAGTTAGCCAAATCAGAAAAGTATATAAACCACAATTTGTACATTCGTATTCAAAAGAATGAAGTCAAAGAGGCTCTTAAACATAAGGGCGGTAAATCGGTAGGACCAAACAATATTCCTATAGAAGTTTTGAAAATACTAGGAGAAACAGGAATCACTTGGCTCACAAGACTATTTAATGAAATATGGAGAAACCAAAAGATGCTCGAGGAATGGAGATCGAGTACACTTATACCCATATATAAGAACAAGGGAGACATTAAAAATTGTGCGAATTATCGAGGTATCAAGTTAATGAGCCATACTATGAAATTGTGGGAAAAAATTATCGAACATAGGTTAAGACAAGTATCAAGTACAAACCAATTTGGATTCATGAGAGGCAGATCTACTGTTGAAGCGATTCACCTTTTGAGATGTTTTATGAAATATTTTAGAGCAAAAAGGAAAGACCTTCACATGATATTTATTGATGTAGAAAAAGCTTACGATAGGGTATTGAGGGAGGTTCTTTAGTAAACCTTAGAAAAAAGAGATATCTCATTAACATACATTAACCTTATAAGAGACATGTACGATGGTGTAAAAACATGTGTAAGGACTCATAAATGAATGACAAACTTCTTTGAAGTTTATATTGAGTTACATCAAGGATCAACTTTAAGTCCATACTTATTTATAATGGTGATTGATGAGTTAACAAAACATATTCAAGATGAAGTACCTTGGTGTATGTTATTTGCAAATGACATTGTATTAGTGGAGGAGTCTAAGGAAAAAGTTAATAGAAAATTGGAACTATGGAGAGAAACATTAGAAAACAAAGGCCTCCGACTTAGTAGAACAAAGACAGAATATATGGAATGTAAGTTTGATCATTTGGGTACCTCAAAGGACATAAAAATTAACATTGGCACACATTGCATCCCCCAAAAGGAAAGTTTTAAATACCTGGGTTACTTTTTCAGAGTGATGGAAGAATTGATGGAGATGTTATACATAGAATTAATGCTGGTTGGTTAAAATGGAGAGGAGCATCAGGTATTCTTTGTGATAAGAAGATACCATTAAAGTTAAAAGGTAAATATTATAGAGTAGCAATTAGGCTTGCCATGTTTTATGGTTTTGAGTGTTGGGCAGTTAATCATCAACATGTACAAAAGATGTCTATGACAGAAATGAAGATGTTGAGATGGATGAGTGGTCATAAAAGAAAAAACTGTATACATAATGAGGTTATTAGAAACAAATTAGGAGTGATACCAATAGAGGATAAAATGAGAGAATATCATTTAAGATGGTTTAGATATATAGAAAGAAGATCAAAAGAAGAACCTTTAAGAAGGTATAAAAAACTAAATTTGGAAAGTATTAAAAGAGGTAGAAGACGGCCACAAAAGTGTTGGAAAGAAACAATAAAGAATGATCTAGCTTATTGTGAGTTAACTGCTAACATGGCATATGATAGGGCACTCTAGAAACAAAGAATCTATGTAGCTGGCCCCGTCTAGAATGGTAAAGGGCTTAGTTGTTGTTGTTGTTATATAGAAAACTCAACTCAAAAGAGGGTGAAAGAGATATTTTTAGGATAGCTAGGGCTAAAGATAAGAAAATTAAAGATCTTAATTGTGTTAGATGCATCAAAGACGAGGATAAAAAAATTCTAGTGGCAAATGATGATATAAGAAATAAATGGAAAAACTATTTTTATAAGTTTTTTAATGAGAATAAAGATGTTAGTATTAACTTAGGAGAGTTAGCCAAATGAGAAAAGTATATAAACCACAATTTCTACCAACGTATTAAAAAGAATGAAGTCAAAGAGGCTCTTAAATATATGAAGGGTGGTAAATCGGTAGGACCATACAATATTTCTATAGAAGTTTGGAAAATCTTAGGAGAAACAAGAATCACTTTGATCATGATACCATTTAATGAAATATGGAAAAACCAAAAGATACCCAAGAAATGGAGAGTGAGTACACTTATACCCATATATAAGAACAAGAGAGACATTCATAATTTAGCATATTATCGGGGTATCAAGTTAATGAGTCATACTATGAAATTGTGGGAAAGAATTATCAAACATAGGTTAAGACAAGTATCGAGTACGAAAGAGAACCAATTTGGATTCATGCCAGCCAAATCTAGTGTTGAAGCGATTCACCTTTTGAGACGTCTTATGGAACATTTTAGAGCAAAAAAAGAAAGACCTTCACATGATATTTATTGATCTAGAAAAAGCTTATGATAGAGTACCAAGGGAGGTTCTTTTTAGAATCTTGTAAGAAAGAGGTATCCCATTGACATAAATAAACCTTATAAGAGATATGTATAATGGTGCAAAAACATGTGTGAAGACTCATAAAGGAATGACAAACTTCTTTGAAGTTAATATTGGGTTACATCAAAGATCAACTTTAAGTTCATACTTATTTATAACGGTGGTTGATGAGTTTACAAAACATATTCAAGATGAAGTACCTTGGTGTATGTTATTTGCAAATGACATTGTGTTAGTGGATGAGTCTAAGGAAAAAGTTAATAGAAAATTGGAACTATGGAGAGAAACATTAGAAATTAAAGGCTTCCGACTTAGTAGAACAAAAACAAAATATATAGAATAGTATGTTTGATCATTTAGTTACTTTAGAGGACTTATAAATTAAAATTGGCACATATTGCATCTCCCAAAAGGAAAGTTTTAAATACCTATGGTCAATCTTTGAGAGTGATGGAAGAATTGATGGAGATGTGCATATAATTAGTGTTAGTTGGTTAAAATGGAGAGGAGCATCAAGTATTCTTTGTGATAAGAAGATACCATTAAAGTTAAAAGGTAAATATTATAGAGCAGTAATTAGACCTACCATATTTTATGGTTTTGACTTTTGAGTGTTGGACAGTTAATCATCAACATATACAAAAGATGTATGTAATAGAAATGAAGATATTGAGATGGATGAGTGGTCATAAAAGAAAAGACCATATACATAATGAGGTTATTAGAAATAAATTATGTGTGACACCAATAGAGGATAAAATGAGAGAATATCGTTTAAGGTGGTTTGGGCATATAGAAAGAAGATCAAAAGAAGAACCTATAAGAAGGTATGAAAAACTAGATTTTGAAAGGATTAAAAGAGGTAGAGGACGACCATAGAAGTGTTGGAAAGAAACAATAAAGAATGATCTAGCTTATTGTGAGTTAACTGCTAACATGGCACATGATAGGGCTCTGTAGAAACAAAGAATCCATATAGCTGACCCTGTCTAGTATGGGAAAAGGCTTAGTTGTTGTTGTCTGTTAAGGAAGGCATTGCTTGGATCTTTTATGTAGTATATAGGGCTTAAATTATTGATATTCTTTTTACTTATATCAAATAAATATTATGGTCAGCAAAGGCATATTGTTTTCATAAAATAATTGAAACATGGCATTTGGATCTGCAATTGATAACTGAGTTGGGGCTATATAGTTATTGTTGCTACTACCACTATTTTCAAAACTTCAAAGGGGTAGATATTTGTCTTTTTATCTTTGATGAGGAAGGGGTTTTAAGTTTAAGGATTGAACTTTTTTCATTCGATGATTATCTTAGAGTTTGGGAAAGGATTTCTTGGTCTGCTTTAGCAGTGAGCGAAAATTCTTGGAAATCCTTAGCATATGGAATATCTTTACATCTTCTCTTCTTTATTGTTGTAATTTGGTTTGCAGATTTCATGCGGTATAATTTTGTTAATACAATCGTGGGAGGGCAGGTTGGGCTGGCTGAAATGATTGCTTTGCACTACAAAAGCTTAGTTATTGATAGGAATGAGTCTATATGTCGGCCTTAATCCATCCCAGAGCTAGTATGGCTCTCCTCTCTACTAGATGCTATACCAACTACAATTATCGTAGATGCCGATTTGTGCTCCTGAAGTCTCACTCACCTGCTTATCACTTAAGATAGACTACACTTGACGGTTGAAAATCTCATGCCCAAAGGTTTATTGTGGGTAGAAAATTTCTAGTTTTGGTTTGTGGTCTCCAAGCATGTAATAGTCTTTATCAACAAATTTTGTCTGTGTTCTTTCTATGTACTTTCTTGATCTTTTCAGATATTCTGTATGTACTCACCCCCTTTCTTCAGTTATATATTAATGTGAAGAATCTTGATCTTTTTTATCATTGATGTGAAGCTCTTTACTATCTGCATCTATCTTCATTCTATTGTTCTGAGTTTTCCTTTTTGCAGGATTCTTTCCCTTCCATAAAAAATATTCTTCTTCTTGACTCGGAAGGAAAGCGTGTGGCTGTCAAGTATTATTCTGATGATTGGCCAACGCTCAGTGCCAAATTGGCTTTTGAAAAGTCCGTTTTCACTAAAACTCAGAAAGTAAATGCACGGACAGAAGGTGCCGTATGCTTTTTTTTAAGCAACGGTGCCATACTTAATGCAGTATGGTTTGAATATTCTATTATATTTTTTCTATTCTTAGAGCTTCACTGAGTTTACTGTTTTATCTTTTATACAGCGGAGATAACCATGTTTGATGGTTACATTGTAACATACAAGTTCATCTCTGACCTTCATTTCTTTGTCACTGGTGGTGACGATGAAAACGAACTTATTATTTCAACAGTTCTTCAAGCTTTCTTTGATGCAGTTGGCATTGTTCTAAGGTATTGCTATTCGTATGCCCCTGCACACAAGAAATATTTCCTGGGTAGCTTCCATAAATCAGAGCCTTTCTTCTGTTCATCTCTGCACAGACCATTTCTTGGTTGTTATGCCATGACCAAATTATTGATTCATTCTGCACATAATTTTCTTCTTTTCAGGAACAATGTTGAGAAAAGGACGGCCCTTGAGAACCTGGATCTCATCCTTCTTTGCTTAGATGAAATTGTTGATGGAGGGTATGTCCAGAATCCAGATACATGTTATCCTATATTTCCTTTATTATTTTTGTTTCATCCTCAATTGACTGATGTGCCAGGGTTCATCTTCTCCACTGACTAATCACATTAAATAGCTTAATTCACGATAAGATTTGTTTCATGTGTGACTTTTATCATTTTTATGACATGTCAATTTATGATCTGAAGAATGAAAGCTTGCACCTGTTAAGTACAATTCCGTCACCCGTATTTGTTAAAGCTTTATCACTATCACCTTTATTCATGCAGACAGTAACAAAAGAAATCATGACTGGATGAATAATCTTGCAAAATGATACTCCGACCACACCATCTAGAAGATTTGTTTCACGTGTGACTTTTATCATTTTTATGACACGTCAATTTATGATCTGAAGAATGAAAGTTTGCACCTGTTAAGTACAATTCGTCACCCGTATTTGTTAAAGCTTTATCACTATCACCTTTATTCATGCAGACAGTAACAAAAAAATTCATGACTGGATGAATAATCTCGCAAAATGATACTCCGACCACACCATCTAGATTGGAGCACCTTGTATTTTACAATAACATAAGTCATGTTAGACACGTAAGAAGAGTAACTCCGCCCATGTAAGGGATCACCCTTGCATTGTCGGTCCCAAGCCTGAATAAAGGAGGAGGGTTGTGTTAGGCTTCCGACAGTCTGCGTAAAACTTCGTCGGATTTTTATAACATGAATTACAAAAATTACGAGCATTGCTTTGGGGCGCCCCCGCCTAGCGACATGCTGCAGAGCCCAAATGCAATAATAAGTAAGCAAGGGCCACTACATTTTTGCCCAAATGTAGTGAATCAATTGCAGAGAGGATTCCCACATAATGGACAGGTGTAGTTAAAGAAGTTATTCTCGCTACATTGTCGCTCGAATGTAGTGAATAATTTTCAGAGAGGGTCTCCGCATTTTGATTATTGATGGATGCGGGGGGTAAGGAAGCTAGTCCTAGATAATAAGATTCATATTGGTTCTTGGAATATCGGAACATTATCAGGTAAGCTAATGGAGGTGATAGATACTATGATTCAGAGAAAGATTCATATTATATGTTTACAAGAGACAAAATGGGTTGGAGAAAAAGCAAAGGAGATAGAGGATGAAGATATTGAGATGGATGAGTGGTCATACAAGAAAGGACCGTGTACATAATGAGGTTATTAGAAACAAATTAGGAGTGGCACCAATAAAGAATAAAATGAGAGAATATCGTTTAAGATGGTTTGGATGTATAGAAAGAAGATCAAAAGAAGAACCTCTAAGAATGTATGAAAAACTAAATTTGGAAAGTATTAAAATAGGTAGAGGACCACCACAAAAGTGTTGGAAAGAAACAATAAAGAATGGTCTAGCTTATTGTGAGTTAACTGCTAACATGGCACATGATAGGGATCTGTGGAAACAAAGAATCCATGTAGCCGACCCCGTCTAGTATGGGAAAAGGCTTAGTTGTTGTTGTTGTTGTTGTTGTAGACATGTAAGAAGAGCATACGTTTCGGACAAGTTGGGAAATACACGGTTTAGTTACTGAGGGACCAATGAATAGGCTAAGATAGAACTGGTGTAGGATTGTGAGAACGTTATACTTTGGTGATCGGATCAGGTACTTGAGGTGGTTATATGTTACACTTGTTTCCAGTTCCAGCCAAGTCCTCCAGTCAAGCAACACATAGAATGGGAATCATGCAGTAGTGCATGACCGTATCACAAGCTGGAGAGATTGAGTTTATTGTACTAAAATATGTGAGCCAACTCTGTTCACCACAATCGTGTCTGCCGCCATTGGAACTGTTGGAAGTAAATTATTTGTATTACGCTTGCCTTCTTTTGACACTTGAATATCACACTCAAAAAGGACGATGCTAATTGTAGGAGTTGTTGACAATGGAATGTGGATATATGAGAGTCATGAGAGCAGTATATCCATGAGAATAAAATCCAAGTTCATGATAGAGAAAGGTGATAATATACAACAGAGATATCTGCCTTGATGTTTATGTCTGATTTTCTATTTCTCACAAGCTATTTAAATCAACTCCTTTAGTTCCATTCATAACACATTTATTTACTCCAATTCAGCTAAGGATTATCGGGCTAATAACTTAAAATATTTGGATATTTATTGCTTGTTTGATTTCTTACATATTCAAAACTGTTGCAGAATTATCCTCGAGACAGATGCCAATGTTATTGCAGGAAATGTAGCTAGCCAAGGTCTAGAGGGAGGAAATATTCTTTCTGAACAGGTCTGCTATTCTTGTTCTCTGTAAGCTTTTCCTTTTTCCTTTTGAGGAGTAAATATTGGGCAGACAAACGGTGTTGGGAGGTGTATAGTTGGATGGCCCGGTATAGAACGTTGAGGCTAGGTCCCCGAGCTCCGTTTGCTTCCTGTGCCCTTCAGGTAGAACTCATATATTTAGCTCATTTTGGTTGGTGCCGATTCTGCAGACCATTTCTCAGGCATTGGCAACAGCGAGGGAGCACTTAGCTCGATCTCTTCTTAGTTCATGAGCAGTGCAACGTTATGAGGTGATCAAGATTTCAAAGCTAATATTATGATGAATTCAGGATTTCTGTTTTTACTTGAGCTGTATTTTCATTACATTTTTTGGACCTTTTCTCTATATTGGTCTGTTGCTTCGAGTCCTCGGTATCACAATGAATGTCTGGAGTTTGATAATAGCTTCTCTCTCTCTCTCTCACACACACACACACACACACACACACACATACACATTTGTTTAGGTAGCTCCAGGTGGGATTCAGATTCATCCCTGATCAATTGCTCCGTGAGTCAAGAATGGACCGGTTAGTTTGAAAACTATTGTTTTTCATGTTTCTTTTAGAATTTTGGTTATTATTTACTTATTTTTATCTTTCTTTAATTTGCTTATTTTCATGCTTTTGTTTAAATTGAGATTAAATTGCTTATCTTTATGTTATACTATAACGTTTTTAATATGTTGTACAAATAATAAATTTTTATATATAATCGTTACGGGTTCAACCGTGGTTCGTCTCGGTGGGACATTTTATAGTGAACCATTGTCTTCCTCTGTTCATTGACCTCTCCTGTTTTAAAACACTGCTTAAAACTATATGATGCCATCTAGCCCGTCCAGAGTCCGACACATAAAATTTGTGTACGGATTGGGGGTTAGGCACCATGGGTCGGGTATAAGACGTTCATAAGTGACCCAACAAAAAATGGAGTCAGGTTTGGGTTGACCAAACCTGATCCGAACCAAACCCGAAATGCATATAATTATGTAATTGTTTATGCAATATTTTGTAAAACATGTGCATTTTACATTATAGATATTATACATATACATATACAATGTATGGTATGTGGATACTCTCTCTCACACATACGCACACACACACACACACACACACATATATATATATATATATATAACATATTTGGCACACACATTCTATATACGTAACATACACCAATTTTCTCATACGAGAGGGGTGTATGCAAACAGTGTGGATCTAGAATCTTTTGAATGGTGGGGTGAACAAACCTATTTAACCATTTAGGGTGGGCGGACTATATATAATAAATAGCCATTGGGGTGAACAACCTCAATATAGATCCGCCGTTGCAAGCACATCTTGACCATTCATCAATGCAAGATGAATGGTCCATATTTAAACATTAAAAAGTTTGATTTTTTCTTTAAGAAGCAAAATGTAACTTTGACATTTTGATGTAGTGTACTATTTAAATGAAACATGGGGTGTTTGCGTGTGGCCGCACACACACACATATATAAAACCAGATTCTGTCCACGCTTAATATGTCCACTCGTGTCTATCCATATATACCACACACACACACACACACACACACACATATATATATATAGAGAGAGATGCTCAAACCAGTTCATCTTAAATATACTCAAACACCTTCGTCGTTTGATCAGTACGATGAACACTCCAACCCTGAATATTTGAATTTAAAAAGTGAATTATACTATTGTGCATTAAATAATACAAAGTACGAAAAATACAACAAACATAGAGATTTTTGAGTAGATTTAAGTATGAATGAGCTTGAGCCCCTTAGGAGACCCTTTCTTGAGAAAAGGCTTCATCTAGATAAGGCAGATATCTACTTAAGCAACCCTCATGAATATCTAATGTTTTGAGTTCATCTACCGACAATCAAATCTCGGGGGTGCTTGCTACTTTCTCTCTTTACTCGTCAAAGTGTTTTTTTATAAAATAAAGGGAGATATTAACCGCATAAGAAACAAGCTTACTCTACCAATAATATATTAACCTCACATGTTTAATTCAAACTCTCTTGGTAGCAAATAGGATTATAGGAATGTTCACGGGCCAGTGTGGTCGGGTTCTGAGCTCAAGCTGGACTTGAACCAATATAATCGGGTTTTTAATTTTCGGAGAACCAAATCCAATATAATCGGTTTTGGCTTGATTTGGTTTCAAACCCTGGTTGCTGACACTTTAAGTTAATATATGACTGTTAAACGTTTGATAAACTATAATAAATAACAATTCACATAACAGATTTTGTGAAGCAAACTTGTCTTTCTTCATATTATTTCATTATGTATTTTTTCAGTAATTTTATGTTTTCTGGGGTTCGGCCAACCTTTTCCAACTTCCCCGTATCAGGTGTTCCAGTGCATGCATAGAGAGACGTGTATATATATGTATATATATATATATATGTACATATACGTAGAGAGACGTTTGATGATTTGTGTGTATATTATACACACATCATCAAATGTCTATTATATATATATATAGAGAGAAAGAGTCTTAGCTTCTTAATGTATGTTGGTGTATAATCTTCTACGTGTATATTCTTTGAGATTGACGGTGGAAATTTTAATCACATATACTGTTGTACTTTTGTACTTGCATTAAATGCAAAGTGATTCAATTAAACATCAAGATAACGTTCTACAACCATAACCGACTTATTGGTTCTGATTCCCATTCTAGGTTCTCGGCTAATCGGAAGCGTATGTCTAGTTGGACTAGTCATATATTTTACAACATTTGCTTAAAAGAGACAAGTATGCATCTCTCTCTCACACACACAGAGATCTTGCCATTTTTGAATTGGCTTTGAAGTTCCAATCGAGACCGAACTAGGCCTGAAACCTGTGAAACCGGACCGAAATCATGGGCCACATGATTCGTTTCCAGTTTCATATTTCATAGAACTGAAACCGAAGGTTCCAAATCATTTCCAGTTTCATATTTCACACCAGCCATGTCTACACCCACAAACTATATGCTTTAAAGATACTATCATTAATCTTCACACCCACAAAAAAAAATCCTTATATCGTATGCCGGGTCTTGCGTGCTTTTAAAGATAATATCATTAATCTTCAGTCCCCCCTCAATTCGTTATATCATATGGCGTATCTGTCCGTGTGAGTGTGGTCTAGAGAAAAGCATTAATAATCGTTGAAAGAACAAAATTGAAATAGATAACCAGCAAAGCCGACAGGCCCACACACAAACACACAGGGAGAGAGATGAGATTGGTAGATGTTCTATGGATCTGCGACCAGTGAGACACCGAAGGCATTGACTTTAACTAACCAGCTTAATTTGAATTTGCAACCAGTGGAGTAGGAGTTATAAATAAATAAATATTTCTTGAAGAAAAATACGTTCAAAAAGGTTTGTGTGAGAGAGAGGGATGCCTTAATAAACAAAAGAAGAGAATTGAAATACACAACCAGCTGACATATATTGATGCATAGTTTTTTCAAGCAAGTCACTGAAGCCATTGACTTTATTTAACCAGCTTAATTTGACGTTACTGAGAGAGAGAGAGAGAGAGAGAGAGAGAGAGAGAGAGAGAGAGAGAGAGAGAGAGAGAGAGAGAGAGAGAGAGAGAGAGAGAGAGTCGCTTTTCATATATAAATACACAACCTAGCCACTTCCTGCCTTCCTAACGCTAACGACCTAAAGCATGATGATGAGCCCTCTCCCCCTTCTTAACTATAGAGAAGACCTGGTTCTTGGCTGCCATGGTTCTCTCTTCTTCTTCCCTGGATTCTCTTCAAATCCATCTTCTATTTAAATATTGTCAAGGCCGAGTTCTTAGACAGTTGGAGAGTCAACTATCTCTTCGCGCCGTGGATCGTAGCCTTTCTACTCCTTCAATGCCTTCTTCCTTCAAAATATGACCATTGGAGGGGTCACAGTTGGGAGGGACTAAGGTTTTTCAACTGGGGCAATCTCAATTCTACTGTTTCAAGAGTCTTTTGGTGTGCTTTCTCTGTGCCAATCTTGCTTCTAGAGCTCAAGATCTATTGACAGTGGTTCACCAAGGCCAAGAGGTTCTTGTGCACAGTCGCGAACCCTTCGACCCACCTGTCCTTGATCGGCAACTTCATTGCAGCCCAGAAAGCAGCCCAGATCGCGTGGCTCGAGCCTAGCTTGATCTTGTTTGCCATAGGCATCATACACTATGCTGTGGTGTTTGTGACATTGTACCAAAGGCTTCCCTGCAATGCCTCCTACCGGGCGCAGCTCCGGCCGGAGTCTATCTTGTCGATCGCCGCACCTAGCATGGCGTGTGTCGCCTGGGAGTCGATCTCCGGCCACTTCGATTCCAGCTGCAAGATGTTACACTTCCTCTCTCTCTTTCTATTCACCTTGCTGGTAAGTAGTTCTATTTTAAATGACAAAAGGCCATGTCTCCAACTCTCTTACCTAATGGGTAATGGCGGACCTATAAGATCTTCTTGGGTGAGATGAACTTCAGTTGGATGGCGGATCCACATTGTGGCGGGTAGGGCGACCGCCCATCCGATATTCTGAAATTTTCAAAAAAAATTGAAAAACTTTGAAGACTGCCCCATCCGAAACAAGTTTTTGGATCCGCCACTGGGTGAAATTCAGGTGCCACCCCCATCTCACCGGCCCATAAATAGGTCTGCCACTGCTCTGACCAAAGTTTGAGTTGTCTGTGTGCGCGTGCGTGCATGCTTGTTTGTCTCCCGGCATCATGTTTTTTTTGTATTATGTTTCTTTTGTTTGACGGCCAAGCTGGAGTTAGGAAGACTGCGGAATGTGTTTGCCTTGGGCATTGAACTTTTGACCGTGTGCTTTTGTGTTTTAGTAGAGACAACCAGTAGGACACATACACTTTTAATATTTTTCATTCCAAATTATTGTATAAACACAATCACTGGCAAACACACACACACACACACACATATATATATATATATATATATATATATATATATATATATATATATAAAGAGAGAGAGAGACAGAGAGAGAGAGAGAGAAAAGGGTAATGGTAAATGCATAATGTTTTTTGATACATAGTCTTGTGAAGTGTGTGCTTCTATAATATGTAGTCAAGACTGTAAATAGGAAGCACAATTAATTACCTTGATACTATCTTTGAATTTCAAAAGAAATAGACTGAAATCGATCCCTACTCAGAGATGCTAATGTACGTAAGAAGGATGTTAATACCTTGAGATGACGCCAAAATTCAAGGATGAAGTAACACGATGAACGAGACCTAGATAGGGGTTGATTGACTCACAAGTTGAAGGTCGTAAGTTCGCTGTTGGAGGAAGCTGAGAGAGCAGCTTGCGCCATTCATGATGGGCTGGCAAGCTCGCAAGTGCCTCTTTCAGTTAAGGTATACAAGTAACTTGCACCGGTACATGCATAAGTTTACACCATTGATACGCACACACTCTTTTTATTATCTATACACTTTATTTTTCCGGTATTTTTCAAAATATCTCTACTAATTTCTTGAAATTACTAAGATACCCTTTTTGAAAAACTCGCTCTCTTTTCTCCTGCACAAACCTTTGTCCATATATTTGTCTATATATTCTTCACACCCACCCTATTCCAATCACTCATTACTCTATCTATAACCATTTGCAACAAAAGAACGGATAAAAAGCTATCGAAAAAAGAAGAAGAACAATAAATATGGAGAAAGAAAAAAAGAAAGATGAAAAAGAGGAGAAAAAAGACCGATTCGAAGGGGATTTGTCAATGATTTAGTTTTATTTAGTTGTTTTTTAGTTATTTCGTTTTGAGACACATATGGAGCAAGAGTCTCTTTTGGTGAGAGATGTACCTTAGCCGTGTCTCCCATGTAGAGAGACATGTATCTCATGCATGTCTCTCTTGTTTCAATTTGATTAACTAATTTTACTTTTTGTTATATAGATATGACTCATAGAATACGAGTAGAAGAGCGTAATATCACCGCTTCGTCTAAGAGACACAATGCCGCATCATATAGAGGATGATCCTGTAAATGACAACAAGGAGAAGAAGATATTGTGGCGGAAACCAACCCTTCATATTCCGAGAAGGATATATCAATCTCATAAATTGAGATTGATATTAAAGAGAGTGAGGATGAGGGATCCCCTGTATATCGAGATTGTTCCCTAGCTTTGAAAGTCACATTGCTAATAAGATCTGGCAAAAATATATAATTTAAAACTTTAGTAAAATTATATAATTAAATATCAATACTCATTATTCTAACGAACTATATAAATAAATATGTAAACAATACGAAAAGTAGTAACAACCTATGCAAGGTATATTTTTTGGAGAGCATAGCCAGTGAAAAAGACGGATATAAGGTCTGGTAATTGGGTTGAGACTGCAAATAAGAGTGCGTTGATTGGGCATGTGGGTTTCCTATATGAAATTATGAACCATGTATCGTTGACTATTTTTATCGAGTGTTTACAATTAAACACAAATAATGTTCACATATTATGGGGTGAGATGACTATCACACTTCATAATGTCCACAAGATACTGGGTATTCCAATAGAAAGAAAATTTGTTGTCTTACATAAAAGATAATTACTATAATGAATGAAGATATTTTGATTGATATGTTAGAGATGAGCTTCAATGAAATAGTGCTAGAGATTAATAATAAAGTTATTAAGTTTGAGGTACTTCAAACTAATTTTTTAAGAAAAAAAGTTCGTAACAAAATAAAGCTTCATTATATTATTGTATAACCTGTGTATCAAGATAAGTCTAGAGATAGAGTGTCAATAATGATCATATATTTATTAGCGTATGATGTTTGGAGGGTTGATAAATTATGTTTAGGGTGCATCAAGATTAGCCTATTTGTACAAACAACTAGGAAGGACATCACGAATAAAAGTACAATTTAGTGGACATACTTATTTGCTCGAAGTAAAAACTTGTACTATTGTTGCTTGTCACAATATCTTTCATATAATTATTTTTTATAATTTAAAAATTATATATTTTAATTATAGGCACAAATATGGATTTATGAGTATTTCCTTTTTTTAGAGTTAAACTAAGAAATTGGATTTAATCACGACATAACATGTATTTTTTGAAACTGTAACTAAATTTTTTATTTTTAAATTAAACATAACCTTTAATGTTATGCATTCTTATCTTTTATTTTATATAATACAAATTGATTGAAAGCCATATAGTTCTACAAAATACTCACACTGTAATACATGTAAATTATTTAGATAACATGGATGTATTCGTTATATAGATATTGTATAAACATATATGTCATATCATGTAATTCAATAGTTCGGTCATTGTAAAGGCATCCCAGTTGTGCCGATAAGGTCCTCTATTGCAAATAGACCCACCAAGTTATGTATATATGGTATAATATGAGTTACATGATGCTACTTGAGAGATAGAATACTTATATTATTTTGAGTTTAAGCATTTTGACATCCCAATATTGTATCCTCTTGAGTGTGATGAGTTGTACATGGAGTGATATATTTCTTGAATGCATCGATTTATTTAGAGAGATTTTATTAGTTAGTGACGTTTAACTCATTTGACTCCAGTTAGGCAACATGAAATATCATTCTTCATATAGGTAAATAAATAATTGTATACAAATTAGTAATATTTCTAACTTTGTTTTGCTTTAATTATAATACTAACTTTTCTCATAATTATTTTCTTATATGAGCATCTTATTGCTTTACGTGACATATTTGTACCAACTTTAATACATTTAGAACATGTGTCAGTAATTATTAGGTGACCTTGTGTAACCGAAGTTATTAGAGACATGAATAGTGCTGCTAACAAGCACACCGATTTATCATATATGAGGATGATGACTAAGATGCACAATATTTTAATATGAGGCTGACATTTGAGATGTTTTTTTGTATTAGTCAATACATGCATATATAAATAACCTGTTGAATGAAAGAAATTTTGTTTCATCACTCTTTGAATGGAAATCATGCTTTCATTTAAATTGAAAAATAATTACATGAACAAATTGCAAATAACATCTCCTCATCGTTCTCAATGTCACGTACAATATCATATTTTGGTTCTCTCATTTATATATATCTCGATATATTCATAAAACAAAGTCTGTTAATTTTCAATACTTTTATATCGGTATTGTTGCCATGATGAAAAGATAAAAGGCATGAGAGAACCATTGACAATGTGCATCTACGAAAAAGTACTAGCATAAGAGAGGATTAATCACAACTTGAATAAACTAAATACCTAAATAACACAATCAAATTTTAAGATATTATGATTGCCATTAGAAAATATTGTATAGCATGATGATAACACATTCACTACACATCTTTCTTTATACTAGTAACATAATATTATCGATCCTCTCATAGTATCAATGCTATTTTTCATCGAGTAGCTATAATTGAACCCATAGCTAACATGAACATCAAATAATTACTAGGATATGACCCATCTTTCATGAATGCAATATGATAAATAACAATATCAACACCTCCAACCTCTATTAAAACCCATGAGTATATGTCACAGTTGCATTTAACTACCTTCAAGCACAGTATGAGCTTCATGCCACTATAATTTTACTTACGATCAAGTTAAGAGCTTGTTGTGATACTTTTCTCTAGAAGTTTGCTACAATATCTCCTATAATGTCAATGTAATACACATGATGATTCATAATTTTTCAAATGACTTCTTTAATTATGTAATATACAACTTTGTCAATGAATGTAGTTGTTTCAAAATTATATCAAATCTCTCGGTCGAGCTGTTGATAAACCCTTTAAACCTCACATGTGTACTTTTCATACTGGCAAGTATTAATAAATGATCACTATAAGTTTTAAAAACAATAAATGATATATACATTAACAACCAATTTTGCATACATATTAGTTGTATGAGTATCATGATGAATCACCTTATCTATTCATGTGGAGATAATTCTTTTTTTTATAAGTCCAACTATTTCTCTTTAATATAAGACAGTAGAGTAAGATTTTTTTTTTACTTCAAATCCTATACTTTATTGCCTTTTTATAACTACTCTCATATGATGAATGAATGATCTTCCTACAACTTACACCAAACATACTCTAAATCTCTTTATTTCTTGTCAATTTGACAATAAATGCTCATATTTTTGCTATATGTCATCTATATAGAAAGTGCGTAGCATCCAAAAATATTATTTGAATGCTATTTACTAGTTCAAATGCGTCAAAATATTCTTGAGTTTACAATAGCTTATTGTAAGGTCTTTTATCACACTATATTTAGAGTCACTCAATCTCACTCCAAAAGTATACCCTTTAAAATATAAGCCTAGAGAATGGTTATGTATTTCAACTTCTAGTAACCATCGACTATACCCCCTCCTCTTAATAAAAATGGACAACCTACCTTCTTAGTGCATATCCACCTACTATTTTCAACATCAATATTTTTACTCGCCTTGTATTTTTCTACTCATTTTCTACCAAAGCCATACCTTTTTACTCTTCGAACAAAGAATAACAATAACAATATTACTTTTCCTTTCAATATTTCTTACATACTCAATAAGTTCATTATGACTTCTAAACATATCCTCCATCACAAATACGAGTGAATATGTAAAGTCCATCACCCTCATAATCAACAAATTATTCTTTAACCTCATTAGTCAAATAATACATCATCAGGTACACTACAATAACTTCCACTCTCCTTAGTCTCAATATAACAAGTACTTTGATCAATTGTCTTCTTCTCTAAAGTGATTATATTATAAGTAATTTCACTCGAGTTGTTTGTCATTTTGTAATACATAAAATGATATAAGGTTCGAAACATAACATATAACAACACATAGTTTGATTGTTGATACCTTGAAGGGAGACACGGAACAAGGATTTCTTCCCATAAGAAAGAGACGCGAGAGGTATGCATCCTCCCGTATGGAACATGCATGGTAGATCCATGTCTCTCCTTAAGAAAGAGACATAATAGCCTCTTCCTTAAGGGGAGATCCAATCCATGCACGTTGCTTCATAAAGATAGATGTGCATATGTCACATTTTGATTCAAAATTTCGGCAAGTGAATCTTTTGACCCAAAACTATGAAACATCAACTAAAATGAAAAACTCTAAAAATAAAATAAACCTATAAAAATACAAAAATATTACTAAGAACCAACCTTTCAAAACCTACAAAATAAAAAAATCGATCACATCAATCATTTTTTGTTTTTTTCCTTCTTTCTTGTTTTATTTGACTCTAGTGAGGTTTGTAATAAAAAATCAAGTACTCGTTGACTGCGAAAAAAGCAACAATAGCCTAGATAGAGATATGTGGATAGTGGATAGTAAAAGGAATGCCTGAATTAGTTGTGGAGATGAGAGAGAAATTGCTAAAGAAATATTTTCAGTATTTTTAAAATATGAGATATGTGGATAGTAAAAGGAATGTGCAAATTGTAATCTCCTTTTTAATGTAACTTTGTTGGAGATCTAGGACATGAGCGCGGTAAACAAGGTCTTTCTCTTCATGCATAGGTTATAGTATGAATGAGGTAAATATAGCTAAGCCTTTTCCCATGCTAAATGAGGTTGACTAGATGGTATAGTATGAAGAATTTTTAGGGGGTCACCCGTCTTAGTACTATTTTCATCCAAGCATGCTAAACTTAAGATTTCATAACTGACTCTCTGAGTTCTATAAGAATCCATTGATCATATGGATTCTCTCTCTTGAATCACCGTTTTTATCTCATCAAAGAATCAATTTCAATAAAGGGAAAACAAGAATCACCCCATCTTTTCGGATTCATTAATTTACAAATTTCTTGGCGCTTTAATATATGGTAAAAGACAAGTATCATATGATCGCGGACAAGTTATTACCCGTAATTTATCGAGAACAAGCAATATCGCCAAAAGACTTGTTTACTAGGCAAGTGCCGAATGTTGGTATTCAGTATGAAAAGGCCGAATGTCAACAGCTGCCCAATTTAAACTCATCCCTTCATGAACCCCGAACACAGGCAGCATTCATACGTACAGTTAGGGGATATCGAGAACACAGGCAGCATTCATGTATATTTGTATATATATGTATATATACACATAATAAAAAACTATATATCTATACATGTAAATGTACATATATAATTACAAAACTACATATATATATATATATATATATATATATATATATATATATATATATATATATATATATATATATATATATATATATATATATATATGACATGGCCCACAAGGGCCAGGGCCGGACATCTCTATATACAAGGAACCTCTGACCTTTTTTTATCACATGCAAATAAATTAAAGCCCTTTACACACAAAATCAACGGCTTTGCCGCAAATTGAGCGTACAGCTTAAATCTTAGTGGAACCAAAATCATCTGCCATATTAACCGTTCATCTCCATAGATGAACGACATCAGATGCATCACCGATTGGCCTGCTTCCTACATAAAAAAGGGTAGGACTCCGTAGCGTCGGCACTTTTCCTTAACAGAGAGAGAGAGATGGATTTCTTTAAATCCGTATTCTCCGACGAGCCTCAGAGTGAGGAAGTGGAAGAGGAATCAGGGGAAGAGAACCCTAATCCGGATTCGCCTTCGGCAGACGCCGGAGAGTCGTTGGCGGCGGCGGGGCTAGGAGGATGGAACTTCGGGTCGCTTATGAAGACGATCACGGCCAGATCGGAGGAGGTGATCGAGACTTACCGTCGAGATCTGGACGAGTTCCGCATCGGGCTTACCCAGGAGGCCCGCGCGGTCGCCGCGAACCTCCCGGCGTCGCTCGAGACCGGCGCGTCGGTGGCACAGGAGTCTCTCGAGTCTGTCGGCCAGGCCATTGACGTCGTCTTCAAGAGTACCGCAGACATCATCTCTCAAGGTAAGATCTGATCTTTCTCGGGGATTCTCAGCACGCGGATGCGCCGATATTTTATCCCATTTTCTGGTGTTTAGATTTGTGGTAGTCCGCGCGAGAAAGTGACGAACATTGTCTCATTGTCATTGTGTCTCTGGTGACATAGCCCTCGACAACCCCGCCCCCGCAGCTGCTCCGGCGGGATCGAGCTCCAGCGTGAAGAAATTCACGAGATTTGAGATGCAATTGCACGCGGTTCAGAACGATTACAATACCTACTGTGAAGATCCGGATGACGTTGAGGAGTTCAATAAGTGGAGATCTGGGCTCTCTATGGAGGAGAAGGCGGATGAGATCGCGGAACTGTGCGAGGATAACGCTGCGGTTGGTGTTTTTTTCACGAAATTGGTGCCTAAGAACGTCGATGCGGAGAGTTTCTGGGCGAGGTATTTCTTTAGAGTTCACAAGCTGAAGCTGGTGGAGGAAGCGAGGGATCATTTGGTGAAGAGGGTGCTTTCTGGAGAGGAGGATGAGGATTTGAGTTGGGACGTCGACGATGACGATGTTGCGGAATCGAGTGAATCACAGAAAAATGAGGTTGTGGGTAGCGAAAAAACCGAAAAGACTAGCAACGGGAAGATTGGAACTAAAGCTTCCGAATCGCCGGGAAGGAGCAATCTGGAATCTGAATCTTTGGTTGAGATTGAAGGTTCCAAAGGGCCAAGTGACCCCAGCACGTATGAGCATTTCGAGCTCGATAGTGAGATTGCTGCTGATGGAAAGAGCAAGGGATCGGGGGAGGTGAAGGAGATTCCATATGCTAAAACATTAGCTAAAGCTAAAACAGATTCCGCGGAATCGAGTAAAAACAGTGATTTTTCTGTTGTTTCCAGCCAAACTTCAGTGCAGGAGGAGGAGGATCTTGGATGGGACGAGATTGAAGATCTCGGAAGCAACGATGACAAGAAAACCACAAGCAGCGGCGGTAGCCCGAACATGGTTGATATACGGAGGCGATTGAATGCTGTAGAGGGTGATGAGGATCTTAATTGGGACGTTGAAGACGATGAGGATGTCAAATCTTGATCAGACCCTAAGGAATCTCAGATTTATTATGCTTTTGGTTTGATTTCTCTGCATAGTATTTTCTCCAATAATTGTTTGTTTTCTCCACTTAGATTATTACATGTAAATAGTACTTTATGTATATTACAACCTTTATGATTTATGAAGTTGAAAAAAATCTCTGGTGGAGTGTGAATCTTAGCTTAATGGCGGTATTATGTTTACATACTTTCTGTTCGTTTTGTTTGGTTGTTTAGTTGAATACTGCATTATTGTTTTATGGTCCGGTTGATACCTCATTTTCATCTGATTATGCTTGAGAATTTTTGCATATACAGTTGAAAGGGCATATTAAATCTTTTCATGTATTACTTAAAACTCAGTAACTCTTTTCGTCTGTTTGGCGTTTGGTTTGAGTTAAACGTGTATTGCTTTGGCTTTGTTGTGATTGCCATGTGCAAGACAGGTATTGCCAATCTCAGGGCTTGGTAGCTGATATGATGAGATTGTTTGGGGTCTCTGATCAATGCAGTTGTGATCAAGGTCAGTGTTGGCTGAGAATGTGAATCTGCCTGTGAATTGGGGAATAAGATCTAGTTTGGTGTGAACTGGGCTGATATTGGCGGAATCTGTCTGCCTGAGTTGGGATCGGATGAAAACTTGTTAAACAAATTTTATGATCAAAGTATGCATGTCAGCGAAATCTACCGGAATCCGGATTGTTAACATTCTCACTTCTTTTTTTGTTACACTCTGCTCTAAGCGAGTGATGAAGGGGCTCTCACTGCTTTGTGTATCAAACCATAGTTGCACTGACATCCCAGATCGGTCCAGTTACACTCCGCTCTAAGCAGGTGATCAAGGGGCTCTCACTGCTCTATGGATCAAACCATAGTTGCACTGATATCCCAGATCGGATCTGCTAGTTTACCTTTCTTCAATACATGTGATACCTACTAGAGTTGACCTCCATCCCCACGAGTTCTCTTTGATCGTTTAAAGACACAAACTATTGCATGGCTCTTCACTTTTAGCTGGCATGGAAGTTGTACTACTACCCATCCAGGTTTAATTACCTTTCCCTCGCATGTTTGCTGCTCTTTAGATTTCATCACGGCATGAGGTCTAATTTGCCGAGTTAAGATCTTTTAGATGAGAAGTGGTTACTCATTGACAAGCATGCACAATCATATAGGCATCGAGTTGCAAAGCACTATGCCAAGCATGTTTATGCATAAAAATTTAAAATAGGTGATCTCATTCTTAAATTATGCATCATAGATGGCCTCATCCTTTAAGAAAATAGCATCCCAACTTGGAGGGATCTTATATTGTAAAAAAGGTTAACTCTACTAATTCTCTACTAATCTCTTTATAGTCAATACAATCTTCAAAAAACGAGATGAACATTTAATTACTTATAAGAGTGGCTTATCACAAACACAAATTGATTACTTTATTTGTAGAAAAAAAGATAGAGCGTGTTGTAAAGATTGTAAGGTAATTCCAGGAGAAAGCTTAACCACCCAACATCGACTTTTAGTTATGGATTTACAAATAAAAAAATGGACAAAGAAGAAAAGAGTGCATCGAGCTATTCGGACTAAATGGTGGAACCTCAAAAGTGAGAAAGAAGATATATTTAAACAAAAAGTCCTTCAAGGAGATGTTTGGAATTATGTTGGCACACCCTCTGATATGTGGAACAATATGGCTATACATATTAGGAAAGTGGCGAAGATGTGTTAGGGGTATCTAAGGGAGGTGTACCGGCACAAAAAGAAGCTTGGTGGTGGAGTGAAGTAGTACAAAACAAAATCAAGGCAAAGAGGGCATGTTACAAATTACATTATGCTAAGAAAACTAGTGAAACTTTAGAAGCTTATAAGAAAGCAAAGAAGGAAGCAAAAAAGGCCGTTAGTGAAGCAAAAGCTAAGATTTGGGAGGACTTATATAAAAAACTCAACTCAAAAGAGGGTGAAAGAGACATTTTTAGGATAGCTAGGGCTAGAGATAAGAAAACTAAAGATCTTAATTATGTTAGATGCATAAAAGACGAGGATGAAAAAATTCTAGTGGCAAATGATGATATAAGAAATAGATGGAAAAACTATTTTTATAATCTTTTTAATGAAAATAAAGATGTTAGTATTAGTTTAGGAGATTTAGCCAAGTCAGAAAAGTATATAAACCACAATTTCTACCGACGTATTCAAAAGAATGAAGTCAAAGAGGCTCTTAAACATATGAAGAGTGGTAAATCGGTAGGACCAGATAATATTCCTATAGAAGTTTGGAAAATACTAGGAGAAATAGGAATCACTTGGCTCACAAGACTATTTAATGAAATATGGAAAAACCAAAAGATGCCCGAGGAATGGAGAGCAAGTACACTTATACCCGTATATAAGAACAAGGGAGACATTCAAAATGGTGCGAATTATCGAGGTATCAAGTTAATGAGTCATACTATGAAATTATGGGAAAGAATTATTGAACGTAGGTTAAGACAAGTATCAAGTACAACAGAGAACCAATTTGGATTTATGCCAGGTAGATCTACTATTGAAGCGATTCACCTTTTGAGACGTCTTATGGAACATTTTAGAGCAAAAAAGAAAGACCTTCACATGATATTTATTGATCTAGAAAAAGCTTATGATAGGGTACCGAGGGAGGTTCTTTGGAGAACTTTGGAAAAAAGAGGTATCCCATTGACATATATTAACCTTATAAGAGACATGTATGATGGTGCAAAAACATGTGTGAGGACTCATGAAGGAACGATGGACTTCTTTGAAGTTAATATTGGGTTACATCAAGGATCAACTTTAAGTCCATACTTATTTATAATGGTGATGGATGAGTTAACAAAACATATTCAAGATGAAGTACCTTGGTGTATGTTATTTGCAGATGACATTGTATTAGTGGAGGAGTCTAAGGAAAAAGTTAATAGAAAATTGGAACTATGGAGAGAAACATTAGAAAACAAAGGCCTCCGACTTAGTAGAACAAAGACAGAATATATGGAATGTAAGTTTGATCATTTGGCTACTTCAGAGGACATAGAAATTAAAATTGGCACACATTGCATTCCCCAAAAGGAAAGTTTTAAATACCTAGGGTCAATTTTTCAAAGTGATGGAAGAATTGATGGAGATGTTACACATAGAATTAATGCTGGTTGGTTAAAATGGAGAGGAGCATCAGGAATTCTTTATGATAAGAAGATACCATTAAAATTAAAAGGTAAATATTATAGAGCAGCAGTTAGGCCTGTCATGTTTTATGGTTCTGAGTGTTGGGCAGTTAATCATCAACATGTACAAAAGATGTCTGTGACAGAAATGAAGATGTTGAGATGGATGAGTGGTTATACAAGAAAAGACCGTATACATAATGAGGTTATTAGAAACAAATTAGGAGTGGCACCAATAGAGGATAAAATGAGAGAACATCGTTTAAGATGGTTTGGACATATAGAAAGAAGATCAAAAGAAGAACCTGTAAGAAGGTTAGAAAACCTAAATTTGGAAAGTATTAAAAGAGGTAGAGGACGACCACAAAAGTGTTTGAAAGAAACAATAAAGAATGATCTAGCTTATTGGGAGTTAACTGCTAACATGGCACACGATAGAGATCTGTGGAAACAAAGAATCCATGTAGCCGACCCCGTCTAGTATGGGAAAAGGCTTAGTTGTTGTTGTTGTTGTTGTTGTTGTTAGTGATGCTGAGGGTAGACTTATTAGATCCAATAAATATTACTTAAAGAAATATTATTCTATAATTTTATTGGATCCTGACCTATATTTTATAGCTCATTTTATGTGGATGACAAGAGAAGATTCCTTTAAAATCGATCGGAAGGTAGGGATTTGCCCGATACTATTCCTGTTCACGCATGACTTGACCTTTCGAGCCCGATTAGGAGTATCACTTTTAGATTCCAATTTTGGTATGCTCATGCACTTATATTGTTTTCATCAATTTGATTTGGTTTCGAAAACTTTGGCCTCACCTTATTTTGGACCACTTCAAATTAAATTATTTTGAACAAATTATTTTCACTTGATTTTTAGTCTACCAAAAATTTAGGAAGTCATCAATGCCTATGTCTTGGTTTTTAAAAAACTAAAATGATCTGTCTTTGGGATATCATAGCTTGTGAATTGGCTAATATCTCCTTGATTCCTTCCTCTGTACTGTAGTGTCTATATTTGATGTGATAGATTTTCAAGTGCGCCCTTATGTCTATACTTTAATGATATATCCAAAAAAACTCTTTTTATGCGCTAAAACGTCATATTTTGAGAAAAATGAAAAGCCAAAAGGCTATTCAGAAAAAAAAAGAAAATATAAATCCAAGATTTATCTTGTTTGAGTTTTATATCCTTTGGGTAATCGGGACACTTAGGGACCGAGTGAGTTCTGATTGTCCATCTTTCTTTAATGTTGTGTGGTTAGCCTTGAGAGTCTATCACATATGAGAAAGGATCCAAGCTCCACTGAGAATTAGGAAATTCTAGCATTTAAAGTTTGAGAATTTGAGTGAAAACTCTTTGTTCAATTGGATTTTATTTGAAGTTGTCCATGCAAAGAGATGTTGTTTTATGATTTTCAAAAACCAACATTTAGGCCATGATTAGCTACAAAGAATTAACTTACATGTTCGTTCTTGTTCTAATGTTTAGATGTATCATTTTCTTTTTTTTTCTTTTCTTTAGCTTGTGCTAAAATACATACCTTCATCATGATATTTTGATAGGAGCACCATTTGTCTCACTAGCACTTAGAATCACTAGTATTATTGCATGTTGTGCATACCTTAAGTCATGCCTATGATGTATTTTATGATATTGATACATTTTTGTACAAGTTAGAGCATTTTTCCTTTCTTTGGAGTCGTCTTAAGAGTCAAGTCAGTCCTTTTGGTATTAGAGTTGCAGTCTCCTCTTATCATGACGAAGATGTTTTCCTTGGCACTTTATTAACCTTTTGATTCAAGGGGATTCCTTTGAGTCTACTATGGGTTCTTTGCATTCGGGGCATATTCCGTCACATTCACTTTACCTCTCAGTTCACTCATATGTGACACCATATTTGCATTGTATGTTTGGTTTATCTTGCATTTTAGTATTTGTCTCTATTGTTTCCTTCTACATGACTACGATGGACTCACTTGATCTTGCCAAAGGTTTGGTACATTTCAGATCCGCAAGTTTATTGACCTTGTAACGCATCATGTTTAAATCTGACCAAATTGAGTATTTTAAGGTGAATCTCATGTTTTTTGTCCCACCTTATGGCTTACCCAAGACACCATCTCCTTCAAGCTTTACTGATATAACTCTAATTTTGTCCTGTCAGGCGACTATTTTGAAGTTACAGTATCATAAGTAGGTTACTCTCGTATGGCAGCATCGCCTTTGTCTTGCTGAGCTTCAAAGAACCATTACTAAATTCTCTTATGAAATTCTTCTCATACCATAGGAACTCATTTTTTATCATCTCACTAGACGTGCTTACAAGTCGTGTGCATGAGTTAGCTCACCATCCAATTGTATCATGTGCTATTGAATCATTTCATCACAAAGACAAATGAAGAATGGGTCTACAGAATAAAAGAAATTCATTATGATAGCTTGAGGATACTTTAGAAAGGACTCAAGTAATTTACGAGTGCCTCTGTAGGACACCTCAAACGGGACTTAAGGACGAGCAAATATAGACCCAAGCTTGAGCTACTACTGGTAAAAAGAAAAAAAAGAAATCGGCATTGATAGTAAGTTCTTCTATATTTCAATAATGAAGGTTTAAGGGACCACTCTCATGATGTTTTCAAATTGATCATTTTAAAAATTTGTTTTGTGATTCATTCTTTTAAGAAATAAAAAGTTCTCTCTTTTACAAAAGCCTAGAATCCTTTCAAGGAATGCTTGTTATCTTCCTCTTTGAAAGAAATGTTTTAAAAAGCAAGCTTGGTGAGTTGTATTTGTTGAAAACTTTCTCAAGTCAACTTGAATCTTTTTATGAAATCAATTATCTTTCTCATAAATGTCTCTTTCTTTTGCCTTGCACTCTGTCACACGCATGGTTTGTGGTACATCCCATGACAAGACTCATTTTTATGTTGATTAAGCTATAACACAACCCCATAATATTATCTCAAACACCATGTTTTCACTTCAACTTTCGTAAAATATTTCAAGTTGTTCAAAATTAATTTTCTACCAAATCTCATTTCAATAAGTTAAATTTTGATATTTACTTCTTTGACATCAAAGTATGTCTTGATCGATTCCAAAGAGAGGTATCAATAAACACTCAAAATTTTTGATGTGAAACATAAATGTTAATCAAGTCATTAAAATTCAAAAAATATAGGAAGTGAGTCCTAAGCCCATCAATCATCAAATTTATATACAAAACCATTCAACTCATTTGACTTTCAACGGTCTAGTGATGAGATCACATATAAACACTTCTCCCTCACGTCATTCATTCATTCAATTATGTATGGTCTCCTCACTTTTGAAATATTACGGAAAACTACCTACTTTTCCAAAGTATATCTGAAGACGGTCTTTCTCCCAAAATCGATCACCCAATCATTGATTGATCAGAAAAGAGGTATCCTGCATTTTGTAACACAAAGTTTGCAATGCAAGCAAGAGAGAATTTATTTTGCAATAATTGGATGCAATGTTATACTGTTGGGGTGCAAGTGACCAACCTCGACTAAGGAGAAGAAACACGAACATCAAGCTTGAGCTAGTGGAGCTCAAACTTGCCCAATAAGCTCGAGAAGGTTGCAAGCCTAGACGATATATATATATATATATATATATATATATATATATATATATATATATATATATATATTGAAGATAGATGCACCTCTTGAGCCGTATATCATGCGGAAATCAAGAGGACCATGGAAAAAGGAGACCAAAGGAAGAAAGGAGAACATGGTTACATTAAGAGGGTTTTATAGTAAAGTTTTTATTTCGTGTCTTATATTGTATACAATATTTGTTTATATACTCAACTTTACATTCTTGTGATTCTCTCTGACCTTTCCATTGAAGCCATTATCATATGTGAGAGATTCTTGTAACTTTTAATAAAATAAAAAATTTTATCTTTTAAAATAAAGCATCTCATGAAATTTGAGAAGAAGGTCATTCTTTTCATATTTCATGAATGTAGTTATTGGACCGAAAATGAACACTAATAACTTATATCTCTAACTTGACCACTTGAGCCAAAAAATTATGTATACTGATTTTACCTCCTACTATTTAGGGGATTTCACAAATTGTACCATTTCCAATTGGAAGTGAATTGCAACTCATACTCTTATGCATTTTTTAGTAATCAACTCATTTTACTTGCATAATAATCAATACATTATATTTCTACACTAAAACTACACATATCTCAAACCCACGTAAGAAACATGCTTTGCAAAAAGACCTTCTAAGATGCCCTTTAGTAAGGGGTCAACCAACATAACACTAGTTGACATATAAGATATAGATATCTCATTTCTTTTAAGCATATCATGAATATAATGATATTTAACCATTATGAGTTATAAGCTCTACTCTTAATAATAGTAATTGTTTCATTGTTGTCACAATAAATAAGAAATTACTCATTAGCTATATTCAGCTTCAAATAAAGTATAAAGTGACTTATCCAAATGATACTCATTGCAACCATACTATAATAAACATACTTAGTTTCTTCTGTATGCAATGCTAAAAAACCTTATTTTTTACAAGTTCAAGAAACACCACCACCTCCAAATAAGAATATTTGATTGAAAGTAAAACAACACATCCAAATAAGATTATTTGATCGAAGGTTGACTTGTCATCTTTGGTCCTAGCAAAGTCAGCATATGAGTAACCTATCACTTTTAGTTCATCTGCTAGAAAATAGAGTTTTAAATATTTTGTTCCTTTAAGATTTCTCAACATCCTTTTCACATCTATCTAATGCTACCAACCAAGATTACTTTGATATCTACTCATAAGACCAATAACAAAGCTGGTATCCAATCTTGTACACAGCATAACATATATCAAGTTAGCTAGAATTTATGCATAAAGAACATTAAACTTGTTTTTTCTCTCACCGAGATAATCAGTCTTACTCAATTTCACTTCTTTAACAATTGATGTATTTATAGGTTTGCAATCACCCATTTTAAACTTCTTAAGGATATAATCAATATTTTTCTCTTCATTCAAACATAAAAGTTTATATTCTCTATCACGAGAAATTTTATGCTCATAACATAAGATGTCTCTCCTATATCATTCATTTCAAACTTTGAGTTTAACCATGACTTGGTTTTGACAATAATCTCATTATCATTCCCAGTCAATAATATGTCATCTACATTCAATGATAGAATAACAAAGTAGCTCCCACTGTTCCAAACAATTATACAATGTTCTAGTGATGAAGGCCATATAGGGATTTTTTCAATGCATGTACTTTATCTTCTTAACTTTGAATGACATATCCTTTTGCCTACTTTACACAAATGATGTAATCTAAATCACTGGTTAGAAAAGTAGTTTTATATCTAATTGATTTAAATTTAAATAATAAAATATCAAAATAATCAAAATAATCCTAATGGGATGCAAATTTTGTAACATGGGAATATGATTTTACATAATTTATCTTCTCTTTTTGCAATCAATATCTTAAATTTATCAATTTTTTCATTGACTTTATATTTCTTTTTAAGAAACCATTTATAGTCTATGACCTTCCTTTTCTTTAGTAAATCTGTTAATTCTTATACTTCATTTTTTCAATGGATTCAATTTCTCTATCCATTTATTTTTCCTAGTATGATGATTCAAATGAGATAGTAGTTTGTTTATACGTCATGTTATCACTCAACTCATCTAAATCTATTGAATTAAATACTTTATCTATATGGTAAGTGTGATAAGCCTTTAAGTAGAACGGTGTGACCCTAGGTCTTTATGTTTACTTAAAGTTTCAGTTTGTTCAAGGTTATTTGGATCAAAATCTATAGCTTTAAATGATTATTGATCCAAATCCACTAGATCATGGATTCATCATTATTTTCAAGAATATCATTCTTAGTATGTTATAAGAATTCAACATCTCTACTTTCAATTAAACCATGGTCCTTATGATAAATTTATATCTATTAAAACTTTTAGGATATCTAATAAAAATATACCTTAATGACCTACCATCTAGTTTATCTCTAGATTGATCAAGTATCTTCATATATACAATTGATCTCTACTTCCGAGAATGACTCAAGTTTGGTTTTCTCTCAAACCACATCTCATATGGTATAAAGAAGGTAAACTTACATGATACTCTATTTAATATATATACAACTGTAGTCACTGCTTCTCTCCAAAATATCTTAGAAAGAGAAGTATCAATTAATATAAACCTAGTCATATTCAACAAGATCTTGTTATATCTTTTAGTTATACCATTTTATTGAGGTGTATTAGGTATGATATTTTTCTTTGAGATACCAAAGTCTTTACAATATTCAAGAAATTCTATAGAGGTGTATTTTCTACCTCAATCAAACCTTAAGACTTTGATTGTCTGCTTGAATTTGTTTTCAAATTTCTACTTATATTCTTTAAATATTTAAAGTACCTCGGTTTTATGTGCTAAGAGATTAAAGATGCATATCCCAAATAATCATTGATGAATGTAATAAAATAAACATTTTCACGCTTCGCATCATTTACTTCCTCAATTTGATGGAGGCCTAATCCACCTTCCTTAATAGGTTTACTCACTTCCGCTAAATTGAGCACGTATATCATCTTTTTGTCATGTTTCATGCCAACGGAATTGGTGCATAGTAGTGGTGTGCTTAGGAATCTTGAATTCTTGCATCCAAAAACTTGAGATGGTTGCCAAGCAAGCCTTGATAAGGGTTATGCTGCCTATTATCGAGAGTATTTTAGGACTCCAAGCTTCTAACCTTGATTGGAAGGTTTGGATTAAAGGATTGCATTGACTTCTCTTGATTTTGCCTAAAAGGATTGGAACTCCCAAGTACTTGATTCGAAGCTTCCCTTCTTGTCAACCTGTCATTTGCCTTATTTGTGTTGACCTTGCTATTGACATTGAGAATAACACATATATTGATTTCTCCATGCTAATTTAGAGATTGGGTTATCTTAATGAATTGCTCTATCAAGTCTCTACAATCATAGATGAAGTACAATGCATCGTTTGCATAGGAGTGGCTCCACATCTATACTATTGAATTGATATCAATACTAATTTTTTTGACAAAAATCGTAGGATTATATGCATAAAGAACCAATATGCAACAATCGTAAGCATGTATGAAAAAACAAATTGATAAAAGTCAGAAGCAAAAAACTTATCTATGCAACTCACTCTTATAGACTTGCCATAGAGAAATTTGTACCTCAATGTAGAGTATGAATGGATTCCTTCACTATTCTCTCAGGGTAAAACATACACGACAAAAAACATACTTGACTCGAGAGCCAGATAGAGTAAGGGAAGCAACCACACCCAGAAAACCATAGGGAACAAACACCGCGAGTAAAGGGAACTCACAGAGAAGAGGGAAGATAGGAGGAGAGAGTGTGTGTTAAGTTAAAATAGGATTAGGGAACCTCTAATCATGTTTTATGGAAAATCTGGTGGATCATGAATTCTATATTTGATCCAAACTATGCACCTTTTCATCCCATAACCGTTCTCGTATAGATCTATTTGATCGTTACATCAAAAATTTTCATGCAAAAAGATAGACTGAAGACAATTCGTAGGCCCAGGTTCGATGTGCATGTGTGAGATTTAGCATGAGCTACCAACTATATAAAATGATATGTAGGTTTTTTTCATCCTTAAATATGAGATTAAACTTTGTCTCTTAGTCTTAACATGCACAAGTTCCTCAATGTGACTTTTTCACTTTAAGATTTTTACATATATATTAAAGTGATATATATGCATCACATGAATATATAGGAATGCTTAACAAGAACTAAATGCAATTAATACACATGAATTTAATTAACTTAAAACTTAATTAGCATTAATTCTAACAATCCCTACAAACTCCTAAAGTGTAAAGTGCCCTATCGAAACAACTATCATATTATGCTTTTAATAATAATATTTTTCGGTTTTGACGGTTACCTAAGTTATTCAATATTATCCTTACAAGAACTAGGTGTACATACTTCTTAAACCTAAACCTTAATGTAAAAGTGTATCGATAATAACATAATAAAGGTTATAGCATGATCTTTAGAGTTGATGCATTAATAAGCATGTATCCATATCTTTTATCATGATTGATTTCAGAGAACAACCCAATTCCCTTATTGCAGTTTTATAATATCAATTACTTAGTTGGGTATCTCCAAGGATGTATTGCTAGTATCTTATCCTATGACTTAATCCTATTTAGAGAATAATTTTTTTCTTAACTTTCTGTCATAACACTTTAGGTTTACAAGTGATAAACACACAAATACTAAAAGTATCACATAGATATAAGTGTCATCTTAATCACCCAACAACTTGTTATTACCATATTGAACCTTTTTTGTATGATCTTCACTCAATTAGGTTGGGTTGTCACTACTTATAAATGACTTATTGGTTTCAATCTAATCCATAACCTAGATTTTTCAACTAGAGCTACTAATAAAGCCTAATCAAATGATCGAATGTATTGTCTTTCGATTGAACAAAATCAACAGTCATGACCCACATACACAAGAGCTCTTAAAGACTTAAGTCTAACTTGGATGTATTTTCGTTGCTTTTGATTATTGTACTTGGAACTACTGATCTTAACGATTATAGTCGTGCTATCACAATGCATTGAAATTGCATAAAACAACTTCTTTACCATATATAAATTGTACATAAGTCTCTTAATCCATTTAATTTTCAATTCAATCTTATCCAAAGCACACAATTCTGTCTCAAAGGTAGAATATGTCAATATGGTATGTTTCTTAGATTTTAGATGACTATATCATCACTTATAAAAAACACATATCTAGTGATCTCATTACTTTAAGAGTTTTTCGCAATTCAGTTAGCATCATTGAATCTTTAAAAAACATAAAAATGTTTATCGTAATGCAATTCAAGGGAAATAGTTCCCTTCACATAGGGAAATACTCCTTTTAGAGCTTCTCAATGACTTCTATTTAAACAACTTATTTTTTTACTTAACTTATATATGACAAAATCAATATAGAGTCATATATAGTTGGTTAGATACATCAAACTATCGATAATCTAGGAATATTGTAATTAAGACACAGAAAATCTACTCTCATTCTTGTAGTTTTTGATGAATCATATGGAGTATTAACATGTCTACAGTTTTTATATTTAAATCTCTCTAAAACTTTTTTAACATAGTGAGACCGAGAGATTAATATACCATTAGTAGACCTTATGATTTTAAGCTATAGAATCACATCAATTAGATCTATATCTTTCATCTTAAACTTATTATATAAAAATAATTTAGTCTCATTTACTATTTTTATATCAGAACCAAACAATAATGAATTCATTATCATAATTAAACATAAAGGTACAAAATGATGAATTCAGTAGAAACAAAACCAAAAGATGATATAACACAATCAAACTTTGCATGCCATCGTTTAAGAACTTGTTTTAAACTATATAATGATTTAATAAGCTTAGATACCTTAGACTCATTCCCACGAGTAACAAATCTCATTGTTCTGTATAAATTTTCTAGTACAGGTCACTATGTAGGAAGACAATCTTCGTATCTATTTGATGGATTGTGAGATCATATACAAAATTAAGTGTTATAAGCACTTGAATTTTGCTATAATCTATTTTTTCTTTTTGTGTATATCTCTTAACAACTAACATGACTTTATACTTGTTGAATTTTTCATCTACATCTACTTTCTTTTTAAAAATTCTTTTCCAACACATAGGAGAACAATTAAGTGGTAAGTCCACCGATTCTCAAGTACCATTGTAAAGAATTGATTAAATTCAATCATTAACAACCTTCTTCAAAAACTTAATCTCAAGTAAGGTTATAGCCTCCTCGAAGGTGACAGGATTATTGTCGACATTAAAAGTAATAAAGTCACACACAAAATCCTTTGATATTATAGGTCATAATGTCAACCCTAAAGTAACAAAGTCATTTGAACTGAAAATAAAAGTTTCAGGATCATCTCACATTTGTTATCATTTTCACATGTTTGAGAATCGAGTGAGAAGTAGGGTTAGGATCTCTATAACATACACTTTAAAAAACATCAATTTTAATGAAAAACACATTTTCAAATAATATAGTATCACGAAACTCAACAATAGTTTTGACATATATACCATATATATTAAATCGTATAACCAAGAATATGTATGCATAACTTGTCTCCCCATAACCCAGAAATACAATATTCACATTTTAGGTCATAATTTCTTTCTCTTATATTTATAAATAAGTATTTTTGTAAGACACCCTACACTTAAGATATTTGAGATTAGTTTTTGATCCTTTGAAAGTTCAAAGAAAGTATTTTCCTTATGTTTATTAGAAACTGTATTCAGAATATGGCAAGCTACATTCAAAGCTTCTTCACATTTAGGTAGATATCCTAAAACTTTATAGTAAAACATTCACCATATCACACATGTTTCTATTTTTGCATTCAACTATCCCATTAGAGTGTAGTTAATACGCTACAGTAATCTCATAAATAATATTGTTGTTTCGATAGTATTCTTGAAAAAGAATTGAGGTATACTCTCCTCTCATATTAGACCTTAATCGTTTAAGTACTTTTACAATTTAACTTGGGTCTCATTTCTAAATATTTGAAATTTTTCAAAGTCTTTATCTTTATTTTTCAGCAAATAAATATAACAATATCTATTGTAATCATCAATAAATATAATAAAATATCTTTTGTTATCCCTGATTATCATTTCGTTTAATCCACAAATGTTAGTGTGTACGAGATCCAAAATTTTGGATTTCTTATCCATCATACGTAAAGGTTTCTTAGGTTGTTTCTCTTGCACACAAATACCATATTTATATTTTTATATATAACAATATTAGGAATAAGATTCAAGTTCATTATTCTTTTCATGAAATCAAAATTTACATGTCCCAATCTACCATGTCATACGCCATATGTCAGATGATTCAATATTGTAAATAGAAAAAGAAGAAACAAAAGTAAAGGCTTTATCATTATTAAAATTTATAAAAGAATCAACAACTCATTCTACATGAATCTTGAATAGATCCTCTACATCACACAAATATCTCTTTCCAAAGAAACACCAAGTACTATGTCGTGTAATTATGACTATTAATTTACAATTTAACATTAACCATTTTCTAACTAAAATTAGACAAGTGAGGATATTCCTTAAGATTTTAGTGATATGTTATGCTAAGACACAAGTAGATATTGGTTAACACAAACGTGTACATTAGCACCAATCTCTACAATCTTTTATTGTGGTTCATAAATAAAAAAGATACGAGGCTTAAGAGAAAGATACCTATCACTAAACATAGGTACAATGGTCATTATTTTGATCATGGCTCCTTAAGCGATTGCAAGTTTATTGGATTTCTTCGAGCGACAACTCCTAGCATAATGTTTAACTTGATCACAAAGACAACATGATTTGTTTTTAAGTTTCTTTTGGATATTGGTCTTTGGTGTGTACTTTACTTATTTTCTTTAGGATTACTAGGTTGTTTCTTTCTAACCGTTAGGTTTACCTTAGGGTTATTATCAACATACATAACAGGTTTTAACTTCTATGCTTTTCCTTTATTGCTATGTATACTATGAGATCTTCCAGAGCCATCTTACCTTTTCTACCGAAATCCTCCTAAGACATAAAAAAACTTTTCAATAATAAATATTACAATAAACTTATCATGAAGCTCTATCTCAACTTTCTTTAGACCATAACATAGAAATTGAAATTCATGTGCCTGAGTGATCATAGATTTCTTAAGTGACCATTTGATACTTAAGGAACTTGACAACGTAATATTTTTCAAGATTAAGATCTTCAGTATTGTGAAAAATAATTGTAAACGATGAAAAGTAAATTCGATAATGGTAATAAAATACAATAACATTAGAATGTGATTCTCTTTTCACTTAACGATTTTATCTCAGCTTCTAAGGTTAGTATTATCTTATTGGAGACAATTTGACTCGATAAATGTATGCAACGCTAACATGATCAACAAAATTTTTATATGTTGTTGCCATCGTTTAATGTGAGGACCGATAAACTTTTTCAGCATCAAGGTCAAATCAACCTTCAATCGGAGGGTAGTAGATGAAGACATGTTCACTACGAACACTGACTTCTCTAAGATTAATGGCAAAAATTGTAGGATTATATTCATAAAGAACCGATATACGATAATCACAAACATACCCACATCAATAACAACCACAAATCCATAGAAAACCATACATAAACCGTATGAAAAATAAACAGATAAGAGTCAGAAGTAGAGAACTTATCTGTGCGAGCCACTCTTATAGACTTGTCTTAGAAAAGAATCAGCGTCTCACTATAGAGTAAGAACATGTTCATGTGTTATTCTCTTAGGACAAAACACATATGACATTAGCATGTACTTGACTTGGGCATAACTCAACCGTGCCTCTATCACCTTAGCTTGGTGGAGAAAGGGAAGCAACTACACTTTTGAAACCGTAAGAAACAGGCATCACAGGTAGAGGGAACTCGCAAAGAAGAGGAAGGGTGAGGAGAGAATGTGCGTTAAGTGTGGATTAGGGAATCTCTAAACTCATTTTATAAAAAACACAATTGATCATAGATCTGATCCAAACAATGCACTTCTTCGTTTTGTAATCATTCATACGTAGATCCATTTGATGGTTAGATAAAAAAAATTCATGTAGAAAGATACCAAAGACAATTACCAAGCCACACCCAATCCAAGGCACACATGCACTTGCATGTTATCTCCAAGCTCTTTGAACGAAGATTCATAAGCTACCAATTATATAAAAGGATATGTGAGTTTCTTTCATCTATCAATATGGGATTAAACTTATCTCTTAGACTTGATATGCACAAGTTTCTCACATGTGACCTTTACCCTTTAAGACTTTTACATATATATCAAAGACGCATCACATGAATATATAAGAATACTTAACAAAAGCTAAATACAATTAATACGCATAAGTTTAATTAACCAAACACTTAATTAGCATTAATTCTAACCGTTCCTTGCACCTTCCATTTTGTAAAAGCTGGCTCGACAATTGTTCCATGACAATGAAAAAGAGGTATGGGATATTAGGTCCCGTTATCGTATTTCTCTTGAGTTTGTGAAAAGAGGGTCGGCTTGGCCGTTGATAAGTAAGGTATATCTCAGTGTTCTCACACATTCCATTACCAGACTTGGTTTATGATCACTATAACATAGTTGTCTGTAACTTGGAGATGCAAGATGATGTTTTCTTGAATCCGATGTGCCTATGCTTGTCCAGGATCGTGGATCATTTTAGGGATGGAATGGAGACGGTAAAGGTATTCAAATTGGATTTGGACTTTTAATGGTAACGATAAGGTGCTCTTGAAGTACCTACTCTCATATCTAAACCATAGGATGTGATCTCATCCAACGGTTGTGATGCCAGATAAAGTGGGGGAATCAGAATAAATGGGCGAAAGCCAAACGATGCCCTTTATTATTGGGCTTTCCCATGTCATGGCTGGTGTGAGAGGCACAGTTGATGGGCAATATATCGTCTAAATCCCTCTTGTTATGAGCAGTGCATGTGATGTAGCTTAGAATGCCACAGCGAAGACATGATCGGTTCAAATCGGAGCCGAACCGGCCTTGAAACCGTCAGGACTCGGACCCGGTGGTTTTGGGTTGAGAACTGGAACTGAAACTGAAAACCTCTCGATTCAGTTACAGTTCATGAATTTTAGAAACCAACTTAAAACCATAAGTGGTAGTTTCAAATCTCTATATATATATATAATCATCTTTAACATCTACATTCATGCTCAAGGCTTAACGGTAGGATACAAGTGTGAAAGTGAAAAATTCAAACTCTGGTGGTTTGTATTTTGTGATTTGAGACACTTATATATTTATATATGGATGTCATGATATTTTTAGTTATAAGAATTGTCTTAGCCCAACGGAATAAAGCATAAAGCTAGCATTTTCAAGTAAGCAGTTACACGGGCTGCATTTATAGCTTTTCAAAGAAAATTTCTTTTTAAATCGATTTTAAGGTGCTTTCTGATTTGAAACCAGAACAGTCCTAAAACCGACAGTTTGAGAACCATAACTAAAGCCGGCCACAAGTCAGTTTGGTTACCATTCCAGATTTCGAATAACCGGAACCGGATATATCTACCACAACGGATACATCCACATTTTTTATTTGTTCCTGCATTGTTTCAAAAGGTGTAGCATATTTTTTAATACCAAGGTAGCCTAACTTTTACAATGTATTTTGGTTCGTGGTGTCAAGCCTTTGGTACTAGAGCTGCATGCCTAAACTCACATCGGACTTATAACCATCGTTCATTAGTTTTACTGCTAATGCTAGAGTTTTCATGCAAGAGAAGACGCTTGGTCCTGCCATTCGTGAGGATAAGTTATTAAAGGCGAAATTCAGTCCTCCATTCCCAAGGACAGCATGTGAAACCTCAAAATAAACTGAACGGAGATCGACTCACACACATCAATCATCCAAGCCTGCTCGTTTAATAAATAAAACTTTTTCCCGTTACTTAATTAACGGAAACTTCCATGCAATTTCATTGTGAAAATAAATTCCTAACAAGAACTTGCTAAGTTAGAAAAAGAGGGCAGGTTTATCTAAGTTTCATTGCAAGAATAAAAAATGTTAGTTGCTGCTACAAGGTGAAGCCATCTAGCTAGTTAGGGGTTTGGTATCCACTTTTCTCTTCCGCGTGAATACAAGTATTTGCATGAACTCAGCCACATAAGTTTTGCGAATGACTCTAGCGGAATATCACAAATTCATACCAAGTTTTCGAGCCCCACTTAAAAGAAACGAAACTTAGCCACAAACAATCAAACCAAAGTTGAACAAGGCCCAACTTAGTCCGAAGTTGAGCACACTAGTAGGCACCTAGGTTAAAGTTCGATGAGTGAATTTCAGTAGGTCTCTAAACAACTAGACCTCCAATTGCAACTAAACATTGACATGATCGATAGTGGACGAAGTCATCTCTACCTGATTTGGATTCTAAATAAACAGTGGCATTTAACGGTCACTGAAACAGATACGAGCTTATCCATATCTGACCTTCAACTAGAAGCAGTTACATTGACATGACATTGCAAGATCCAACTTTGTTCATCACAAACGGCAACCATTTTCATGATTGCAGCACCTTCTCTAAAACGAGGAGAGAGAGAGAGAGAGAGAGAGAGAGAGAGAGAGAGAGAGAGAGAGAGAGAGAGAGAGAGAGAGAGCATGGCATCTATACAATTAGCAGGAAAAATGGCATCTCCTAGATCAGCAGATGGTTTTGATAAATATGAAACAGAGAACCGTGAAATATTAACAGATCAAAGATAAACATACGAAGCACAATGAACAACGGCTCTCATGGCTAGCGGGTCAACTCAAAAGAACCTTCATGTTGATGAAGGTCATCAGTTTCACCAAGGGTGTGGATCTGATAGGGCTTTGCTACCCATAAGAAATTAAAGGTATGCATACGATATATAATACGGGGGCCAGGGAAGGATTCAAAAAAGCTGCACAACTTGCAAGGAATGAATCAAAATCGAGCCAGAATAATTTATCATAAAATCAATGTCTAACATCATATTCGTAAGTGCAAAACCAAAGCCTTAAACCATGAACTCCAAGAAAAAGGACAGTAAGAAACGTCTGGCAACATCTTTAAGAAGATCACAAATATGGCAATGTTGGAGAAAATTTGATTTTACTACCTGAAATCGCTCAGGCGGCTGCCACTGCAGCAGCATTCCTTTTCCTGGCTTCCTCAATGATTGAGAGCTTGATACCCTTTCCTTTGGGCAAAGACACCCAAGGCTTGGTTCCCTTCCCAATTGTGAAAACGTTACCAAGTCTCGTGGCGAATTCATGTCCAGCAGCATCTTGAACATGGATGATTTCAAAGCTTCCCTTATGCTTCTCGCGGTTCTTGATCACACCAATCCGACCACGATTCCTACCACCCGTCACCATGACAACATTTCCGACATCGAACTTGATGAAGTCGCCTATTTTGTTTGTTTCAATGTCCAGCTTGATGGTGTCGTTGGCCTTGATAAGTGGATCTGGGTACCGGATAGTCCGTCCATCATAAGTATTCAGATATGGGATGCCCTTTTGCCCAAACTGCACAGATTTGACCTTGCAAAGCTTGAACTGCAAAAGGACAATTAACCACTTCAGACGGCCAAGGGGAAAGTGTTGAATATTAATTATAGGAAAAATGGAAGAACTGCCAGAGATCAGTAACAATTTCACTTGTTTGACAACACATGCACCAGTTCCAAACACAAAAGATCAACTTTGCTAAGCAAGAAAAAAAATAAAGTAGATGCATACTGGAGTAAGACAAAGACATGTACATCACCTTGGCCTCCTCATCTTTTATGGATTGCAGGCGGAAGCGGCCTTTTGTGTCATATAGGAGACGATAGTTCTCATTCGCCTTTGGAATGGAGACAACATCTGCAAACAAAATAAAATCTCAGTTTACAATATAACTATCAACGAAACCACAATCATCCTCCATAAATACAAAATGGCAAGGCAAAGCTAATAAAACATACCCATAAATCCACAAGGATACTTTTGATCAGTCCGTACTTTCCCATCCACAGTTACAAGGCGCTGCATCAGGATTGACACAACATCACGATATGTCAAAGCATATTTTAGTTTGTTTCTTATAATGAGTATCAAGGGCAAGCATTCACGACTCTTGTGTGGGCCTGAAGATGGTTTGGGTGCCTATAGGAAAACAAAAGAAATCTGTTAGAAAATCAATTCCCAAGTCAAAATCGAAATGGAAGGGACCAGAGTGTCACATAGTGCTAAAGAGTTGCTTACAAATGCTCCCCCCAATTTGTCAAGCATCCAATGTTTGGGGGCATTGAGTCTCTTCAAATGCTTCTTCAACCCTCGTGCCTAATCCAAAAGCATAATTCAAACATCAAATCATAACCGAACTAATTAAGCTAAAGAGAGTTGAATGGAAAATGAAAAAGTGCATCTTGATGAAGACAAAGAGATCAACATCAAAATGTCCCATGGCGAGCAGCCTAGGTGATGTTATATGTTCTCCATGCTAGTTAAGCACACATGATCTTCTAAATATTAAAAGAGACATTTAGAACCAGCATTAGAAACGTAAATTAAAATTTTGACATTTATACCATCAGCTATATGTGATGCCCTGTCGAAGTTCCACTACTATTTTGGACAGAGCGGATGGAGATTTTGCTCATCATTTGGAGCCCCAAGAGTCTATTCAGGTAATGAGTAAGAAATGCAAGGTCTAGACAGGAAGAACCGTGAATCAACAAACCCCTTTGAGCTCTTTTGGAATGGGAAGCATGAGCAACGAAATCTTGAGCCTGAATAATTAGGTATGCAACAGTCAAGCTTGGGTGTTCACCAAAATAATCTGACAGAATGAATCCTTGTCTAAGATAGGCAGCAGAACACAACCAAGTCAGGAAAATGTGCAGCCAGGCACATTAAGCTAAATTATCACCTTATGATACCGTAAAATAGATGGCATTTACTCGGCAGTGTTGCAAGTGATACCCTACTGTTACTAGCAAGGAAATAATTACAATGAATGGCCATCAATACGGAACCAAACATCAAGCACCTGTGACTTAAAGATTAAAATAACTATTTTTCTGAATAATTAATTGATACAGAGCTCCGGGAAATTTTATAAATTGGTTGAAAATAATTAGTTCCTTTATTGCATCTTTTACATGGACAATATAGGAAACTTTTATCTAATTGACGAAAAACTTGTAAAAATAACTAAAACATCTTGACCACGCTACACATTTCTAGGAAGCTTTTACCGATATCGAACGCAATATAAAAAATCTAATGAGCAGCAGAAATACCACACTGAATTTAAGAGATATCTATCAATGACACCAGGGAAGGACCTGTTTCTATTAGCTAAGGAAATATGTCATATACATGTCAGAATATGTCGCATGTCCTTCATCCTAAAAGCAAAGCTTCTTACCTTTTACACTTTAATAATGAAATACATGTTCATGCTCACTTATCTTAACCCCATCATCTTACATCAAAAGACAACGGACAGTTAATCCACGCAAAACCCGAAGAAAATCAGAGGAAAATTATACACGCACTAATACATTTCGGGAAATTGAAAATTATTTTAAAAAATAGGGAGGAAAAAGAAACTGATAATGCAGAGAAGATCTGAAAACCAATTGATCGGCAAGACTTCCCAATGGACAAAACAATTCATTGACAACACAATATGATTCGATCAAATAGAAATTTAATCACTATAAAGATATCAAATCACACAGATGATGATAAAGACGAGAGTGGAAGAGCCTCTGAGGCCTAAAGCCAAGATCTTTAGCAATTTTGTATTCACTCAAGCATCATAAAGTAAACCCTGAATAGCAACAGGTCACTACCATTTCAGATAGGCATACAACAAACGCATCTCGACCTGGAAGAAAATCAACCAGAAAGAAGGGAGAGATTGGCGTATCCTAGACTAAACTGAACCCTAAAACTCTAGTTTCAGCGACCGAATCAAACCAAGAAAACCTAATTCTTGTGACGATACCAAGGCTCGACCTATAACTTATTGCCCATCACTTACGCATACACACACAGACACACAGACGCACCATTTTGGCTCAGGAAGTGAGCACTCTGCAATTCCTCTCTCTCACTCCTTCGCCTCCGTCGAACGCTTTGGCTCTCTCTCCGCCTTAGGGTTTAACAGTCAGGTCGCGTAAACATTATATATGTGTGTGTGTGTGTGCGTGTGAAGATGGACTGCCGAGATTCAACCTCGGGTTAGCGCGAATGAGGCGTGTGACGATTAGACTGAGACCAGATCCAAATGTCTACGGGTTCGTTTGTATGTACGATCTCGATCCCACCTTTTGAGATGCAACCCAACCCGACCCGACTCTTCTTTTGTTTGGATCCATCTAGAAACAAACCCAGACTTCTCAGTCCCGATCACATGGACACTTCGGCGTGTCCGATAAGACAACGAGTGTCTGTCACACCAGTAAGGGTTGATAGACTTACCCTATTCCGAGGCTGGTTTTGGTTTTGGTTGCAGTTTTATTTGAAAAAATAAGAAGGAATTTAAAACTGGAATCCAAATGAACTTGAAACCGACGGTTTAGAACAGCCAGTTCCAGTTTGGTTCTCCAATATCTAGGATTGTAACGGGACTGTGAGTTCTCTATTCCAGTTTAGTTGTAGCTTTTGTTCCAGTTCGGACTGGTTTTGTGAGCGGTTCGGGCCTTATTCAATCTATTGGGCTGCGTCGAAAACAAATAAATCTAAGGGCTAACAGTGTTTTCACATTCTTTTTCAATTTAGAGCCTTATATGAATCACCGAACTTGAAGGAAACCTTATAGTTTTCAAGCATGGGACTTTATGGACTGGGATACAAAGTCCTACCTTACTGGTATTGGGAGTTTCATCTTTGAACCACAAAACTCTGATGAGGGCTTGTAAGCGAGCCGAAAAAACTGAGCAGGGGCTGTTCATGGTGTGTTTGTCGACTCAAGCATGTTTGGCTCTTAAAAGCTCGTGTGAGCTGAGCCGAATTGAACCGAACACGAACTTATTTAGACGAGATAAACACGACCAGCTCGTGAAACTTGAAATGTAACTTTGCACATAACTTCTGGGCACAAAATTTGGTTTCTTGGCTAGAAATTGAAGCAAAATTTTACATGCTTTCATGTAAAATGAAAGACTTGACCATCAAAGTACATTGTAGCACCAAATGCATTGGGTTAACATGGTTGTCTAGCATTATACACATTAAAGTTCTACATATAACTGAAAGAGTATACAAGCAAAGCCAAATCAAATATGCATTTTTCTTGTTCAGATGAAGAGCTTGCTCATGTTTGCGTCACTTCGCTTAGATCATGAACTGAAGAAAAAAAGTTTATTATGATCCAAACCAAACCATGAGCAGCTCTGTTCACCTACCATCAAAACTGATAGTCTCCCTCCATTATCCATTTTTCTCACCATAGTTCTCTCTTCACATGTAACTTCTGTTTTCTCTTCCAGCAAGAAGCACAGGTTCTATTCAGTTTTCTCATCATCCTCGTGGAACGGGGTGAGGTAATAACAGAATTAGCATTGTGTTACCTCTACTATAAGCTACCAGAAAGGTAAGGTGGATTAGCTCGAAGGTTAACATGCCTATTAGAAACCGGTGATCCCCATGATCTAAATACAAGTTGTTGGAGTAGGTTCACTGTTCGCAGCAAATCACAAAACGTTGGCAATCTGTTACAAAATGGTGGCCATTCTCGGCTCGGGTAATGGCTGGAGTGGTCATCCAGTCGTTACCTGAGGATCAGGCCAGACCCTGTAACGGATAGTCGTTACCGGATTTTCCGGTAACGACCGTTCGTTAAAGCTCACAGACAAGGGAAGCCATAGGTGGATAAGCACATACAAATGGGGGAGCGTCTGCCTATAAAGGCAGGCACATATAGTGACAAAGAGATAGAGAAATACCGGAAAATTATAGAATTGCCCCTGACTCCTAGCAGTGGTTTTCCAAAACCGCCTCGGGGTCTGTGTAAAAAAGACAGAATTGCCCCTGACTCCTTTCGGATATTATGCAGTCTACCACGATAAAAAGATAGTTTTACCCCTTGGCAGTTTTTTAAAATTACTAGAAAACTAGGGGCTGTTATTTTACGATATTGTTCAACCCGGTTTGGATAATTTCATTTCTGCCACTTAGTCAAAAGATAGGTTTACCCCTGTTCTTTTGGAAAAATTACAGATTCGCCCTGAGAGTTAAAATTATGATTTTAACACCGATCGATTATGAATTTTACAAGAATACCAAATAGTAATTTTACGAGTTTATCCTTGTAATTTTACAAAAATTACAAAAGAGGATAAATAGATAAAATTACAAATTTATCCCTTGGCATCCTTTTCAGGGGGTTTAGAGGCAGAAAAAACCCTCAAAAAAAATTTCTGCTTCATATAATGCATCACTTTAACATGTCTCTTGCTTTGTGTGTTTTTTGTTTCCTTTTATACCGCTTGATTGATATTTTTGCCAAACACCTAAAAATGAGTTCTAGGATATGTGTGTCCGAAGTCGCAAAAACAGAAAAGCTAAACGGTCTGAACTTCTAGACTTCGAAGAGAAGAATCCCGCTGGCTCTAACACTAGAAGTGTAGAGTATGTTTTAAAGAAAACAATGCATCCTCCACCACCAGACGCAAACCAGCAACAGTTAGAAATGTACAAAATATTTCTAAAGGACGATACCATAGCAAGAACAATCACGTTAACTTATATAGAGGATGACCTAATTAGGGTCTTTGAAGAATATTAGACAGCAAAAGAGTTGTTTGACTCATTAATAGCTAAGTATGATACAACTACAAAATTATATATGCAATTGCTACTATAGAAATACAACTCCTTTAGAATGAAAGAAGGAGAAAATATAGTAGAGCATGTAAATCACATGCTAGTAATAGCTAGAGACTTAGCCGTAGCAAAATCAGTCATCTCCGAACTGATACAGATATCAACCATACTGAACAGTCTATCTCCATCATGGAATATGGTCACCACTGCCATAAGATTAGGGCCTGAAATCAACCTTTCTGAGTTGCCTCTAAAACTAGCAATTGAGCAAGAATACATGGTCAAAAACAAAAAAGAAAAATTGCTAGTGGTCCAGAATGAGTTAGCGTCTAGCTCCAAATCAAACCAGAAAAAGAAACTAAATAAAAGGTTTGGCAAGAATAACAAGAAAGGCGATCAAAGTTTTAAGAAATCGTAGGAAACCGCTTTCCGAATCAAGTGTTTCAACTATGAAAAGATGGAACACTACAAGAGGGACTGCCGCAACAAGAGAGGGAGAGGAAACAACCCATAGCGCGAACAATCGGAGAAGCAGGATATAATCTGCGTAATTTTAGAATGTATATACTTGGACCGCCTAGTTACAGGTTGGTGTATAGACTCAGGAGCTACAAGACATATCTCAAAGACCAAGGAAGGGGTAATTGACTTGAAGGAATACCAACCCGGAGAACATCGTGTATATATAGGAAACAATATTTTCTCAGATGTTTTGGGTATTAGATCATTTAGGATATTTGTACAAGGCAAACCAATTGTACTGATCGATGTGTTAATTGTGCCATCAATAAGGCGCACTCTGGTCTCGATCCCTGCCTTAGTTAAGAAGGGTTTTGAAGTTAGGTTTATACCTAACAAGGTGACTGTAGGTAAACATGGGAGAATCTTGTTCTCAAGAGAATTTGATGTATAACATGGACTGTTCAAGTTATCTGATAATGAAAATCATTAATCTTCTGTTTATATTGAGAGTGTCTTTTCTGTTGATGTGAATATGTGGCATAAACGCCTAAGGTATATAAGTCTAGAAAAGTTGAGAAAATTATCCAACTTTGACTTATTGCCCAGATTTGAGAAAAAGACTTTCAACAAGTGTGAAGCTTGCAAGGAAAAATGACAAGGAAAGTCTTTCTCAAGGAAACAACAAGGGCAACAACCCTATTAGAAATTATTCACACAGATTTATGTGGACCTTTCAGAGTAAAGACACATCGAGAAAAGGGTTACTTTATAACCTTTATCGATGATTACTCTACATATATGTATATATATCTTTTGACACATAAATCAGAGGTACTTAATGCTTTCAAAAAATATAAGCAAGAAGCAGAAAATCAATTAGGGCATTTGATCAAAGTCTTGAGATCAGAGAAGAGGTGAGTATACCTCGACAGAATTCTTAGAATTTTATAAAGACTTTGGTATTGCTAAACAAAATACAATACCTAAGATACCTCAGCAAAATGGTGTAGCTGAAAGATATAATAAAACCTTGCTGAACATGACAAGGTCTATGCTGATTGATGCCTCTCTTCCAAGGGTATTTTAGGGAGAAGCAGTAAGTACAACCGTTTATGTACTCAACAGAGTACCATGTAAAGATGTATTCACTACACCATATGAGATGTGGTTTGGAAGAAAATCCAACCTAGGTCATCTCAGGAGGTGTGGATCAATTGCACATGTTAAGATCCTTGATAAGTCTAGAGATAAACTATACAGTAAGTCCCTGAGGTGTATATTTATTAGATATCTAAAAGGTTCAAAAGGATATCGGTTTTATCATAAGGATCATAGACTCATTGAAAGCAGAGATGTTGAATTCTTAGAAGATTCTAAGAATGACATCCTAGAAAACAATGAGGAATGTGTTAATGATTTGGTAGATTTAGACCAACCATCTTTTGAGCCCATAGAAGATCTTCCTGAAACTACCGATACCTTAAGTGGACATAAGAGGTCAAGAGCCACTCCATCCTACTTAAAGGATTATCACACTTATCTTACACAAGAAGTGTGTAATTCGGTAGATTTGGATGAGTTGATTAATAACTTGACTTATCAGCAAGCAATTAACTCATCAGAAGCAATAAACTAGGAGAAAGCCATAGATGAGGAAATTGAATCCATTGAGAAAAATAAAGTCTGGGAATTGGCTAATTTACTAAAAGAAAGGAAAGATATAGGCTGTAAATGGGTTCTCAAAAAGAAATATAAGGTCGATGATACATTCGACAAGTTTAAATCGAGGTTGGTTGCAAAGGGTTTTTCGCAAAAAGAGGGGATAAATTATGTTGAGACATATTCCCCAATTTCAAAATTTGTATCCATAAGAATAATCCTAGCAATATCTGTATACTATGATTTGGATTTACATCAGTTAGATGTAAAGACAGCCTTTCTAAATGGTGATTTGAAAGAAATCATATACATGTAATAGCTCGAAGGATTTGTGATTGAAGGCCAAGAAGATAAAGTATATAGGTTGAAAAAATCCCTATATGGCTTGAAACAATCACCTCACCAATGGTATTTGACCTTTCAAAATGCCATTATAGAACTTGGGTTTGTGGCTAACAAACTTATTCACTATGTTTATGTTTGGAACAGTGGGAGCCACTTTGTCATCTTATCATTATATATAGATGACATATTGTTGACTGAAAATGACAATGAGATGATTGTCAAATCCAAGTCATGGTTGAACTTCAAGTTCAAAATGAAGGATATGGGGGAAGCATCCTATATCCTAGGTATAAAGATCTCTCGAGATAGAGAATCTAGACTCTTATGCCTGAGTCAGGAGAGATATATAGACTATATTCTCAAGAAGTTCAAAATGGGTGACTGCAAGTCTGCAGATACACTTGTTGCAAAAGGGGTGAAATTAAGAAAGGCTGATTATCTCGGTGAAATAGACGATAAGCCTAATGTCCTTATACACAAGTTGTTGGCAGCTTGATGTATGCTATGTTGTGTACAAGGCCAGATATCAACTTTGTTGTTGGTCTTGTTAGTAGATATCAAAGTAATCCTAGTTGGCAACATTGGGTAGTTGTGAAAATGATTCTAAGATATCTGAAATGAACAAAAGACTTGAAACTGTGTTTTCAAGCAAATAAACTGAAAGTGGTAGGATACTCATATGCGACTTTGTTGGGAGCAAAGATGAGAACAAATCAACCTCAGGACAAATATTCTTATTTGGAGGTGGTGTTGTTTCTTGGGCATGCAAAAAACAAGGCTGTGTAGCGTTACATACATAGGAAGCTGAGTATGTTGCTTGCTGTATGGCTGCAACAAGTGTTGTCTGGATAAACCGCTTCATACGAGATTTGAAGCTGGAGATAACAGACGAGCCAGTGGTTATCTATTGCGATAACAATGCAGCAATTACTCTTATTAAGAGTGGAGCAGATTGCTCGAAAAGCAAGCATATAATGGTAAAATACCACAATGTTCATGATATGGTTATAAGAAAGGAAATATCCATCTCATACATGCCAACTGAAGACATGTTGGTAGACCCCTTAACAAAAGGCATAACGGAAGAACTCTTCTCAAAACATGTTAGAAACATGGGTTTGAGATATGTTTGATTTGTTGTATAGGCAAACAACCATACAATAGATATACAATTGTTGTATAGGTAAATAACCATACAACGAATGATTTGTTGTGTAGGGAAATAACCACACAATAGGTTCTGATTATAATAATAATCATGAATCAACATAACTAGGGAAAACCCCTGAAAAGTGGGAGCAAAACCAGTATGTCGATACACTTCGCTTGAATGGCCAAGTGGGAGATGTTACAAAATGATGACCATTCTCGGCTCGGGTAACGGGTGGACTGGCCATCCAGCCGTTACCTAAGGATCAAGCCAGACCTAGTCCAGTAACGGTCGTCTGTTAAAGCTCCCAAACGAGGGAAGCCACAAGTGGATAAGCACAGATAAATGGGGGAGCGCCTGCCTATAAAAGCAAGCATATACAGAGACAGAGAGATAGAGAAATACCAGAAAATTACAGAGAAACAGAAATAAAATTTGCCTGTGCAAGCCCTTGTGAGGGAACCTCGTGTCCATCATCTTTATGCTGCGCCCTTTTTCATCTCTACAAAAACAGAAAGCTTTTGGAATCCGGCGATCATCAGAAACCTTCACAGCAAGGTAACTTTCTTCGCCGTCACAATCTTCTCTATCTAGTGAATGGAGAAGCCATTGGAGATTTTGGAGCCCTTTCTCTTACCACTAACCTCCTCTTCGGCAGTCATCATCAAATAAACACCAAAAATTGGCTTACTTCAAAGATCTTGGTAGAACATTTTCCTTGAGAAACTTTTAATCTTTTATGAAACTTGATGTGAAAAGCAATTTTTCTTTTTTTAGTTGGAGATTTCATGGGTCCATTTGGGTCATACCAAGGTCAAAGAGTTGTCTTGTCGTGGGACATACCAGAAACCATATATGTAATGGAGTGCAAAACAAGAATTTTTTCTATAATAAGAGAAAGATAGTCAATTTTCAAAAAGTGAGTTTCTTGTTGATTGGAGAAAATTTTATTTCCAAATTAAATCAATAAAGATGATCTTAAAATTCTTTTTCTTGAAAAACCATTGGGGTTCTTTAAAAGGGGTAATCTTTGACTTTTTGAGTGAAATGGGTTTGTTTCCATAAAACATGTTTTAAAATAATCAAGTTTTAAAACATCATAAAATAATACTTGAATTTTGAAGCACAAAATTTTGCCAAGAGGATAAGTTAATCATAATGCATTCATTTTTCCATCATAAAGTTGTGAGTATAGGCCCATATTTAATCATTCTTGAGTCCCTTCTAAAGCATCCTCAAGGCACACCTATGGATAACTCAAGTACTTTGTGAAGTATCCTCAATTTATCGCACAAGTCTCTTTTAACCCTTAGGCTTATCTCTCACCCATTTTCTCGAAAGAGCGCAATGATATTGAGTGTACTACCAAATTGAATCAGAGATGCTGGTGAGATGACATCCTCATTCAATGTGCATGACTACATTAATTCGAAAAGGATGACACACTTCTGATTTCTTTATAAAAATTTCTACAAAAAAACCTTTAGCAACATCAAGTGAATGTATCTTAGAAGGAGAAGGTTTAAAAGAAATTATTTAGCAAAGCTCAAAAGAGTAAAAATCTATAAAAAAACATGAATAAAATAATCCCAAGATAGAATAAGTGTAGAAAATCGAGAAGATGATCTATCCAACTGATTTCTAGATTTTTTTTGAATTTGAAATGTTTTTTTAGTTAGATTATTGTATCTTCATTGCTTTGCTTGAAATCTTTCAAATTTTCACATGTTTAAAGATGTTTATGATTTTGGATGAAACTAGGCAAGCGTCAAAACTGCAAAGGGAAACAGAGTTGTAAACCCCTAAAATTTTCCTTAAGAAAAATATGTTTTATCTAATAAAGTTGGTTTTAAAGTTTCAAATTTTGAAAAAGGTAAAGTGACTCTATGGATCTTAGATCATAGAATCCATGTTTGCTTTATAATGAATCAAATCAAATGAGGTTGGTGATCTTGGAATTTGTGAAAAAAGAAAATAAATGGAATGAAAAAGTTGCAACATCTACTTGTTTTATTTAGAAAAGTCTATCCGTGAAGAGAATTCCAACAAAAATAGAAATACTAAATTGTTTTTAGCTATTATAAAAAGTCATGCATACATATTACACATATGCTATATATGTGCACATACATTATAGGAATATAATAGATAAATATGTAATAATTGAAAAACTAATCCATATATATCCTATGTATAAAACTATATATATTTGTGTAACATAGGTCTATATATATATATATATATATATATATATATATATATATATATATATATATATATATATATATATATATATATATATAAAGTGTTATATATATGTAGTATAATGAAATATATGTATCTACCACATATTTACCTTATATAAATATTATATATATGTGTATGGATGGACGAATGTTTACATAAAATATATGTGTGTGTATATATGTAGGATTTGGTATAATATTTATGTATATTAATCATACCTACATAATATACATAATATACTTGGCATACATAAAAGCCGAATCAAACAAGAAAGGGGCAACCAACAATTTTCAAATTTTTTACTTCATTTGCAGCAACAAGCTCAAGAAGGAAATACAATCCATACAAATACCAAAAATTCTAACTTCTTGCTTTTTATTTTTATACTTTCCCGAAGTGAGAAATGCTCCATCAATTTTCCTTTTCAAGGCACCTTAAGGAAAACTATAAATAGGGTGTTCCTCATTATTATAAGGGAGCAAAGGGAAGAAAGAATAAGAATATGAGCTCTCTCACTCTTGTTATGGTGTGTGACCTTTGCTACCATCAACATCCAAGGGCTAGCCGACATCTTGCTAGCCAGCCTCGTGAGTTCCATCTTTTAGTTTAAAAATTTCTGTTTTTTTATTAAACCTTCTTAGTTTCTTTAGTATCCCTTTTCACCTATATTCAATCCTTAGTTATTTAACATAAGCATTATATACCTACATTATCATAAGTCTTAGTTGACCACTTCTTAACCATCTTGCATCTTTATTCTTTAGTTGTGTTCTTACATAGATAGTTTAATTTTTGATTAAGTTAACATTATTTTACATATTAGATTTAATTCATGCATGTTCATGCATCTTTATTCTTTAGTTGTGTTCTTACATAGATAGTTTAATTTTTTATTAGGTTAGCATTATTTTACATATTAGATTTAATTCATGCATGTTCAAAATCTCATTCTTACACTCCTTTGCATAAGTTTTTTTAAAAACTTCCATACATATTTGATTTTATAAAAATAATTATTTAAAATTCATACACACAAAAAATGATGATTTTTTGCACATCAAGATTTTCACACATAAGGATTTTGTACAAATAAAGATCTCCTACAAATAAGGATTTCCTGCGAATCATGATTTTAGGCAAATTGGGATTTTTGTATCTTAACATTTTTTATTAGTTGCATATTTCATTCATTGCATAATTGTTAATTAGGGCATTATTTTCTTAAGGTTGATTTTAGCCACATCCATTCATAGGTCCACATCCATTTTAGAGACCCATATCCATTTTAGGTTCATATCCATTTAAAGATCCATATTCATTTTAGATCCATACCCACTTAGAGATTTATATTTGTTTAACTCAAGTCCCATTTAGAGATCCAAACCCAATTAGGACCCAAGACCAATAGAAATAGGAACCCTCTTGTACTCACATTTCAATTCAAGTGTGCACTCACCCTTGTCCGCCGGTGTAAGAACTCGGCACATTAGGGGAAGGGTTATTGTAGACCCTGATCCAATATATACAAACACTATTTGGTGTAATCAGGTCGAACCTGGTTCCACCGGGTTGGGTATGGGTCAATTGATTTTGAAACAAAGTTGACACTTGTTCAGTTATTATGACGGTTCACCAGGGCCTCTTATCCGATCTGAAACTGATGGGTTGACCTGATTTGCTACCTCTTGTTTTGGTTCACACGAGAAAAATCATATCATGTTCTGTTTGACCTGTTTTTGACATGAACATAGAATAACATGACACGCAAATGACCTAAAACCCGAAACTTGACATGATTAGGTATAAACTCTTTGCTTTAGTTGCTTTTAGTTTTGTAAATGATAAGGTCACCCTCATTGCATTTGCAAAAGATAAAGAAGAAACAAGCACGTATAGCTTAGAGGTATGTTTGAGGCCTCAAAAGAACTAGAAAAATCCTCGCTATTGCTGTGTTCGATAGTTGAAAAGAGATGTCAAAATGGGCCTGGAATGAGCTAGCCCGGCCTTGCCATGAGAAATGCAAGGTCTGGCCAGACATTTCTAACCCATTTAGGGAGTTGGGCCGAATAGCTTAGGGCAAGATAATATATATATATATAGAGAGAGAGAGAGCTGTTAGATAGTTTCTCACACTAGACACATTGTTTGATCACCATCATTATGATCAATTAAATGATGATGATCAAGACACCCATCATGCGTCCTATTTAATATACTCATGTGCATTAAATGAGGTCAATCATCTATTGATGAGCAATTCAATATGCATCATTCATGCGTTCACATGAACTATGAAGATTGCTTAGTAGAGTTTTGGCTTGAGAGTAATAGCTCTCTCAAAAAAAAAAAATCTCTCTCTTCATATATATAACATATATATATATATATATATATATATATATATATATATATATATATAGAGAGAGAGAGAGAGAGAGAGAGAGAGAGAGAGAGAGAGAGGGAGTTGTTAGACAATTTCTGATACTAAATATTGTTTCAACATCACTACCATTCATACGATCAATCAAATGGTGGTGATCAAGAACGTCACATTTAATACATCATGTGCCGTAAATAGCATCGATCATCGTATTGATATTGATGGGTAGCTCGATTTCCATCGTTCATGCGGTCGCACAAATGACATAGATTGTCTAGGTAGAATCTGGCATGGAAGAGTGTCCACCAATTCCCATTTTCCTAATATATATATATATATATATAAATGAGCCTAATTTGAAGGACAAGTCAAACTTGTGGCCCTTCAAGGGTTGGGCCAAGACAACATTTCACACCCACATAGTGTGTGGGTTGGGCTGCCCTGGTCCTCCAGGGCTAGGGCCAGCACGGCCCATATTGACATCTCTATAGGTGATTCTTTCCACTGCTCATGTTGCGATTTGAAACAGAATCAAATCAATTCTACAAAGCCATGTATTTCAATTTAGGTTTGAAATAGGGATTTTGAGCTTCATCTTCATCCTCAACTGTATTTCTATTCCTTTTTCCGTAGCATCCGTAATTCACTAATACGAAGCCAGCACGGGTACGGCTACTCATATGTTTGACAGATTTTTTCTAACATAGCATGCTTATGTACATCCATATGATGAGTACCGTAACAATGACATATCAGAAAAAATAATGGATACCTAAATAGTATAGCGATTTAAACCATAAGTAACTAAAGTATAAAAATTATAAAATAATAAATTTGCAAATTATATATATATTAAAATATATTTATACCTTATCACTTGATAATTTCCTCTAAGAGTTGTTAACAAACATCTCAACAAAGGAAAGACGGAAAGTCCAATCATAAAAATTAAAACATAAAAAGATTCATGATACAAGTCGCAAAGATAATTCATACCTGCATGCCCTTTTTATTATGTACACCCCTTTCTACTTGACTTTTCGATTTTACTCCTACTAAAATCCGAAAATTATCCCAATACTCTTGAGATATGAAAATATCTCTCTCCTCCCTTGATTGATTTTTCTTCTACTGTTGATTATTCGATATCAATTTTCAGTGACTCACGACTTAAAACTTAATCTAATACATAATATTGAACCATCCACTGTCTCATATTGCTTTGAATCGGATCGAAAAAAGAAAGAAGAAGATGAGGAAGAAGATGAGAAAGAAAGAAAGGGTTTATTCCAATAGAGTTTTAGTGATTTGGTATAGTATTTTATTAATTTAATATATTTTTATTGTTATTTGAATTTATTTGATGTATTGATTTTATCGAGAACTTACCCTAATTTTTTATTTCTTATTTTCTCATATGATTCTTCATTTTTTTCATATTTTGTTCTTAATTCTTATTATTATTGTTCGTCTTTTTCTTATTATTGATTTTATTCCTCTTGTTTTATTTTTTAATTTTTTTTACGAGATTGGTAAGAACATACATTGATCAGCTGCAAAGAAAACCGACGAGTGCTCGAATTGGGTGGAAGTGGAGAGGTTGTGTGAGAGAGAAGAAAGAAATGTTGGAATTGGGTGTGAGAGGAGAAAGTATTTACATGATGACTAATTTTAATATTTAAAAAAAAGGATTTATGGATAGTACAAAAGGTGTAATAGTATCGCAGATCACGTGGTTGCTGCTCCTAGTCATGTGTCACACTTTTTGGAGTAATCAAACACATTCTTGAGTTTTTGTACCTCGTTGATCACCCCGGGGTGGGCTATGTTGTTCACACACGGAGGAAGGAAAGGAGAAATTAGACATATAAATATATATATATATATAAATAAATAAATAAATAAATATATATATATATATATATATATATATATAGAGAGAGAGAGAGAGAGAGAGAGAAAGAGAGAGAGATCATACTTAGTCATGAACCGGTGAAACGGGAATAAGAATCGGGATTCACCCAGTCTTGTTCCGATTTCACTTTTTCCATAACCAGAATCGGATCCAAACCCGAACCATTTTAGTTAACATTTATAATTTTTTATAGAATTAATGGCTCTAGGTAGTTTCTGTGCTAGCATAACATATACCGGTTTGTATATATATATTCCCAAATCAAATGGCCGTGATTTCACAAAAAAATGAAAAAGTACTCGTGTGCTTCAATAGCTTTTTCTACATAAATAACATTTTGGAGCCTCAAGAAGTAATTAAGGAGAAAGGTGCACGACGGCAATAACCAACTCCCCTTTTGTAGGGGGGCCCTACTGGTCGGCTGTCCTTGGCCTTCCATTTGACTGTCAAAGACAAAAATAAGTAAACTGAGTTTCCTCTCATTGCATGGCACCCCCCGGGTTTCGCTCTCTCCCTCACAATCACACCAACCCCACAAGCTGCCACCCATATCAATTTCCTGACCATTCTATTCCGAGGCTCCCTTGGCTGACGTTCATGGCTTCTCTTCATTCTCTGTGAGTCAAACTGCAAGCTCCAAGGCATGCAGGATGGTCCCTTGGAGCCGTCCCTCTATTCATCTTGTAGGCCTCCTGTCATTGCTCTTCCTCCTCTCCTTCACCGTGGCCGTCCGCCCGAAGCAGCTCCCCGGCGCTCTCCCGGCCTTTCGCGAGGCTCCTGTCTTTCGCAATGGCTTCAATTGCTCCTCTCAGACAATCCACATTGCCATGACACTTGATGCCAATTACTTGAGGGGCTCCGCCGCGGCCATGCTCTCCATACTTCAACATACCTCCTGCCCTGAGAACCTAGCCTTCCATTTCCTCTCTTCGCGGCATGAGCTTGAATTGCAGCAAAGTATTAGAGCCACATTTCCTTACTTGAATTTCAAGTTGTACCGGTTTAACCCGGCCTTGGTCCGAGGCAAGATTTCGACGTCGATCCGCCAGGCTTTGGATCAACCTCTCAATTATGCACGTATCTACCTAGCCGATCTCCTCGGACCCAACGTTAACCGGACCATATATCTGGACTCTGACCTTGTTGTGGTGAATGACATTGCCAAGCTGTGGGAGGTTCAGTTAGGAGACAAGGTGCTGGGTGCGCCCGAGTACTGCCATGCGAACTTCACCCAGTACTTCACAGATAGCTTTTGGTCGGACCCTAGGTTCGCGCACACCTTCGAGGGCCGGAACGCGTGTTACTTCAACACCGGGGTCATGGTCATTGATTTAGAGAAGTGGAGGGATGGTGGCTATACAAGGAAGATTGAGAACTGGATGGTGATCCAAAGGCATAAGAGGATATACCAGTTGGGCTCATTGCCCCCTTTCTTGCTGGTTTTTGCTGGGGACATCAAAAGAGTTGAGCATAGATGGAACCAACATGGTCTTGGGGGGGACAACTTTAAGGGCAATTGCAGAGACTTACATCCCGGCCCGGTTAGCTTGCTGCATTGGAGTGGCAAGGGGAAACCATGGCTCAGGCTCGACTCTCGGAAGCCGTGTCCGGTTGACAGCCTCTGGACACCATACGATCTTTTCCGATCTTCATCATTGCTCTTTGACGAATAATCGCTCGTTGTGTCTGGTGAGATACTCGCACAGAGGATGACGATGACGACCATGATTGTGGCCAAAAACAAAGGATAGGCTTCCAATTCTTGGAGAAGAAACAATAAGGGCAACTCAAGGTGGCAATAAGGGCAACTCAAGGTGGCTTTTAAGTCTAGGGAGATGATAGAGAGAGGCTCTTGACAAACCATGGCCTGCATCAAGAATCAAGAAGGAGCAGATGCAGGCTGGGGTTTGATTGGTTTCTTTTTTCACCAAGTTCAATTAGAGGCAAAAGAAAAAGTGAAAATTGAAAATTGATTTTATTATTTTTGGGAAAATGATGCTTGGACTGTGATGACGATGTTCGCATAAAGAGGCATCATATAAACAGAAATTCATGATTCCCTTTCTTTTATTGCTTGCTCATTCCTATGGATTAATCAAAGCATTTATATCACAAACCAGTACTATAATAAAGTTACTACTCCACCCGTTATTTTTATTTTTTTGGATTGCTGTTGATGCATGGTACACACAGTCAATTCTCTGAACTCTCACATTTTATAAATAAAACAAATATAATCAAAATACCGTATGATTGACCAATTCCTGTTATATATATATATATATATATATATATATATATATATATATATATATATATATATATATATATATATATATATATATATTGTCATCAATTTCTGTATAAAGAGCCATAGCTCACTTGGCTAAGGGGTCATCTCACAAGCTGAGGGACACGCTTGTGCCTTGGGCCTCCTCATTGTACCAAAAAGAAAAAAGAGATATATGGTGATTTCGTATAATTGTTTCCAGAAATACATAGTATCGTGCCTACTTATAGGCTTGTAGTTATCTCATTATACACAAAGTCTGACTTGTTTACTTTTGCCTCCGGCTCACACTAGAAAATGTTCAAGATGTGCCACTGCTCATAGTGTCATCTTTTCCAACCTCATTCATAAAAGGAAAAGAACAAAATAGATTTCAATAAGGATCGCAATGGGGTGGGTACATGTTCGGGTTTTCTTTTCCCCAACTGATACAAGACGGGTATAGGCAAAAACAGGGCACACACATATATGTATGTGTAAGCATAGTTGTTGAAGGATAATATTATTACACTCGTGTTTTTGATAAGTAATATATATATATATATATATATATATATATTGTTGATTATTGTTTTTCAAGAATATGAGCGTAATAACATTATCCTTGAAGAATTTTTGAAATTTTTTAAATTACACCTACATTACCCAGAAGCAAGCATGAGTGGCCATGTAAGAAGTGGGCAAGATCAGTTTTTGCATAGGTCGGGTTAATATTTTTCAATTATCATTATAAAGTCTGCAACTCAAAACCCATAGTGTGTCATTCAATACCAGCTTTACTATGTGTGTGTGTGTGTGTATATATATTATAGTACCATATTTTTCTTAAACAAAACGATCTCATTTTTTGTTATTAGAAAAATACCATATTTTACCATATATATGTGTATGTATGCATGCATTTGCACGATCGAATATATGCAGAATATAATGGTCAAAGAAACGTTTGAATTTGGCTAAGAATGGAGGCCTTAACAAGTTGATACGTTACAAATTTATGCCTTAGAAGAATGAGGTTCTACCTATCTTTGACCTACAAACTCAAGCTCATTCATTACTTTTCAATTGCTTTTCACTAACATTAATGTAATATAAATTTTTTTAAGAGGTTTTGAAAAAGTATGAAAGATATTATTATTATATTGATGCCCTTGAAAAATAATGGTTGAACATGATGAACATCGTTAGTAGTGTGTAGGATCCAATCACTCTCATGTTTTAATATAATTTTAAAAAATCAATTCAAATAGGTGCATTAATACACACATATTTAATATGAACATAGGAGTTGCCTTTTGAATTTTTGATCTTTTACAATATTTAATAAATTCAAACAAAGAATATACTCTTATTCACATCTAATATCTTAAACAAATGAAGAGTAGAAAAATTAAAGGACAATTATTTATAAGAACCATTACACTTATATCGCACGATACACTTTATTGTTATCTATCACAATCCATGAGCTACAAAAAATAATGCTCCAGTTAATCCCTATACAATTCTTAAGAAATGGAAAGCAAGAAACATGAAACAACAAACACATAAAGAATCACACAAACCCAAAGAGACAAGATTTACATTGTTTGGAGAGAGCAATTTCTAGAATTCTCCATGTTCGATACAAAGAAAACCACCGTTGGGGGTGGCATACCATTACGATCTACACACACACACACACACACACACACACATATATATATATATATATATGAAAACCTAATCTTTCCTATCTCTAACATGTTCACTCATTACTTTTCGGTAGTATAAGTGTAATTTAATATTTTTTAAAAGTTTTCGAAATATACGAACAACAATGTTATTAGGCTATACTCTCAAAAACTAATGATCGGGTATAAGTGAGGAGTGATGAGCAAAATCTAATCTCTCTTTCTCTATATACCTAATCCTATCCACTTATGACATGCCCACTTACGTCGACTCATGACCATTTTGTAATATGAGTGTAATTTAAAATTTTATAAGGGACTACATAAAAGCACGAAGGATATTGTTATTATACTCGTAATCCAAAAAATATGATTGGAAATGAATGTGATAACATTAGTGATAGACATGACCCAATATATAACCCTTTTTATTTATGCATATTATATGTACACAAGGTCAAAAGCTCTCCAACTTAAACATTGCCAGTTCGGAACCAGCCTAGCGGTTCGACCCGTAACCGAACCAACCCACAAACTGAATGAAACCAGAATCATCAATTCTAGTAACTATATCAGGTATGTCCCGGTTTGGTTATGGTTTGTATATTTAAAAAGTCAATCTGAAACCAGAATCGTCGGTTTGGATTTAGTAGTCTGAATCCAAAACATAACCATCAGTTTTGAACCGATAGTCCGAATCCTATATTGAAATTCATTGGTTTCGGTACCCGAGCATCCAAAACTGGCGATTAATGTATATTTTAAAAAAATAGAGAATGCCACATGGTGCTCTCTCATTGGATGCTATATTATATATATGTACGCATATTTATAATATCTCCATAGTCTAGTGACAGGGTAGCAGTTACCAAGCTTATAGTGGGGCTGATTGTGAGTTGACCATCCAGGGAGGACTTATCTGACGTCCATTTATTAGTTACCTGTCAATCATGTTTACCGTCAGATTAATCATTTGATTGAGTTTTTTAAATTAAAAATTTAAAAGTTTTTTAAAAAAATAATTTTTCCATGAATATTGTTTTTGTTTTATAAATAGTAAGTATTTAGTGTAAATTATAATATATTAGACAAACACCACTCTAATTTACAACCCAAGACCTTAGAAGCTTAGGTTTGTCTATATGATTGAACAAGAGCAAGACATCAAGTATAGGAGTACGAAGAAGTGTCAATCGACATATATATCTAAGACTATACTATTGAAGAAAGAAGTATTAAAAGTATTATTGGCATTGATCTCATGTAAGCATGGAGCAACAATGATTATTAAGTTGAAAGTCAATCACTTTAAGTAAGGGGTTTCTACCAAAAGATAAAAAAAACTATGTGAGCTTTGATTCTTCTTCACCCAAGAGGGTACATATGTGGCATAATTCATGTTAAATGAATTATGATTAAGCCCATTATTTCTTTTATTTTTATTATATATATTGCATCTTGTATGAATTTTTATATGTATATGTATATGTATATGTATATTATATTATATTATAACTTAAGTTTAACACTTTATTATTATTATATATAATACAACACTTATAATACATAATATATTATATATATCATATACATAGTTGCATTATACATATTATTGTACATAGTTGCATTATTATATATATCATAATACAACACTTATTATTGTACATAGTTGCATTATTATATATATCATAATACAACACTTATTATTGTACATAGTTGCATTATTATATTACGTATATTAATATATACTTACATAGTTACATTACTGCTACATAATATATACATTTTGTAATGTAATATATCATATATGCATAAATTAATAAATGTTATAAGTTATAACTTATAAGAACTTATATAATGTATTATGTAAATATAGTATATGCCCTTTTCAATGTAATATATGTATGTATAATTTAATATACTAATACTTATAGTTATAAAATTATAAAATTATATAACTTATAGTCTTATATACATAGTTATATAATTAAACTGGATCCAAATTTGAAACTGCCCAAAAAACAGATTTGGAATCACCCAAAACAAGAACCATATTCAGAATCATTATGAAACCTGATCTCGAACTGCCAAACTTGAAACCAGACATGTCTACTCCAACTAAACACTTGCCACCAAGCATAACATGCAGTAACAAATGACATGATAATGGGAAAGGACTCCATAATTACTTTTTGAAGATTATTATTTGCACACCCTTTTTACTATCTACATACTCCTTTTTAAAAGATACCAAAATTACCGCTCATCACTTTCTTTCTCGTTGAGTTCTTTTTACCTTGGTGACCAATATTTCATTCAGTTGTAGTCATTATTGCTTTCTTCGCAGTTGAACAATACATATTTTTACGAATCTCATTGAAGGAAAAGAAAAGAAAGAAGAATAAATTTTAATAAAATATGAAACCAATAACAAGAAAAAGAAAACAATAATACCAATAATAAGAATGAAGAAGAAAATCAAGAAACATATTAGTATACTTTTATAAACATCCCGCAAAATAAGAAGATATGTGATATCATTGTTTTTCATTTTGATTCCGACCTAAAATGAAATCAATATATCAAATAAACAACAAAAACTATATCAAATCAATGACATACATTTAAAAATCACTTAAACACTCCTTGAATCACTCTCTTTCTTTCTTTCTCTCTTCTTCTTTTTCATCTTTTTTTTTCTTCTTCTTCCTTTTTTGGCCTTATTCAAACTACTATAGAAAAGTGAATGAAATATCTTGCATTAGATTGAGTTTCAAGCCGGGTCATTGAAGAAATAAATCGTGTGAGAAGATCAATGATGCATTGGGAACCTACACATAGATAGAGAGAGTTGAGACTGTCAAGAGGGATTGTAGTAATTTTAAATTTTAGTAACTATAACATGATAGAATGATACGGGTCTAGATCCGGTTGAATTCAGACCCGCTCAAGCCTAAGGAAACAACAATGCTCGATTTAGGCATTGCATGCATTACAAAAATGCAATGCCGTGCATTGTTAGATTTTGGTGGCAGACCACGAGGATGGTAACTGCCATGTTGAGGCCAGTTACCATCTTGGTAAGGCTCTATAAGAGGACCTCCGTTGTGTGGCAGCATCGAGAGGAGATGAGCAAGTCATGACAACGTCGAGGAGTCGACCGAAATACAATAAGAAACCCTTGTTTTTTCTTTTCTGTTTTTTTTCATTTAATTGTTAAATCTAAGTTAGATCAAAGGGCTTTTGCTTGAATTATGCTAAACATTCAAAAACAAACCTTAATACTCAAAAATCAGTTGAAAACAAGTGTAAATTCATGAATTTTTTCTTAAATCTAAGTTACTATTTTTCCTTAGATTTTTTGGCCAAAACATTGTCGTTGAAAACCGATATTGAGTTAAATTGGAAGAGGAGGAGCACATTATCGGTTGGAGACCATCGCTAGAAAACGATGAAATTGATGCTGAAAAATCATGAAAACTGAGCCCTTTTCGGCGTGTCCCATAATTTATGTTGTATCTTATCCAGCATGACGTGTCGTGTCCGAAATGCCTTGAAATGACATTGATTTGTATCGTGTCCTCGTGTCGTATGTTAAGAAAAAGTTCTATGTCAAAACAGGTTAGGTTCTATGTCGGAAATGGGTAAGGTTTAAGTCGGGTATTGAAATGGGTTTTGGGTTAGAAACATTACCTGTGTTAATAGTTGCAGATTTTGCGTTAACATAGTGATATAGACTACCTATTGTGTCACTCAATTTGGATCGGATATGAATAATGGTATTAGTTCGGATCCAGGATAGCTTAAATACATTCAGATTGGGTTTTGGGTGATTTTGGAGTTATTTGAGATTCGATTTGGATACTGTTTGTTGCATTAGATTCGTAGATAAATAAATTTTAATATTTTAATTGTTTGTAATTATTTAGAGATTAAATTAGAGGATTTGATAGTGACAAGAGCGATCCAACAGTTTTGAGATTGAATCTTAGCACTCCTTCAAGTAGGGGGTTATGCATTCTTTTACAAAACCATGCTAAAAATGATTTTATTGTTTAAAATAGATTTAAATGTGCATGATTAATAAATATTTTATTGATGTTTATGAAATGATGTTCTCAATTATGGGTTATTTGATATGCTTTTAAAGTAGAACTTGTTTATGACGTTGGTTGATAAAGAGCATGTTTTGATATACATGTGTTGTATAAACACAATATTTAAATATTGTATGGATATATATTTGAATTTGCATATTTGTGGAACTAGATATAATTTGTAAATGTGATGAACAATAATTGGTTTTATAAATGTAATGATGTGTGAATATATGAGTTGTACTTATGTGGGTTATGTGGGGTATATAGAGACTTGGAAGTCCCTCGATCGATTTAGCTTAGGACAAATACAGGGTGTGTTTTCGGACACTATGCTGTGAGAGTCGACATGATTATCGTCTTTGATGGGGTTACTAAGGTCACATTAGGGAGGGCCAAAGACTCCTGTGGCTTTTGGGGCAAACACATTATGGTCTGTAATTATCGTAACTAATGATGAGTATATTCGTGTGTGAATGTGTGAGTATGAATTTAAGATCATGATTTAGAAATGAAACTCTGATTTGTTATGAAATGATGGTGAAATTATGCATGCTTTTAGTATGAATTATGTTTAAAGATGTTTAACCTCTCTACTGAGATATGTGTAAGAGCTCATCCTATTATTTTATAGTTCGTCCTGAAGCTAGCAATTCCAAGGCTTATGGAGCAGAGTAGCAGTTAGATAGAGCTATCATTTTTATTTTAGATGGTATGATAAATATTAGACAATTTAGAAAATCTTTTTTATTTAGGGTTATGTTTGGTGGGCCTTACACTATTTTCAGTGTATTGTTTAGAACTTTGGTATGAGCATTTATTTAAGCGAGAAGCGACCACGTGGCATTGGCTCGGGCTGGGTCATGATCGCGACCCGAGCGGGTATGATAATAACATTAAAAAAAGATGTATTGATAGTGAAAAAGGTGTGCAGGTATCAATTCTGTTAATTGATTTATCGCATCCTTTCTTTCACTCACTCTCAAACCATCCTTGAGGACATCTCTCTCGTGTGTGTGTGTCTTGCATCCTCTTGGTCATAGTTGTTTAAAGAAAAAAGCTACCCAATAGGCGTTATGAACGTATGCGATGCTTTTACGTAAAATTTACAAGGTAACGATACATGTTCTTAATATGGCGGGATTTGACTAATCGTTATCATCATCATATTAATGAATTGATTTTGTGGTAATAAAAGATTTTAGAGTGACTATGGCAGCATAAATATAGAACTGATGGTTGCAGTTTTGAAACCGGAACCGTCTTAAAACCGACAGATCTGAAACCATAATCAAAACCGGTCTCAAACCGATTTGATCGCGGTTCCAGATTCAAGAATAACTAAAACCAGCATTGTCTAGCCCAACATATAATGTTCATGTTCAGCTCATACCGTTTCTTTCTTTCTTTTTGATGAGAAAAGAAGGCTAAAACGAGTCGAATAATCATATCAAACAAGTATTCAAGCATCACCTGCACTTACCGATTCTTCTTAATTATGCTGCTCTCGCATCTGATAAGTATATCAGCTTGTATGGATGGTTGTAGATAAACCAGAACGGGCGGTTCTAAACTGTTGGTTTCGGTTTTCTTTTATGGTTCTGATTAAGAATAATCGGTTCTAGTTTTTGGTTTGAGTCTTAAATCTTTGGAAATAAAAAAATCACTAAAAAGTTTGAAATAAAAAAATAAAAAGAAGTGACGAATTAGAACTGCTGGTTTTCATTCTAACGATGTTCCCGTTTTATGAAGGTGAAACTGAAACCGATCTAGATGGTTCCTGGTTTCAGGTCCGGTTTTAGATCCGATTTGAGCAGTTTTCATTCTAACGAACCGTGTCTAACTTGTGTTCGTGTTGTGTCTTATTGGACAGCTCCTTCCCGTCCCTCCCCCCAAAACCTCCTAAACCCAGAGAGGGTAGTCTCCCATCGCCAAAGCCAGATAGAGATGAGGGACGTAGAGTTGTCACTGAATCAGGGGCAACGCGTGAGGCTGAAGAGGGCGCTTCAGCAACTGCAGGATTTCGCTTCCAAGACGCAATTCTCTGCCCCCGTCACCGTTGCCGATACCATCCCTGTCAACCAAGAAGACGGCGTCCTCAAGTAAATAATAAAAACCCATGTTTTGCTTCTCTTCTCAATCCTGCTTTCATTCGTCTCAGCGACAATTTCATTCGTTCTTTTCGATTTCTTCCTCTCGGAAGGTTTTTTCTTTTCTTTTCTAGTTAGCGTCTTCCCTTTTCCGATTTTAAATCGCTGGATACTCGTCTTCGAGTTTTATTTGTCAATGATGGTGTTCTTTAAGCAAAATTAATCTCCATTGTATTATGTCAAGTTTAACGAGCAATAACTCACTTGGCTAGGGGTCGACCCACAAGTTGAACGTCATGAGTTCGATACCCGAGGCGTGCATCTCTCTTCTTCCTCCCCATTGTGCCAAAAGGAAAAAATCATAATAAATTTATCGTTTTCCTCTTAACCGTCATAAGTACTGTTATCACCATTGTTGCTATTAGTGTTAGGAAGCTCACTGCAATTGTTTGTGTTGTTACATCTTTACCGATCACCAATGCCATTGGCTTCTTTTCTGCGGGCATTATTTTCTCGGTACAGTCAGGAAGGTACTCGCTTTCGTGATTTTCACGACTGCAGGTTTTGTATTGATTAGGGGCCATGGGACATCTGAGCTGAATGGAGAAGTTGTGGCGACTGTATGTGGAGTGGTTGAGCGTGTTAACAAGCTGGTCTTGGTTCGTCCTTTTCGGGCCAGGTGAAGTGACTTCCATATTTGGTGTAGATTGCTTTCTTTGGCGGATCTGAGTTTTTATCATGTTGATCATGTCTTGTGACCGGTTTTCTCTAGATCGCAAAAGTTGAAATTTTGCTTCAGTCATTTCTTCCATTAACAGGAAGCATTGTAAGTTTATTTTGTCCTTGTGGTCGAACACTATCGGGAGCCTATATAGGGGCGTGCATGGAACTAAACTGAACCAAATTAACCGAAAACCAGACTATCTCTAAATTTGATAACCAAAATCAAACCATATTGTATAGGTAACTGAATCGAATAGAACCAAATTATTTAGTTGGATAGGTTCAGGCTTCATAGCGGATTATATATATATATATAAAACCGTGAAAATTTTTCACTAAGCAAAAGAATCAATTTCTACCACACTCATATAATCATATCTGCAGTTGCAGATGGCATCACCACATTGAGTGTCAAAATTATCATCTGTAATTTTCTACAGCACAAAGTCATTGAATCACACAATAATAAGGATTTACATTAGACTTGTCGATAACCATGTGATTCATCATCTCTTAATTCGTTTTAGAGTTCCTAAATGTGAGTATATTATGTTAGATAGACAACATCCTTGAACTACAATTATGTAGGACTGAGATAACATGCTACAGGGAGGAGGCCTTGTAACCATGGGTCCATGACACATATTTATATTATGAATTTAGTTATTCGGTGATAACCAAATAATGATTACCCCTAAGCATATAGTTGTACTGATGATCAATGTTATAAATAGCATATTGGTGCATGTATCGTATGGGGCACAGATACACGTGTATCTCAATTCGGTACGACATATATGATTTCTTTATAATTAAAAAAACTATTAAAAATAGAAATATATTATAAAAAACTGTAAGGTGATTTATAACATGCATAAAATATAACACTATCTTAATATTTTTTTTAAAAAGTTACACTAAAGTTTTAAGATACTATACTCTATAGATCGGGAGAGTCATACATTCTCAAACTTTTAAACTTGAAAATAAATAAAATGTGGAAAACATAACTATTTTCTTTATTCTTCTCCTTGTACTCCTTCTCATGCTCCTGCTCTTGATGCTCCGTGTTCCTCTTCTCGCTTGTATATATCTTCTATTTCTTGTAGCATTTATATCTTGACATACTTGAGTATAGAGTAAGGGTGTATGTTCATTTTGGTTCCAAACTAGATGATGTTTTACATTACTAACTCTACTATACATGATGTGCTCACAAAAATTGTATCTCATTATCTTTGTTTCTTTGTGTTGTTCCTAAACTTCCATGTTGTAGTAGTTCTCAATCAAATAGGAATAACGATTTTCAATTATTGAGAGATATAAGAAATTTAAGAGTTTGTCCTTTGGAGAGAGAAAGGGCCTCTTGGAAGGAGAAAGCAGTAAAAAGGCCTCAAGAGGTAGCCATAGGGGTTTAAAACAATCTTGAGCCTTAAAAGTTAAAAGGCATGGTTTCCAAAAAATCTATACCATATTGTATGATACAAGAGTGTACCATACGATATGGGGCTTGTATCACAATACCATACGATAAATTGTACGTAGCGATTCAGATACCGATACATGATAAAATCAAACAGTATCGTACAATAAGGTATGCTTTTAATAACATTGTTGTTGATAGCCTTCCTGAAGGGGCATCTCCTGAAATGCCAAGCTATGGGTGTAAAAGCAAGTATCAAAACAATTATCATGCTATGGTTAACACTTTATAATATTTGAATATGGCTATCTTATGTTCATATCATGGCCGGTCCCAAGCCTACATAAAGGAGGATTGTGTTAGGCTTTCGACAGCCAGTGTAAAACTTTGTCGGACTTATTTACCAGGGATTCTACAAATTATGATAGGGTTCCACGGAAACAAAAAATCCATGTAGTCGAACCCATCTAGTACGGGAAAAGGCTTAGTTGTTGTTGTTGATGATGATGATGGTTCCAAGACTCTTTATTGATTTTGTTCGTCTGTTTTACATGTATGTTCATATGGCGCAAGAATATTTCGGTTCGTGTGATGTATGTGCTATTTCTAAAGATTGGGCGTCTTGATTACCACATATGCAGGTACAAGCCTGAGATTGGAGATATTATTGTTGGACGTGTCATTGAGGTAGAAATTGTTTTCATGTTATTGTTATTTTACATGCCTAAAACTCTACCATCTGGACCTCTAATTTGTATTTGCTGCCTCCCTGAAAAATTTGCCAGATATGTTGTTGTTGTGTAACTTCACTATGAAACCCCTTTATAGATAGTCACGTTCATTCTCCCTATTGAAGTTCAACATCTGAATCATGGCATCTGAACATCGGGATAGTCCTATCAGTACCTGAAGCCTTAGCTGGATCTTGTTCCCAAACTAATTTTCCTTCCCAGATGACTTGCATACTCTTTTGCAAGTGTGATCCTTATTTTCAGTTATTCGATATTTAGAAGGACTATGTTCATATAGTTTTGTTGCTCGATAACCAAGCTTATAAGTTCAGTCTAAAGAATAACTTTTCCTTCATCTTCTGAATTAGCTACATCAGACTATCTACGTTCTCCTTCAAATTAGATGGTTTCAAAGGGTATGTACAGATGTTTTTCTTGTATCCTTAGCCAACTTCCAGTTTTAGCAATTAGTGGGGTTGTTGCATATCTTTTCTTGCTAAATAATTCTGCAAACTATTTGACAATCTTTTTTCTGTATAACTGATAGACATGGTATGCTCCTTTCCTTGAGTAGAAGTTTTTTCTTCTTCACCATTACACTTGAAAGAAACCTGTATGCTTCAAAAGCTGACAAAATTTGGGCAAAGTTGCTCTTCTTTGGCTTCTTCTACAACGTTTGCTTCCAATTTAGAAGTTAAGGTTGAGAGTCCATGTATGTCAGAAGATGCAGATGCAGGAGATGGGTGTGGGGTATGGAAACTTTGAGAAGGATGCATGCAGGGATACAAATAAATAAATAAATTTGTGTATGTTACTTTACAGAATCTTTAATATCTCATGAAACTAGAAACAAATTTAGTTTTTGAAAGTTACTATTCACCGACAAAGTGTTAATCAGGCAATATTTCATGAATTGTCCCTTCATAATACATTAAACTAGCTTTAAGTTAAAGTAGTTAAAATTTATTTCAAATAATTAGTGTGAAGTGGGGAGCTGGTTGTATAGGTCCATGCTGGAAGGTTGCATTAACAATATTGTCGACTGTATTTGTTTTTTGGTCACTTCCAAGGAAGCAAGATAGATACTCCAAACCTCCAAAGTAGTGACTTCTCTTTATTTTCTATGAATTATTCCACTCTGAGAGGGTGCCTAGTGGCAGTGTTGTCATCTTTGCTTCAAGTTGAGATGAATGATCGGTAGCTTTTGAATTTTGTGTTTTCATTCATTCTTCTTTTTCATTTCCATAAACATACAGAATTTAAAGTAAAGAGTGACTATGGCAATTTCTTCTGTTATTTTAATTATTTCCCATTTCATGTGTTTCTTTTCAGGTAGCTTCAAAGCGCTGGAAGTTAGAGATAAATTTTAGCCAAGTTGCTGTTTTGATGCTCTCTTCAATGAATCTGCCAGATGGCATCCAGGTAATACTGTAGTATAGTAATTGTTTGTGTATATGTGAAAATGCACTTATTTTTCACCTTGCTAAGCTTGAATGTCTTGAAACATGCGGTAAAAATGATTAGTTTTGCATTTTGATCAAGGAGTCAATTCCTTTGCTTTCTGGAGTTGGGCTTTCACTAAAGAAATAACTTGTGGCAGCTATATAGTTATTGCAACTGCTTTTCTATCCATGATTCAACTATTTTCATTTGGATATTCTGTTCCTGGTGCAGAATAGGTGAAGTTTATGTCTGAAACTAGGTTAATTGTAGCTTAGCCATCAGCAATGTGTCACATCTTGCTGGCTCCTGAAAAGAAATATCATTAGAATGTGCGATTAAGATGTGTTGGTTATTGATATAAACACAGAAATGCTTTAATATAGGGTTCATGTGATGTATTTGGACATTAAGAATCCTGAAATTCTCCTATTTAAAGTCCATATTAGACTCTAGTTTTTGGACTTATTTATTAGAATGTGATATAAAATTGAACATTGATATTACATATTCAAAGTCGCATGACTACTTGTGGAGCATAGAGTTAGAGGAGTAGAAGAGAGGACAGAAGGTAAACAAGAGAAGAGGGTAGGGATATGGCGAAGAAGGTGGAAATGGTGATGGATGTCTGGGGGAAGATGCGTCTACTAACGTCCAGGATAATAACTCCAATCCAAGATGACTTTTATAACACCTTGAATGAGAAAGCTATAAAATCGATTAAACTAATTTTCATAATCACAAAACAGTGGTGCTTCTCTTTATATAGAGAAACAATCCTAATCCTAATGAAACTCTAATGAAAACAAATTATATGATGATGAGGTTCCTAATGATCCTAATTTCTGTTACAAGATGAACTCAAATTAATCTAAATTAATACAATTGTCCTAAGAGTGACCAAGTAACTATTGGTCAACCGACCTTGTCTAGTGAAAGTGAAAAAGCAAATAGATGTGGATCTGGATCTTGAGGATCCAAATCTGAAGAGCAGGGTCTGGTTCACATTAAGCCTGCTGCTCTGTTCTGGTCCTGTTCATTCTTTGGTTCTGGATTCACAAGGAAGTAACCAAAATTTTCCTACTAAATGCCATCTGGGATGAAAAGGCCCCTGCTTCCATGATTTAGCAAGCAATGCGGTAAAGTTAAAGATAAGGCCGGAGATGCAAGTACCTCAACATACTGAAGGGTAGGACTGAACCCTGTTAATGGGCATCTGTTGTTGCACTCTTCCTAGTACTTTCGTTCCCATTGGACCGAAGGAATTCACCTAATGCCTCTTCTTGAGTTGACTCATCTTGCTACCGTCCATTGCTAACGTGGAGCTTGAATCTTTTGTGTTGTCTATTTCAGCACGGGGACTTGCTTCACACCTTCATGACTAGGGTTTTGAGATTGCTGCTTTAATTTGGATCGTTGCATGTAGTTAAGCCTTATCAATCTCCTCAACCTCTCTCCAGGATCGTGCACACAGCCAGTTCATTCTACTCACTAATGGGCTTGCTTGTCTCCTATAGTTTCATGGTTTTGAACAGCTCCATAGAAGCGGTGTCCATCTTTAAGTTCCACCACCAAAGAGGCCAGATCTTACAAAATCCAAGGAATAAGGGTGCTATATGCCAACCTATACAAGTCCCTACCGTATCTAACAATAAAGATCAAATTGTCTTCACAGGCTGATTGAGTCACAAGAAGATATCTTCCATGCGACAACTCTCAGTTTTTTCTTTTTGACCCCTGAAGTACATAATCTTCAAGAGTATGTCACGGTTCTGGTTCTAACTTCTAACCATCAAGACAAGTTTGTGGTGCAGTAGAAATTTCAACCTTTGAATCTTCGATGTTGGGTGTGAGTGGGACTTGTCCACTGCCTAACATTGTGGGTATGAGGGGTCTAGAACCGTGAACATACTCTTGAAGAGGATATACTTCATTCACGGTTCTGGTGCTTAATCATCAAAGCAAGCATGTGGTACAGTAAAAATTTCAACCTCCGATGTTGGTACTTGGGTATGACTGGAACTTGTCCACTGCCTCACATGGCGGAGGCAGGAAGGCCTCAGTTTAGTACCATTTTTACATGCCCCAAAGACCGTCAAAGGCTATTGAAACAATAGCTAGTCAAATGGCATTAACTGACTCCGCTTTGCATCTTTCAAAAGGCTGTCAAAGACTATTAAATCGATAGCTGGTCACATGGCATTAACTGATTTTGTTTTGCATTTTCTCCTCCTGCGAACATCAGGAAGTTAATTTAGTTTGCTCAATAAGATTCTAATCTATTCTTGTTGGTTTTCTTGGAGTCAGAAGCATTATGCTTATTGTTTTTAATCTGGTGAATTTATTAGAGGCGGCGCACAGCTCTGGATGAACTTAATATGCGTACCATCTTTGAGGAGAATGATGTCATTTGTGTAAGTACTCTCTCTCTTTCTCTCTCCTACCAGACTAGGTGCCAAGTACCATAACTTCATCCTTTTGTTCCATTACCTAGCCACAAAATTATATTCTATTTGATGGTTGGAATTTTTCTGTGAATGTTTGAATTCCCAGGCTGAAGTTCGTGGTTTCCAGCATGATGGAAGTTTGCATCTTCAGGCACGAAGCCAAAAATATGGAAAGGTTCTTTTCACATTCATTTATGCTTGTTCTTAAATCTGTTCTCTTTTTGTTTATGCTACTGCAAATATTTTCGTCCTGGAGCCTATAATATTTTGGCTATGGTTATGCTGAGAAAACGGCTGTGAACAACATGCTTGAGTCTTTGACTTCATTTGTTAATCCTGGTGTATAGTGATGCATTGGTTCATGCATTCACTACAAGCTCTTAATGAAATTTAGAATTAAGTTTATTAATCTCAACTAAATTTTTCAATATATTTGCTTTGTTGGTTTATCAAATTTCTTTGAGCTTCTGCGTGATTGTACTATTCCTCTTATTTCCTTGGGTTATTTGGAGGACTGCCCTTTTCTGATTAACCAAAGCATTTTTGCAGCTTGAGAGGGGGCTGTTGCTCACTGTCTCACCTTACTTAATTAAGCGACGGAAACAACATTTTCACCACCTTGAGCAGTTTGGTGTGGACTTCATTCTTGGTTGCAACGGATTCATATGGGTTGGTGCACATACTGAAGCTCCAAAGGATGAACCTACCGAAGAGAGAGCAAATGTCATGCTGCAACAGAACAGAAAATCTTCTGAAGGCGTGGATTCTGGTGAGAATATTCCACCCAGTACACGAGAAAACGTTTGCAGGCTTGCAAATGCAGTGCGGGTTTTGGCTGATTTGGGTTTCTATCTCTCGTTGGAACTGATACTCGACATTGTTGAAGCCAGCAAAAACGGGAATGTTGAGATAAAGGACATGCTCGGTGCTGAATTTTATGTGCGGACAGCTGAAAGAGAAGCTGAGAGGAGAAAATCTCAGTCTAAAAGGAAGGTATGAAGTTGGATCTTATAGTGATTGTTTCGAGCTGCATCCTACCTTAATTTATTGTGACAGTTCTCATGATTGCTATGTGGAAAGGCATATGATATGATATCAGGTAGTCTTTTTTCATGTGAAAAAGGAGAAGAGGGTGTGGAATTGTTGCATTCTCAACTCAAATGCTTGTGGAATGGCAGCATTGCTGCCATTTATTTTCTGTAGTCTTTCATATGCATTCTGAAATGTAAGGAGAGCATAAATGCTTTTGTTGTTGAAAACTAACCAGATTGCGTTTTTTCTTTTCTTACCGAGTTGCTAATTGTTGTTGGCAAAGGGGGTGCAGTTTCGTGTTCCGGGTCATATTAGTGGCTTTTGATTTTATGTTTACGTCAAAAATAGGTTGTCCCTGGCATGTCTTGAGTTCGTCTTAGTTTGGAGCAATAAGAAGTTATCAATGTCAGATGGCATTTTCCTTAATACTGCGTTTCAGGTAATGTTCGTGTTTGTGTTAAGAAACAAGACAACCCTATAACTGTTTTGATTTTGTCGTCACTCTGTCAGTGAGAAGCAACACAGACACACAGACTTTTTGGGTCATTCCTGTTCTTTTGGCCGGACTCGTTTTCGATCGGTGACGAACTATATCATTTGGATATTACATTTTTACTGTTTTCGTGCTTATTTATGCCTGTTCTTTCTCCTTGCATATATATATATATATATATATATATATATATATATATATATATATAGAGAGAGAGAGAGAGAGAGAGAGAGAGAGAGAGAGTAACATTTGTATGATGAACTAGGTTCGAACATTGAGCAATTTATTTCTTTTTGATCTCCCTTTGCCTTATGACGTTGCATCTTGGTGTTGGCAAAGGTTTTGTATGAATTCACGCCCAGTGTGTGACGATATCATGCTGTAACACGAGTATTTCTATAAAGGTGCACGACATACTTTCGTATCTTGTTGAGAGAGAGAGTAGCAAACAATGTTGAATATTGCTATTTTTCCCCATATTACAAGGGACACCTATATTTGGAGGCCAAGTGTATAAATAAGAGTGTACGATTCCATGCCTCTTCAAATGTTTGAACACTCTTGGCCAATTCGGAACCGGCCAATGGTTCCAAAACTACACTGCTTGTGGGACCGACAGTAACCAGAACCGAACAGGCTTCGGAACCATATCGGTTACAGTTCATGGTTTCTGAAAGCCAGCCTGAAATTTGAACCGATGGTTTAGATAACTATGTATTAAGTATTTTGTTCAAAACCCTTTGTCAGAAATAGATCAGTAGCGTTTCCTACCATTGCAGTTGGTGGGGAATTCGAGTGTACGTATTGTCATTGTTTTTCAAGCAAAAAACATTGAAACCCTTTGAAACCAGAACCGGTCTCGAGGTGGTTTGATTCCGATTCCAGTTTCCAGACAAACTAGAACTGGACATGTCTACACCTTAACCCCCCTCTTTCTACTCTCTCTCTCTCTCCCTCTCTCTCTCTCTCCTACCATTGCAGTTGGTGGGGAGTTCGAGTGTACGTATTGTCATTGTTTTTCAAGCAAAAAACATTGAAACCCTTTGAAACCAGAACTGGTCTCGAGGTGGTTTGGTTCCGATTCCAGTTTCCAGACAAACTAGAACTGGACATGTCTACACCTTAATCCCCCTCTTTCTACTCTCTCGATTGCGTGTGTAATTGAAGAGATCATACGTTCTAAAATCTTTCATGCATCATACAACAATGTGACTTTAAGGGTAATTAATGATTATACATAAAATGGAAAATGATTAGCTGAAAAAATTACACGTTCCAAACCTCACTCCGTCGTAAGCCATGAATCCATGGAACTGCTTATGGTTTACCTCCATCTTGGCTCGTGCAAGTTCAATTCACGGGTCTATAAACTGAGCATGAATGAGTTGATTATGACCTGAAACATGCCCACCGTATCTTCTTGGACTCCGTTTACTTAAGCTGGTTTACTTTAGATAAAACGCTATTAAAGGCACGTTCTTTTTATTAAAGGCACACTCCTTATAGTTAAAAATCCTCACATTACTCGTTACCCAAAATACACTTTTTCTCTCTCCATCATCCATACTCAAAAGAGGAAAAGAAGAAGCTTGTTCGGTGTGTTCTCTCTTTTTTCTTTTTCTTTTCTTTTTCAAAAGGAAGAAATAGAGGGGTGGAGGGGAAAGGAGGAGAGTGAAATAGTTTAGTTAATTATATAGAATTCTATAAAAATATATGCTAGATCATGAAAAAAGAGGGATGGAGGGGAGAGAGAAGGATGGTAACTAAATGCCAAAAGGTAGGAGGAAGAAGGGTGGGTTTGAGTAGTTGCTTTCAACTACAAAAGAGAGAGAAAGAGAGGTAAGCAAGCTCTGATTAATTCCCGTATCAAAAGAGAAAGAGCATGAAAAAAGAGGGTATGCCTTGAATAATTTGGAGTATGCATTTAGTAAGTATGTTTAGTTAATTATATAGAATTCTATGAAAATATATGCTAGAATGCTGTTTTAAGCCGACTAATTGGATGGGTTTGATGTGATCAATGGATCAAGTCTTCCAATTTTGCAAGAAAATTGCTTCAAAATAAAAATAACTTCTAATTAGAAAGTTCAAATTCTTTAGAAGTTATACGTGAAAATAGTATCAAAGAGCATATTGTTTTCAGTTTGTTTAACTCGGCTCGTGTTCGCTTCAAGTTCAGCAAAGCATACGAGCTAATCATCTTAACATGAACATGAAGCTGAGTTAATGAACAAGTTATCAGAGACTCATGCTCAATTTGTTCAGCTCAACACTGATGAGCTAACGAACCTAACATGACCAAGATTGAGTTAACAGGCCAGTCATAAAAGGCTCATGTTTGGCTCGTTGAGCTTGACACCGATGAGTTGAGGATCCTAACATGAATAAGATTTTGGGTTAACGGGCAAGTCACAGAAGACTCCTGTTTGGTTCGTTGCGCTCGTTTACGAGGCCTATTCTATCAATGGATAGAAGCACGAAACGGCCAATGATAAAGATGGGAGTGTGAATTGTAGAATGGTACCCTCTCTCTCTAGATAGTGCTTCATGCTCAATTGAGTGTGGTGCTCAATCTCTCATTTCATACGATTTCACTATTTTAAAGACCAACCACCGCTCTCCACCACTTTCTATTACTTTTCTACTGACCAAAACTGGACTTTACCGATCAAAGTTATTATTGCTACTGTTGAAACCACCTAAAAGACCTAAATGTTTGTACGAATTGACTGTTTTGTGTTTTTAGGTGATTTTAATGGTGGCGACCGCGGTCTTAACCATTGAAAGATGGTTTTGGTGTGTAAGAATAGTGGAAGGTATTGGCCAATAGTTGAAACAACATAACCATGTGAAACTGGAATTGAGTACACTTAGTTTTCAAAACCATCTTCCATCACTCAAAATTGTAATCATTAAAACTACTTAAAAAACCACAAAACCGTTAATATATATAAATATTTAGGTCTTTTGGGTGGTCTTGACAGTGTTTGTGATTGTTTTGGCGAGTAGTAGACTGGTAGAAGGTGGTGGGAGGGGAACGGCAAGTGATTAGGGATGTTCATGGGGCGTGACGGAGGCGGGGATCATGATCCCCGTCTCCATCCCCGATTAGGGACCTAGTCCCTCCATCCCCGCCCCCTGTCCCCATGGCTCCATGGGGATTCACCCCTGTTTTCCCAATGTGCGTCCATGAGGACCCCCATCCCTATCCCCATATATGTTGTAAGTTGTTACCCCATTCCTGTCCCCGTTCAGGGAACTGCACTTAATGGAGGGTTTCTTTGGTTCCATTCGGCTTGTTGCTGCGCATATACCCTACTGCTACACTCTTGCTCAAGGAGAACTCATGAAGATTGGTTGATTTTGAGCTGTAAGCCGATCTACAGGAACAAAGACTAAGAGACCTTGCAATAGATATGTTGGTGGTATGCTTGAGTAACCCGTATGCTGGAAAATGAGGTCTTGCAACACAAGCACCCTTTTTATCTCGAGTTGTCGTCGGTCTTACAGTTTTTGGTACAAAGGGCGGGTTAGAAGTTAGAACCCAAATTACATGCTAAGCAGAAGCAGCATAATTCATGACATTTCTTTGTGCCTGAGTCCATTTTCAAATATAAAGACCCACAAGTAGTTGATGACTATTTCCATTTCGAAGAATGTAAATTGAGAAAAGGGAAGAAGTCAACGAATAACGATGGCCTACCCTCATAAACTAAGATTAATATTACAAAGAGTGAGGATGAGGAATCCCCTAATATATTGAGATTACTCCCTAATTTTGAAGGTCACATTGAGTAATAAGTAATTTTTAACTAGTAAAATTTTATATTCAATATCAATACTCATTATTTTAAGTGACTATATAAATGTAAATATGTAGGCAATATAAAAAGTTGTAAAAACTCATACAAGGTATATTGTTGGGATAGTATGGCCTGTGAAAAAGACGGATGTGAGGGTCGATAATTGGTTTGAGATTGTAGATAGGAGTGAGTTGATTGGGTAAGCGAGTTTGCTATATGAAGTTATAAACCATGTGTTTTTAATTACTTTTAAAGCGTTGATAACCAAAAATAAACATCTTTTACATATCATGGGGTGAGATGGTTATTACATTTTAGGATGTCCACGAGGTACTTGGTATCCCAATGAAGGAACAATTTGTTGCCTTGACACAAGATATGATAACTAGAAGCAAGTAAAATATTTTGAGTGATATGTTGGGATAAATATCGATAAAGTAATACTATAGATTAAGTCCGAAGTCATTAAGTTTGAGGTATTTCAAACTAATTTTTTAATAATAAGAGTTAGTAAAGAAAATAAAGTTTTATTATATTTGTTATATCAACTAGATTGTATATTTATTAGGATAAGTCTAGAGATAAAGTGTCAATAACAATCGTGCATCTATTCATACATGATATTTGAAGTGTTCTTGTTAGAGACATATGAATAGTGCTGCCAACAAGTACATCGACTGACCAAATATGAGGATAATGGTGATGATGCACGACATTTTGGGAAGGGATTTGTATTTGAGACTTTCTTTTATAATATTAAGTATATGTATTTGTAAATGACATTTGTAATAAATCTCAATTTGGTCTCCTCACTCTTTGCCTTCAACATCCACAACTGTAGTGAAATTATGCTCTCATTTAAATTAAAATTTAATTATATAAACAAGCTACAAATAAAATCTAATCATCATATCCAATATCATGTATAATATAATCTCTTGGTCATCTTATTTCAATATACAATTCGATATGTTCATGAAACAAAGTATGTTAATTCTCAATACTTTCATGTATATATCATTGCCACGTGAGAAACATAAGAGGTATTAGAGTGTCATCGGTCATGTGCATTTGTGAAAAAGTAATAGCACAAGAAAGGATTAATCACTAATTGGATAAATAAAATATCTAAATAATATAATCAAATGTTTAGATATTATGACTACCATTAAAAAATACCTTATAACATGATGATAAAACATATATAACACATCTCTCACAACTGACAACAAAGTGTCTAACACTAGTGACAAAAATATTATCAACCATCTTATAAACAAGAGTATCAATGTTACATTCTATTAAGTAGTGATAACCGAACCCATGTTTGCAATGAACATCCAATAATCATAAGATATAGTTCATTTTTTATATATACAATACGATAAATAAGAACAACAATACCACCATCCTCCATGAAAACTTAAAAATATGCGTCACGCTTACATATCACTTCTTACAAGCACTCTTTGCGAGCTTCATGCCACTATTCATTCTCTTGTCCTAAAAGTGCACTAATAATTCAGTACCTACAATTTTCATCTTCAATAACATTCACACAAGTATTTACAAAAATGTTAATGAAGTATGATATCCCTCAAGTGAACCCAAGTTAGTACAAAGTCTAGCTACCTCAAAATATTCTTCTCAATAGTAAAAGAGGATCATAACTACCTCAAGATAAATGACCTATCCCACAAGAAGCCTCGCACCCTCGATCATGTGTATGTCCATGCCTTTCTCTGAGAGACACATTCCTGTCTATATGCTCCAAAGTTGATTAATCCCTCTTCATATATTTGTTACATGGTCTCCTCTTAGGATGATGAATGGGTGACTCCTCTAGGATGGTACACTAAAGACTCAATTGCTTATTCAATATTTTAACAAATATGTTTGGTTGTGGAGGATTCCTTAATTTTCTCCAAATGGTCTGAATGATAGATGTTTCTACATCCTCTCCTTTATGATCAACAATATATGAAGTATTCTCCTCTATATCTAGCTTCTTCTAAAATGGATAAATTGTTGACAATTATATCGTTCATCGCATTTAAAGAGAAGGCTTATCTCATGAGCACACAACAAACTATGTAAACAACGTAATGTACAATGACATGTATTTGAGTCTAAACCTACAATCTCTACATAATTGTATTCCCTTACAATTAGTCAAGAGCATATCATGATACTCTTCTCTAAAGATTTGCTATAAGATCTTCTATCATGTCAATGTAATGTATGGTGACAATTCATAAATCTTTAAATGACTTTTTTAATTCTCTAATCTATAACTCTATCAATGAATGTAGTTATATAGAAATTATATCAAATTTCCTAGTTGAACAATCAATGAACCCTTTCAACTTTTGTGTGCACTTTTTACCTTAGCAACAATTAATATACAATCATTATAAGTTTTAAAAATAATAGATGATATATATATTAATAACTAATTTCATATACCATTTAGTTATATGAGTACTATAATGAATCCTCATATTTGTCCATATCAAGATAATTATCTTCTTATATGAGTCTAATTACTACATTTTAACGTAAAAGAGTAAAACATGAACTTTTTGCATTTCAATTTCATTGGCTCCTTGTAATTGTTTTCATGTGACTAGTGAATGACCTTCCACTAACTTACACCAAGCGTACTCACCATCTTTTTATTCTTTATCAATTTGACAATAAATGTTTTAATATTTTTCTTTATATACCATCTACATAAAAGTGAGTCGCATTCAAAAATATTATTTGAATGATATTTACCAAAGCGATATCACAATCACAGTAGATGACACATGAAAAGTTGTTTGGAGTGCATAACTCTCCCGCATATCTCAATACTCAACCATAATTCTCTTCCTTTTTTATACTAATAAAAGTGAATGCTACAGATAAGTTCATGAAGTTTGATGTAAAACTAACAATCTCAAGAAAATATATCTTATACCTACAAAATATGAAGTATATAACCATTAGATACTATGTACCGGTGAACATTAGAAAATAAAAGTGAAATATTGTCTTATATATACTATCAAATTCTAATACCTATTAAAATATATGTAATAGTTGCATGAAATGATGATGTGAAAATAGTTATCTCTACATTTGAAATATATCTTGTCATACTTTTAAACAACCTAAAATATTTTTCAAATAAATCAGGACACAGTTTGAAAACCCATGATTTAACATGTCTCCCAAATTTCATAAAGTTTCAAACATCATTTTCAAAATAAATGTTTTAGGAAAATATTCTTGAAAACCCCAAGATTGCCAAAAATCAAATTTTGAAATTCAAAAGAGAATATTGATCTACCCAAAGATAGAACAAAGCCGGAATCGACAGGGAATAAAATTTCTAGGAAAAGATAAAGATGATATCAAGAGTAAGCATATCAAATAAAGCAAGAGGGGGACTCAAGGCCAGATCAAGTCTAGTCAACCAAGGCTTGACCCAATATAGACAAGTTAAGATGTCGAACCAACTCGAAGGAAAAAAAGACAGAAATCCAATTCAAAGCTCCAATCCAAACCAGATCTTGGTACAAGAAGAGGTGGATTCAAATCCAAACGTGCAAAGTTGGTTCAATTTAAATCCAAGCTAGATCTCATTCAAGCCTTAAGTGCAAGTCAAATGATCCAAGTCCAAAGAAGTGTCGAACAAGGCCATGGCTAAGGCATACAATTGCACAAAACATTAAAAAGGCATTTGGTTTTAAATCAAGTCAATCAAAGCTCGAATTAAAGCAAGCAAAGGGTGAGCTTATCAGGCCCTACGTCATATTAAGGTGAGTCACCCTCTAGCCAAGGCAAGGGATCAAGACACATGCCAAGTGAACCAAAGCTAAGACCATCAAACCATGAAACCATGGACCACACCTAGTAAGATCGAGCAAGTCACATGGGTTAGCCCACTTGGGTTGCACCCAAGCTCATACCAGCCCACATGGGTTCATGGGAGACCACTCCTCATGCCCCACATGGCCCATTTGCAACCACAAATTTGGAAAAATCAGTTAGGTCTAGATCCAAATCAAGTGTCCATGGAAGGCCCAAAATCAATCCAAAGAAGGCCCTAGAGCCCCCCTTGGGGTCTGGTTTGAGGCATCCAAGAGAGAGGAAAATCTCTACAGCAAGAGAGAGAGAGAGAGAGAAGAAGGAGGAGACCGCCCATCTTCTCCAAGTCGTCGCCACCATCCGCAGGCTATCAGAATTTCTTCTAAGTCACAAGTCCTTTCTTTCTTTCTCTTTTCAATATTTTCTTCTCCTCTTTCATTCAATTTAATGGAGTTGTAATTAAGAAGCTTATGTCTCCATCTTTGATGTAATAATTAAGGACACTCCAATGGAAAAATTCTTATTTGTATTGATTTTAGAAATTTAAACAAAGTCATTGCAAAAGATAATTTTCTACTTCCAAATATTGAGAAAACTTTAGAAAATGGTAGGACAATACATGAAAAGTTAGATGAAGGCTTATAGGCTTATAGAACTTTCATCCGCACACCCACAAATGACATACCATTTGAGTTGGTCTATGGTACAAATGTCATACTTCTTATTCATACCAAATTATATTCATTTCATACATCTCTTATAATCAATTTGTCCATAGAGACCCTACAACAAGTTAGGATGCCTGAGCTTAACCTACTTGATGAAAAAAGACTCCTTGCCATGAATCATGCACATGCATACAGACAAAGGATAGCCTGACATTATGAAAAGCATATGAAGGCTTACCACTTCAAAGTGAGAGACCTTGTTTTGAAAACTATCCACCATCGTGGCCTACATCCACTTCATAAGTGGTGACTCAAGTGGGATGGTCCATATGTTGTAAGAGGAGCAACCACAAATAATGCATATTGGTTGATTGATATTGAGGGAAGAAATTTAGCAGACCCTATAAATGCTCAATACTTAAAAAAATATTATGTCTAGGGTCTACTTTAAATTCTTTTGAAAAGACTTTAAAAATGGGTCTCCTTTGAATTTTTTGAAAGAAGAATCAAAATAGATTATGTGATCCTGAATTAGGGAATTCATGCTTTATGAAAAATAGAGTTTTCAAAATCATTTGGTAATATTTCAAAAATCTTTAGCTTATAAAATGAGGCATGGTTCAAAATAGCAAAATATTTTCAAATGATAGGTGCTATTAGGAAATGGGATATACTTAGTTGAATCGAGTATCTAAAGGGATGAGTTGTATTCCCTACTTCATTTCTCTCGAAGAAGGAAAATTGGTAAAATCAAAAGAAAAAGAAGAAAACAAAACCTCTAATATAGAGGTCTTCCAAAAAGAAAAAAAAGAAAAGAAAAAACAAAAATCTCCAATATAGAGGTTCCCTTTGAAAGAAAAGAAAAAGAAAAGCTAAAACTCAAAAGAACAATTTTCCATCAAGAATTTCTTAGCCTTATACAACGGGATACTTCAGAAGAGACCGTGAGAAACTCTTTCCCAAAATCCCAAAACTTATCATAATGAAGAAAAGTTTATCATTAAAATCCTACATTAAGAATATAACCTACTTATTTGAATTCATTTTGTTTGAGAATTAGACCTTGTTGTGTGAGTAATTTAATTTTGAAATGCTATTCAAAATTTTCTAGAAAACCTTTGGTAAGTAGTGGGTATTAAAACCCGAGTCAAGGAAAATATAAGAAATTGGAAGTCTTTTTTTATGAAAACCAAAAGGAGTTCCCTTTCGAAAGGAAATTTTAAAAACCCGAAATATCAAAAGAAACAATACAGGAACCATCTTGCTTGGGGCAGCCGATCTTCATATGTTTCTTCTCAAGCTCGCGAATCACATGTATGGGTCTCTAAACACACACTTCACTCACCTCACATTCCATGCACACATGCAAACATCAAGGGGTCGTCCATGCATAATTATCTTAGGACTAAGCATTTTCTTGCCAAGTCTCTTTTGGCTAAGATCTCTCATTCGCAAAAATAAATCCAAGGAAATAGATGCTATGAAATGAGGAGAAATTCATACTCTCAAGATAAATTCAGAAAGAAAATCAAATGAGTGTTTTCTTCTTTGCCATTATCCAAATAAATTTATATTAATGCCAAAGAGAGGCATTTATAAACACTCTAAAATAAATTTCAAATAAATCAGGACACAATTTGAAAATTCATGATTTGAACATATCTCCCAAATTTCATAAAGTTTCAAACATCAATTTTCAAAATAAATGTTTTCGGAAAATATTCTTGAAAACCTCGAATTGCCAAAAATCAAATTTTGAAATTCAAAAGGAAATATTGATCTACCCAAAGATAGAACAAAGCTTGAATCGACCGGGGACAAAATTTCTAGGAAAAGATAAGGATGATATCAAGAGCAAGCATATCAAATCGAGCAAGAGGGCGACTGAAGGCCAAACCAAGTCTAGCCAACCAAGGCTTGACCCAATATAGACAAGTCAAGATGTCGAACCAACTCGAAGGAAGAAAAGACAAAAATCCAATTCAAAGCTCCAATGCAAACCAGATCTTGGTCCAAGAAGAAGTGTATTCAAAACCAAACATGCAAAGTTTGTTCAATTTAAATACAAGCTAGATCTCATTCAAGCCTTAAGTACAAGTTAAATGACCCAAGTCCAAAGAAGTGTCAAACAAGGCCATGTCTAAGGCATACAGTTGGGCGAAACATAAAAAAAGTATTTGGTTTTAAATCAAGTCAATCAAAGCTGGAATTAAAGCATGCAAAGGATGGGCTGATCAGGCCCTAAGTCATATTAAGGTGAGTCACTCTCTAGCCAAGGCAAGGGACCAAGACACATGCAGTGAACCAAGGCTCGGGCCATCAAGCCATGGACCACACCTAGTAAGATCGAGCATGTCATGTGGGTTAGCCCACATGGGCTGCACCCAAGCTCATACCAACCCATATGGGCTCATGGGGGACCACTCCACATGACCCACATGGCCCATGTGAAGCCACAAATTTGGAAAAATTAGTTGGATCCAGATCCAAATCGGGTGTCCATGGAAGGCCAAAATCGATCCAAAGAAGGCCCTAGAGCCCTCATTTGAAATCTATAAAAGGGGGCTTTGGGGGGATTGTTTGAGGCATCTAAAAGAGAGAAAAATCCTTGCAGCAACTGAGGAAGAGATTAGAGAGAGAGAAGAAGAAGGAGGATGACGTCCATCTTCTCCAAGTCGTCGCCACCATCCGTCGGCCACTAGAGTTTCTTTCAAATCACAAATCTCTTCTTTCCTTCTCTTTTCAATATTTTCTGCTCCTCTTTCATTTAATTTAATAGAGTTGTGATTAAGGAGCTTATGTCTCTATCTTTGATGTAATAATTAAGGGGTTATGCTGCCCAATTTAAATTACTTTTGTTGATGCCTATGTGTTTGATTTTTCATTTCTTCTACCCCAATATACATTATAAAGTCTTATATCTCCTAATCCCCTCTATCCTTATACTATAATAATAATTTCCTTCATTTCCTTCATTTCTTTGTATTTTAATTGTTGTAGATTATCTTTTAATTCAGACAAAATGCATTCACGTATCTTGTAGAAACTGAAACTATGTTTTCTCTACTCTGCATACGTTTGATGAATGATTTTTATTTTCTTACTCTCTACTCCGAATAGGATGAAATTTTGCATGCCTAATCTACACACATAGATCTATTGTCACTTATCAACAATTATCAAAGAAGTTAGAAATCATATTTGCTAGTTTAAGCAAATTAGCTGACACGCTTGCACAATCGTAGTTTGTGAATTTGGTTTCAAGTCTTAATATAAACTTTAGAACAAAAATTTACATCTACAATACTCACATTTATCTCATCAACAACTTTAAATGCATCAAAATATGAATTGATTTGTAATAACTTTTTGTAATATCCTTTGTCATAATGTACTTCAATCTCCTTGTACTCTTTAAGATACAAGCCTAAATGATAGTTATATGTCTCATTCACTACATTTAACTTTCAATAATTATCGATTGCATTCTTTCCTCTCAATAAAATAAACAATCTACCTTTTAATACTCGTCTATCTACTATTTTGAACATTAATATTTTTACTTGACTTATATTTGTCACTTCTTAGTCCATATATACCCAAGACATACCTTGCTTATTACACATTTACTCTTTAAACATAAAATAACAATAAAAATATTATACTTCCAATATTTCTTACATTCAATAAGTTCATTACAACTCTAAAACACCCTCTATCATAAACACGAGTGAATAGTCAAGTCCATCACCCTCATAATCAACAAACTATTCTTCTACCTCATCAACCATTTGGTGTACTACAATAACTTTCACTCTCCTTAGTAGACATGTTCGGTTTCGGGTTACTTGAAATTAGGAACCATAACTGAACCGTCCAATAGAGGTCCCTGTTTTGGGTTTGGCGGTTCTAGAATTGATTTTGGTTTTATGACGATTCCACATCTGATTTTGGGTTTTCAATGGTTTTAAATCCAGTTTTGAAGCGATTCGGAACCCGAAACTAGTGGTTTAATTAGAAACTGGTCTCGAAACCAGACCAAGAACTGGAGATTTGATTCAGAACCGATGGTTGGATTCAGAATCGGGTTTGAAACAAATGGTTTGATCTAGAACCGGTTCTAGATCCAGTACTTTGATTTAGAACCAAACTCAAAATTGGAACGATAGTTTGACCCAGAACCCAAATTGCTAAATTTTACAGTGTTTTGGTTTTGGGTTGATTTTTCAAATAGACAAACTGTAATTGGAACCGACAATTCTGATTTGATCAGTTTTGTGCATCGGTTCGGTTCTAGGTCGAACCATCAGGCCAATTCTGATTCAGTTATGTCTACTCCTTAGTCTTTGTGTAATAAGTACTTTGGTTAATCATCGTTTTCTTCTAATAGATTGTATTGCAAGTGCTTTCGCTCAAGTTATTTGTCATTCTACAATATATATAGGAATATAATATTTGAAACATAACACATAACAACACATAATTTAGTTGATGACATGTTAAGAGAGACGCAAGACAAAAGTGTGATTCCTTAAAGAAGAGACACGCCGAAACCACGTCTCGTCCTTAAGGAAAGACGTGACCCAAGTGTATCTCTACTTAAGGACGAGGTATGACAAAATTATGTCTCTTCCGCGACCTAGATGCGTTTGTATTGAGTTTCAAAGCAAAATTTCAACAAGTAAATCCTTCGATCCAAAACCATAAAATATCTTCCAAAATAGAAAAAACCAAATAAACCTACAAAAATATAAAGATAATTACTAAGAACCAACCTTTCAAAAAAAGAAAAAATCGATAATCAGTCAAATCCATTATCTAGTTAGTTGCGAAGAAAACTATAATAGCTTTTAACAAACAAAATATAGATTACCGGAATAAAAAGAAGAGATTATTGGAATTAAGTGCGGAGAGAAGAGAGAAATTTTTGTTACAGTATTTTGGGTATTCTTAAGATATGATGTTTGAGGATAGTAGAAAAGTGCACAAATAGTAATCCTCTTACATATATATATATATATATATATATATATATATGTATATACATATATACATATATACATATATATCTATATATATATATACATATATGTGTGTGTGCGCGCGCGCGCGCGTGCGTATAGGAAAACAAATCAATGTGAAAATTAGGGACGTTGCTGATATTATCACTACCGCTTTTTCGTATTACGGATACCGGACCCGGATCTGAAGATAACCACCCATATCCGACCTGATTTAAACTCCGCCCTCGTTCCCTCCTCTGGTACATCTTTGCGACAGAGCGGGAGAGAGAGTACCGATTCCACAGGCGCCGATCACTACCACCGGCGGCGCTTTCCATGCTTCTCTCACTTCGCCATCCGCGCTCTCATTCCTCAACCATTGGGGAGACCCTCTTCCTCTACCGCCTCTTCTCATTTTCTTCTTCTTCTTCATCTTCTACCGCGACGCCTTCCCGCTCTTCCCCGAGACTCCGAGACTACGGATTCCACCCTCCGCCGAGACTCTCTTTCATTGAAAACCCTCCCATCACCGGAGTCGACCGGCGGCCACCGGTCCAACGGGACGATTCGGACGCTACAAACAAGAAGAAACCGAAGCCGCCGTACCGCCCGCCCTCTTCTCTCGACCGCTCCGGTCTCAAACCCGCCCGTTCCGACCTTCCCTTCGACTTCTGCTTCAGCTACACCGAGAGAAACTCCGCCGTGCGGCCGATTGGCCTCCGGGAGCCCAAGTATTCTCCCTTCGGCCCCGGCCGTCTCGACCGCGAGTGGACCGGCGTATGCGCTCCGGCATTCGATCGCACCGTCAGCTCGGTTGATGGGGAGGACGCTGAGGCTTCCGCGGCCGAAGCGGAGAAGAATGTTGAGAAGTGGAGGACACATAGGAAGCGGATCATCGGTGAGCCGCTGAGTCCGGCCGAGCACCGGATTTTGGTTGAGAAGCATCTCAGGCATACCAACAAGAGGCAGGTAAATTTGGGTAAGTGCTCTTCTCGGTTCTATTCAGGTTCGTTTCTTTTGAGTGATTTCTGAGCTTTTTTTCCCAGAAAATATTGGTTTTGCTCTAGGCAAGGATCTTCTCTAGCTGAGAACGGGTCTTCTTTTGACTAATATCAGATCTTGAATGGGTTTAGAATCGGTAAATTATTTGCAAGTGCAGCTCTAGTATTAGATTAGGAGAGCTAACCAAACTAAAAGATTGTATAAACGACAATTTCTAAGCATATGAAGGTTGGTAGGACCGTTACATAAAATTGAAAGAAAGACGGGTATTACTTGGCTTAATTAAGAACAAAATTTGGAGAAACCAAAAGATACCTGAGAGACGAGTACCGTTGTAATAAAAGAATAAGGGAGACATTCATTTTTGTGTGAAGTACCGATTACAACACATAACGAATTTGGATTTATATGAATTTAGATTTATACTAGAAAGATCTACTCTAACTCGGCCCTTGCATGGCTGGTCATAAGTCGAGATAAAGGAGGAGGGTTGCGTTAGGCTTTTTACAGTCACCAGACTTATTTACCATAGATTCTATAAATTATGATGGGGCTTTGTGGTAACAAGGAATCCCATCTAGTATGGGAAAAAGCATAGTTGTTGTTGTATTAGGAAGATCTACTCTGTAGGTTATTGACTTATAGAAACATTTTATTTTAGAGCTAAAAAGAAAGGCCTTTATTGTATTTTTTGATGTAGTAAAAGCTTATGATAAAGTGCTAAAAGATATTCTTTGGAGAATCTTAGAAAAGAAAGTTATCCCATTGACATATGTGCATAATGTATAAGCACCCATATAGGAATACCAAATTTCTTTGTAGTTAATATTGGGTTATATCAAGGATCAACTTTAAGTCTATTCATTTATGTTGGCCATTGACGAGTTAACAAAATATATTCAAGATGAAGTACTGAGGTCTATGTTATTTGTGGATGATATTGTGTTAGTAGACGAGTCTAAGGAAAAAGTTAATAGGAAATTGGAAGTATGGAGAGAAGCATTAGAAAGTAAAGGCTTTTGGCTTAGTAGAACAAAAACAGAATATATGGAATACAAGCCTCATTATTTGGTTACTTATGACGTAGAAATTAAGATTGGTACATATTGCATGTATCCTTTATAAGAAAAGTTTTAAATACCTATACTCGGTTTTTTAAAGCAATAAAAAAATTGATGGAGATGTTACATATAGAATTAATGTAGTTTGGTTACAACAGGTATTATCTATGTGTTGAGAAGATACCATTAAAGTTGAGACGTTAATATTATAAGGTAGCAATTAGACCCATTGTTTTTTATGGTTTTGAGTGTTGAGAAGATAGTCGTCAACATGTATAAAAGATGTCTTTGTAATGAAGTCTATGCTTCAATATAGTTGCGGAAGATCAACGAGTGGACAATACCATAAAGTAACAATCACAAGCTCTTAGAAAAAGAAATAGCCGAGAGCAACAAGTGCATGCAAAAAGGAGAATAAACAAAGCACAAGCTTGAATAAATAATCATAATTCATTAGCCATCAAAGGCTTAAATTTACAAGAGATTACAAGTGTATTTATAGAGAAAGAACGAGTGAAAGAGAGTGAGGGAGTAAAGAGAGAAGGGAGAGGGGAAAGAGGGGGGTTGGCTGCAGCCAGCCCCCAACGGCTACTTCACTAGCCGTTGGGGGCCCTGGCCCTGATGGCCCAGTGGGCCAGGGTCGGGCCACTCAGGCCCAGTTTTTTAACACCCCCCTCAAATTGTCAATTAAAGATTGAAATCGAGGAGCAGGTAAGGACTTGGTGAACACATCTGCAAGTTGATATTCTGATTTTACAAACTGTAATGTCAAATTGCCTTAAGTATTTGGTAAACACATCTGCAAGTTGATATTCTGATTTTACAAACTGTAATGTCAAATTACCTTGTAGATGCTCTTCACGAACATAGTGACAATCCATCTCTAAGTGCTTTGTGCGCTCATGGAAGGTATGGTTGTTGGCTATATACATACCACTTTTGTTGCTGCAGAACATTATTGGAGTAGCTTCTAGTTGTATGCTCAAGTCTTGAAGTAGTCGTCGCAACCAAGTTAGTTCTGTAGTAGTGTTGGCCATAGCACGATACTCAGCTTCAGTGGACGAAAGAGACACCTTTTGTTGTTTCTTGCATCTCCATGAAATGAGTGAGTGACCAAGGAATATGCAATATCCGGTAGTAGAGTGCCTGTCATTCACATCACCACCCCAATCAGCATCAGTATATGCAAGCAACTGAAATAACGAGGAGGAAGATAGAAATACTCCCTTAGTTGAGGTTTGTCGAATATAGCGAACAATCCTCATAACAGCACTCATATGCACTGAGGTGGGTGCATGCTGAAACTGACTTACAGTATGAACAGCATGAGCAATATCAGGCCGTGTTATGGTGAGATATGTGAGTGCTCCAACCATCTGTCTATAAGGTGTGGGATCACTCAGAAGTTCACCATCAACTAGGCGCATCTTCTGGTTGATTACTTCTGGTGTCTCAACAACTTTGTCATCTGTAATACCTGATCTAAGAATAACATCATTAGTAAACTTAGTTTGTGATAAAAAGAAACCTCTATCATCACGGGTTACCTCAATGCCAAGAAAATAGGAAAGTTGACCAAGATCCTTCATTTCAAACACATTACCAAGTTCTTGCTTGATTTGTTGGATACCTGTGTCATCACTACCTGTAATAATCATATCATCGATATAAAGAAGCAAAGACAACAAGCATTCTATTTTCTATTTTTTTGAGTAAAAAGAGTAGTAATCATGAAAGCACCGGAAGAGAGAACCCTTAACCGATCGATAGTGCCGTGAAATCTCAAAGAAACCAAGCCCGAGAAAGCTGTTCGAGACCATATAAAGAGCCTTACTTTAAGACGACAAACCTCATCGCCGACAATTGTATTCCTCTAGAGGAGGAGGCATATAACCTCTTTCTTCTAACTCACCATTAAGGAAGACATTTTTAACATCCATTTGTGTAAGCTGGCCATTGTTGAGTGGCCGCAATGGCAAGAAGAGTTCAAATAGAGGTGATGCGTGCAAATTGGTGGGCAAAGGTTTCTTCATAATCAATACCATACTCTTTGGAGTGAATCCTTTGCCACGTGATGAGCTTTGTACCGCTTTCAACGGAACCATCAAAAGAGTCTTGATTTTATAAACCCACCTACATCCTATAGTCTTTTTGTTTAATGGTCTAGAGACTATATCCCAAGTTTGGGCTCTAAATAAAGCATACAACTCTTCATTCATTGCATGAGTCCATTCTTGTGATAATTGAGCTTCTTTAAAGGTTCTAGGTTCCTTTGTAGCTGAAATATTTGTTACTAAAGCTCTATGTCTTGGTGAAAAACTATCATATGAGACAAATATTTCAGGAGGTCTAGAATCACGATTTGACCTTCTAGGAATAGGCATAGATCTCCTAGTGTAATGTTGATCAAAGGGTGTAATAGAATGTCTGGTAATCATAGGTTCATCAAGCTCATTTTCTTCATGGATTACCTCTTCACCTAAAATATCATTCAAGAAGGAGTAGGAGGAGTAATTAATAGAGCTATCTATCATCCATGCTTTTAAAAACATATTCATTTTCAAAAAATCTAACATCTCGAGATACATAAAGCTTATCATTTTTACAATCATAACACCTATATCCCTTTTTGGTTATTCCATATCCTAGAAAAACACATTCGATGGCCCGAGATGATAATTTATCATCTTTGTCAGTATAAACAAAGCATTTACATCTAAAAACACGCAATCTTGAATAGTTTGGGGCAACTTTAAAAAGTTTTTTTTATAGGAGACATATTTTGTAAAACCGAAGAGGGCATCCGATTAATTAAATAGACTGCAGTCTTAATAGCTGCCCAAAAATTTTTGGGAACACCACTTAACAAAAGCAAAGTTCTTGTGGTTTCCAAGATATGTCTATGCTTTCGTTCGGAAACACCATTTTGTTGAGGAGTCTTAGAACAAGAAGTTTGATGTATAATCCCAAACTTATTGAGGTGGTTTTCAAAATCCTTTGACATAAACTCTCCTCCTCAATCCAATCTAAAAATTTTGATTTCTGAATCAAATTGATTCTTTACAAGATTATGAAAAATAACAAAATTTTGAAAGACATCGGATTTTGCTTTTAAAAGATATACTCATGTATACCTAGTAAAGTCATCTAGAAAAGTAACATAATAAGAAATACCTCCTTTAGACAAAACAGGTGCCGGACCCCATTCATCCGAATGAATTATTTCGAAGGGTCTTGTTGTAATATGTGTTTTGTTTGGAAATGGGAGATGCTGCATTTTACGAAGAACACAATCTTTGCAAGAAAAAGATTCCTTAAATTTCATTCCAAGAGGACATTGATACAATTTTTGAGCATTAAGATGTCCAAGTCTCTTGTGCCATAAAAGAGCATCATTTGTCAAAACATTAACATATCATATACTATACAAATAATCCATAATGTAAAGTCCGCCCTCTCTATGGCCACACCCAATCACCTTCTTCGAGAGGCGGTCCTGTACAATACATCCGGTGGATGAAAAGGTTATAACACAATTTTGATCCGAAATTTGGGATACAGAAAGTAAGTTTAAATTTAGTTTTGGAACAACACTAATTTTGGAAACTTCAAAATTCTTGTTTTGTAAGTTACCAATTTTATCAACGTTTAATTGTGTACCATCCGTTGTATAAACACATGATAAGGGTTTTTGAACACATAATTTTAAGATATGTTTATTACAAGTCATATGAAATGAAGCACCCGAGTCAAGAATTCAAGAGATCATACCTTGAGTTTCTTTTGTTGAAGATGAGCAAGTTACACCAACCGTTGCTTTTTCCTTCATTTGGGCTTCAAGTTGCTTTAATTTTTGTTCAAGTACAAGAATGGAAGAAGATGAAGCATGTTCTTCTACTATGGCCACCTCAATTTTGGGCAATTTGGTCTTATATGCCCGGTTTCTCTATAATGATGGCAAATGATGTCTTTTCTTCCTTCTTCACTTTTGAAATGAGGAGGTCGGTAAGCCTTCATATTTGCTTCGGGTTTTGATGCGGCCAAGGCGGTGTCTTTTTGAAGTCTTGCTTCATTCATTCTTGTTTTCGCCATTTGAAGATCGGTAAAAATCTCTTCTTTTGTAGGAAAAGGTTTTCTGTGAATGAGTGATAATCTTACCCCTTCAAATTCTTCCCGGAGACTTCTTAGAAATTGATATATAAAGTCCTCATTGTCTTCACATTGTCTCTCACTAAGACATTGTGTACATTTCTTTTTGTAACCATATAATTGATTCCAAACATTGGAAAATTCCCCAAAAAATTCGTTTACCCCTTTATCTCCTTGTTTAAGTGAGACCAATTTGTCTCTTAATATCATCCTATGAGCCACATCGCTTTGAACATGAGATTTTTTTAAATATTCTCATGCTTCTTTAGCGTTAGTAAAATCGGCAAAAGTGTCCCTAGTGTGCTCATTTACATTATTCATGAGCACCCATAGGATTGTTCTATGACCTCCTTCGTATTCCTCTTTTTGTTCGAGTGTGACATTAATAAAGAGTTTTGAACCACTTACCCATAATTTTTTGAAATACAAATAGTTTTTCATAAATTGGGCCCATATTTTATAGTTCGAAGGTGTTAGATGAAAATTGAAACCCCTTTTATCATCCATAGTTTAAGGAGAAAGAAACTAAAGAGGTAAATTTACAAAATATGATTGGCATGCTTTTCGAGGCAATGAACAATACAAAATACGATTGACACGCTTCTCGAGGCAATGAACAATACTCTCACGATCGAAAAATGGCTCTGATACCATTTAATGAAGTCTATGCTTCAATATAGTTGCGGAAGATCAACGAGTGGACAATACCACAAAGTAACAATCACAAGCCCTTAGAAAAGGGAATAGCCGAGAGCAACAAATGCATGCGAAAAGGAGAATAAACAAAGCACAAGCTTGAATAAATAATCGTTATTCATTAGCCATGAAAGGCTTAAATTTACAAGAGATTACAAGTGTATTTATATAGAAAGAACGAGTGAAAGAGAGTGAGAGAGAGTGAGGGAGTAAAGAGAGAAGGGAGAGGGGAAAGAGGGGGGCTGGCTGCAGCCAGCCCCCAACGACTACTTCACTAGCCGTTGGGGACTAGGGCCGGGCCACTCTGGCCCAGTTCTTTAACAGTCTTCTCTAATAAAAATGAAGATGCTTAGACAAATGAATGGTTACATGAGGAAAAACTATATATATAATGAGATTATTATAAACAAATTAGGATTGACACCAATAGATGATAAAATGGTGAAAAATCGTTTAAGATGGTTTGAACACATAAAAAGGCAACCAAAGGAATCTTCAGTAAGAAGATATGAGATACTAGATTATGACAAACAATAACAATAACAACTAAGCCTTTTCCCATACTAGACGGGGTCGGCTACATGGATTCTTTGTTGCCACAGATCCCTATCGCCATGTTAGCCGTTAACTCACAATAAGCTAGATCATTCTTTATTGTTTCTTTCCAACACTTTTGTGGTCATCCTCTACCTCTTTTAATACTTTACAAATTTAGTTTTTCTAACCTGCTTATAGGTTCTTCTTTTGATCTTCTTTCTACATGTCCAAACCATCTTAAATGATATTCTCTCATTTTATCCTCTATTGGTGCCACTCCTAATTTGTTTCTAATAACCTTATTACGTATACAGTCTTTTCTTGTATGACCACTCATCCATCTCAACATCTTCATTTGTGTCACAGATATCTTTTGTACATGTTGATGATTAACTGCCCAATACTCAGATAAAACATGGCAAGCCTAATTGTTGCTCTATAATATTTACCTTTTAACTTTAATGGTATCTTCTTATCACAAATAATACCTAATGCTCCTCTCCATTTTAACCAACAAGCATTAATTTTATGCGTAACATCTCCATCAATTCTTCCATCACTCTGAAAAATTGATCATAGGTATTTAAAACTTTCCTTTTGGGGGATGCAATATGTGCCAATTTTAATTTCTATGTCCTCTGAGGTAACCAAATGATCAAACTTACATTCCATATATTCTGTCTTTGTTCTACTAAGTCGGAGGCCTTTGCTTTCAAATGTTTCTCTCCATAGTTCCAATTTTCTATTAACTTTTTCCTTAGACTCTTTCACTAATACAATGTCATCTGCAAATAACATACACCAAGTGAATATGTTTTGTTAACTCATCAATCACCATTATAAATAAGTATGGACTTAAAGTTGATCCTTGACGTAACCCAATATTAACTTCGAAGTCTGGTGTTCCTTCATGAGTCCTCACACATGTTTTTGCACCATCATACATGTCTCTTATAAGTTTAATATATGTCAATGGGATACCTCTTTTTTCCAAAGTTCTCCAAAGAACCTACCTCGGTACCCTATCATAAGCTTTTTCTAGATCAATAAATATCATGTGAAGATCTTTCTTTTTTGCTCTAAAATGTTTCATAAGACGTCTCAAAAGGTGAATCGCTTCAATAGTCGATCTGCCTGGCATGAATCCAAATTGATTCTCTGTTATACTTGATACTTGTCTTAACCTATGTTCGATAATTCTTTCTCATAATTTCATAGTATGGCTCATTAACTTGATACCTCGATAATTCACACAATTTTGAATGTCTCCCTTGTTCTTATATATAAATATAAGTGTACTTGCTCTCTATTCCTCGGGCATCTTTTGGTTTTTCCATATTTCATTAAATAGTCTTGTGAGCCAAGTGATTCCTATTTCTCCTATTATTTTCCAAACTTCTATAGGAATATTATCTGGTCCTACCGATTTACCACCCTTCATATGTTTAAGAGCTTCTTTGACTTCATTCTTTTGAATACGTCGGTAGAAATTGTGAGAAATTATGGTTTATATACTTTTATGATTTGGCTAACTCTCCTAAGCTAATATTAACATCCTTATTTTCATTAAAAAGATTATAAAAATAGTTTTTCCATCTATTTCTTATATCATCATTTGCCACTAGAATTTTTTCATCCTCGTGTTTGATGCATCTAACATAATTAAGATCTTTAGTTTTCTTATCTCTAGCCCTAGCTATCCTAAAAATATCTCTTTCACCCTCTTTTGAGTTGAGTTTTTAATATAAATCTTCTCAAATTTTAGCTTTTGCTTCACTCATTACCTTTTTTCGCTTCCTTCTTTGCTTTCTTATAAGCCTCTAAAGTTTCACTAGTTTTCTTAGCATAATGTAATTTGTAAATGCCCTCTTTGCCTTGATTTTATTTTTCACTACTTCACTCCACCACTGAGCTTCTTTTTGTACCGGTACACCTCCCTTAGATACACCTAACACATCTTTCACCACTTTCTTAATATGTATAGCCATATTGTTCCACATATCACAGGGTGTACCAATATAATTCCAAACATCTCCTTGAAGGACTTTGTGTTTAAATATGTCTTCTTTCTCGCTTTTGAGGTTCTACCATTTAGTCCGAATAGCTCGATGCACTCTTTTCTTCTTTGTTCATTTTTTTATTTATAAATCCATAACTAAAAGTCGATGTTGGGTGGTTAAACTTTCTCCTAGAATTACCTTACAATCTTTACAACACGCTTTATCTTTTTTTTACAAATAAAGTAATCAATTTGTGTTTGTGATAAGTCACTCTTATAAGTAATTAAATGTTCATCTCGTTTTTTAAAGATTGTATTGACTATAAAGAGATCAAATACAACAACAATAACAACAATTAAATGTTCATCTTGTTTTATAAGAATCCATGTAGCCGAGCCCGTCTAGTATGGGAAAAGGTTTAGTTGTAAACTGAAGGCTTTGATAGTAGCTGAAGACTTTGGAGGTGGCAGAAGAGGAAGTTCAGGAAGGAGTAGAGGAAGAGCTTCTTTTTCTAACATACATTCGTTCTTTCCTCCTTCCACTACACCTAGTGCTCAACCAGGAATTCGTGCTGCTATGGCTTCAGAACAACTGCATGATCAAGCAGACCTCTTATCAGAAGTGGGCATATGGTTTTATGATGCATGCATTTCATTTAATGCAGCAAAAAGTTTTCATTTTCAAGCAATGGCAGATGCAATTGCTAACATTGGTCCAGGATACAGGATGTCCTCTTATCAGAAGTTGAGAGGGAAGATATTAGATCAGACCGTGATTGAAGTGCAGCAATATTGTTCGACTTTGAGACAATCGTGGAAGGAAACAGGATGCACTATCATGGCAGATGGATAGACCGATAGGCGAGGAAGGACATTGCTAAACTTTCTTTTATATTGTCCTAAAGGACTCATGTTTTTGAGATCTCTAGATATGTCAGAGGAGAGGCACACTGCAGAGATCCTACGAGAGGAATTTGATAAGGTTATACAGGAGGTTGGGCTAGAAAATGTAGTCCAATTGATTACAGATAATGCAGCTAACTACAAAGTAGCTGGAAAGGAGTTAGCTGATATTTATGGGACTTTCTACTGGACACCATGTGCAACCCATTGTTTAGATCTCATCCTCGAGGACATTGGTGAGATAGATGAAATAAAGGTAGCAACTTAGTGTTGTCAAGATATTACAAAATTCATTTACAATCATGCATTTGTTTTGTGTATGATGAGGAGATACACAGAAGGTGCAGAGCTTCTTCGCACAGCTGCAACTCGGTTCACAACAAACTTCTTATCTGTACTGAGTATTGTGAGACAGAAGCAAGCTTTAAAGAGAATATTCTCCTCAGATGAGTGGCAACAATTTGTTGAGTTGCCTCAAAACAGAAGGAACAAAAAGTTAAATGAGATTGCAAAAACGATTTTTAGAAGTTCATTTTGGAATGCATGCATCAGATTATTGAAAATTACTTGTCCTTTAGTGAAAGTTTTGAGATTGGCTGACAGTGAGGAGAAACCATCTATGGGCTACCTTTATGAAGCCATGGACAGGGCAAAAGAAGCGATCAGAAATAACTTTAATGGAAAAAAAAGAAATTATGTGCCTGTGTGGAAAATAATTGATAGTAGATGGAATAAACAATTGCATCAGCCTATTCATGCAGCAGCCTACTATCTAAACCCATCATTAAGGTACTCAGCAACCTTCAAAAGGGACGGTGAGGTTAATCGAGGAATCATTGAATGCATCGACAGATTAGTCCCTGATGAGAGCATAGTAGATGCGATACATCGAGAGATGGAGATATATGATAATGCTCTTCACTTGATGGGTTTGCCTGTTGCAATTCGCAACCGCTCTACGATGCATCCAGGTACATTGTTTATTTTCATATTTAAGTTGCATCTTACATTACTGTGGATTATTATGTCTCTAATGTTTGTCTTTTTCTACAGATGTTTGGTGGAATAGGTTTGGAACTGATTGTCCAAACCTTAAAGATTTTGCAGTGAAAGTCTTAAGCCAAACCTGTAGTGCAACAGGTTGTGAAAGAAATTGGAGTGTTTTTTAACACATCCATACAAAGAAGCGCAACAGGTTGGAACACAAAAGACTAAATGATTTAGTTTATATTCGTTGTAACATGCGCCTTCGTGAAAGGTAATGTTGTATTACTTTCAAATTTTCAATTCAATATAGTTTAACTTCAGTCTTCAATTGTTAATATTATTTACTAATTGTTTATTTTTGTTTGTCGTAGGCAATTAAAAAAAGTAAATAGAGAAGAAAGTCACTTCGATGCAATAAGTTTGGATAATTTTGATATATTAGAAGATTGGGTTATGAAAGACACTGAAGAAAATGCCCTCCTAACTGAAGAAGACGTTGCTTGGATTAATTTGGATGGAGCGCAACAACAATATTAAGGAGATGAATTTGATTTTCAAGAAGAAGGTGTCGTTGATGATGATGATGAGGATCTGCAACAAGGAGAAGATGAAGATTATTTAGTTGATGATCCTGATTACAATTTGTAAAATGTAACTGTGTCTGTAATGTGTATTTCATTTTTTGAATTCAAAATATGTAAATTGAGATGCAATTGTTCAATGTTGAATGCTCAATCTGTACTAAACTTACAGTATATGAATTTAAAGAAATTATCAGATTTTTCTTGAAATTTTAGTGATTTTTTAAATTTTTTTTTCGGATTTTTACTAATTTTTACTGATTTTTAATTAATTTTGGTATTATTTTAATATTAAAGTATAATATGATACGATACGCCCGTATCGTGGAGCCCAGCGATACACGATACGATACACGTCAGACAACACTGATATGAAGAGGAGGTGAATCTGATTCACTTTGAAAATTTTGATCTCGGGTGACAGTATGATCTAGAAAGACAATCCCTTGGTTTCCTCTGTTATATACTTGCCATTCACCTGCATTTTCATGAGTAGATGTAATTTCAGCTGGAGGAAGTGAGATCACTTGAGTAGACTGTATTTTTTATGAAGGTTCTTCCTACACTCCATAAAATGGAATGTCTTCATAAAAGGTGACATCCATTGTGACATAAAACCTCTTTTTGGAAGGATCATAACACTTATAACCTTTTTGAGTAGTCGAATATCCCAAGAAGATGCACTTGATTGATTTTGCATCAAGTTTATTTCTAGCACCTTGATAAACATGAATGCTTACAACCAAAAATTCTTGGTAATAAATGAAATTATTTCTGAGAAGGACATAGGGAATGAAATGGAGTATTACCACTGAGCACCCTGCTTGGCATGCAATTTATAAGAAAAACTGATGTTAAGACTGCTTCACCCCTATAATATTTTGGTGCATTGCATCCAATCAAAAGAGTCTTTGCAACTTCTAAAATATGTCGATTCTTCCTTTCAGCTACACCATTCTGTTGAGGAGAGTGAGAACCTGAGGTCTAGTATAAGATGCCATGTTGTAGAAAATACGAATGAAGGGATCGTGATATAAATTTTCCACCGTTATCACTGCGAAAGATCTTAATGGTACTTTGAAATTGCGTCTGTACAAACTGACAGTATACAGGAAGAATTTCCTTCACTTCGTCTTTAGTCTTCATAAGGTAAATTATAGTAAACCTAGTGCAATCATCAATAAATAATACAAAATACTTATATCCCTGCATAGAAGTTGTCGAACTAGGGCCCCAAATATTAGAATGCACAATATCAAAAGGAATGGAAGATCTTTCTTTATTTAAAGGAAATGAAATACGATGGTGTTTTGCCTGAAAAGGAATGGAAGATATTTCTTTATTTAAAGGAAATGAAATACGATGGTGTTTTGCCTTCTGACAAGTTTCACAATTAAAGTTCAAATCATTACAATCACTAAATTCAGGTAATAACATCTTTATTTTGGAAATGGTAAATGGCCTAGTCATTGGTGTCAACGAGGTATATGCTCCTTCTGTCTCCTAATAATAATTGTTAATTATAGTGTAACACCTTTATTGTCCTCTCAAAAGTAGAGGCCTCTCCTCACGTTACCCTGACCAAAGATCTTCCCCGTCTTGAGTTCCTGAAAGACACATCCAATGGAATCAAAGATTATACGACATTTTAAATTCTAAGTCATAGCAAAGACAGATAATAGGTTTACTGATATGTTTGGAACATGTAAAACATTTTTCAATGTGTCAAAAGATGTGATAATACTTCATTTTTCCACTATTGGCGTAAGAGATCCATCTGCCAGTCTAATATTGATTTGTGCCTGTGTCAATTCATAGTTATCAAAGAAATCTCTTCAGTTGACCATATGATCTGTAACACCTGAATCAATAATCCATATCCTTGAATAAGAAGAATTTATATTACCCTGAGTTAGGAATGAGAAAGGATAGGCAATAGATGCTTGTGATTCGCTGTGAGAGGATGAAGAAGGTTGTTGGGGATCAGTCAAACGTGCCTTCAACAATTCAATTTCCTTTTTCATATCAGCTAAAGAAGGTACACTTTCCTCAGTCTTCTACTTTTCATTCTGATCACTACTAAAGTATGCTCTGTTGTTTCTATTCATGAAATAGGTAGGTTTTCTAACTCCCAGCAAGTTTCCTTGGTGTGTCGTGGTTTCCCACAGTGAGAGCAACTGATCTTATCTTTCTCTTCAGGTGTCTGTTCAGATTTACCTCTGTCTCTGTCATAACCTCATCTTCTTCTAGCGAAAGGAAAAACATAAGTATTTTTCCTTACAAATGCTGAGGTGTCAGAATTAATTTTGGTTTCTTTTTTAAGAAGCTTCCTATCTTCTTTCTCTAAGGAGGAGTGAGTATATTGTACTCAAAGATGGAAGTTCTTTCTTGCTGAGGATATTATTCTTTACAGATTCATATTCTGATGATATATCCCATAGAAGATAAAACACTTTACGCTCTTCAAACTCCTCATTCCGTTCTAGTGTGCAAGTCTGACATTTAGTCTTAGAGTACAGATGTAGTTCTTTCCACAGACCTTTGAGCTCTGCATAATACTAACTAACTGACCTTCCTCCTTGTTTGTATTTCCGAATCTTCTCTATAAGATCATATTTCTTCGCAATATTTTTTCTTTGGGCATAAGCTTCCTAAACTGCTAACCAGGTATTCCTAGCAGTATCCAAAAATATAAAAGTACTGCCGATGGAGGGAGTCATGGATTGTATTAGCCAAACACTTACTAAGGCATTTTCTCTGCACCACTAAGAATAGGAAGGATCTGAAATTGGGGGTCGAGGAAGATCACATGTCAAATAATCCCATCTCTCCCTTGCCATAATAGCCAGCTCAATAGATCTGACCCATTGTAAATAATTCTTGCCATCAAGTTTCAAAATTGTGATTTGAAAACCTTCACTTTTGTCTGACGAGAGTTCATTACTTTTTACCGTATTTGCTCTTTCCATATTCAGATTGATATCTCACTGAAGGAATACCTTTAAATCTATCACAGTAGGTTGACCACTGAAAAATCAAATTTTTTAAATGAAACAACTGTCTCACTTCCTCTTGGACATTTCATCGAACAGTTGTAGTGCATCACTTGTAGATTACGAAAGCAGATGTTCACGGTGAGAGGTAATGAATCTAACAACGATTTTGTAATGAAATCACTTAAATACCAATTTTAAAGAACAAGAAAGAGAAGAACTTGCTGTCTTGCGGGTTCTTCACTTTACCCACGACTTCTTTTTGTTGATTTCGTTCGATGCTTGATGCTAAACGGCTACAAGAGTCACTGATACCATGTTGAAATTAATCAGCAACATAAACTTCTTTATTGATGAAAGCTGAATACAAGAAGAAGACACTGAGGTGCTGGTCGGCCAATCCTTGCCGCCACCCTCTAATTCTCCTTAAAACCTAATGGCATCCTTAATGACTACTTATATGGCTGATCTAACTTGAAAGACTATAATACCCCTAGTAAGTGACTACTGGATTACGGTTCCTACTGGATCAGAATCTGACCCATTAGAACCCGTATTACAAAATACCATAATATACATTACTCAGACTTACCTATGACTATATATACATTTATAACTAATTAGTAACACTAATTAATCAAGATTTAACTTGATCTTCAACAATACCCATATATAAGAACAAGAGAGACATTCAGAATTGTGCGAATTATCGAGGTATGAAGTTAATGAGCCATACTATGAAATTATGGAAAAGAATATCGAACGTAGGTTAAGACAAGTATCAAGTACAACAGAGAACCAATTTGAATTCATGTCAAGCAGGTCTACTATTGAAGCGATTCACCTTTTGAGATGTCTTATAGAACATTTTAGAGCAAAAAAAAAGACCTTCATGTGATATTTATCGATCTAGAAAAGGCTTATGATAGGGTACCGAGGGAGGTTCTTTGGAGAACTTTGGAAAAAAGAGGTATCCCATTGACATACATTAACCTTATAAGAGACATGTACGATGGTGCAAAAACATGTGTGAGGACTCATGAAGGAACGACAGACTTCTTTGAAGTTAATATTGGGTTACATCAAGGATCAACTTTAAGTTGATACTTATTTATAATGGTGATTGATGAGTTAACAAAAAATATTCAAGATGAAGTACCTTGGTGTATGTTATTTGCAGATGACAATTGTGTTAGTGGAAGAGTGTAAGGAAAAAGTTAATAGAAAATTGTTACTATGGAGAGAAACATTAGAAAGCAAAGGCCTCCGACTTAGTAGAACAAAGACAAAATATATGGAATGTAGGTTTTGATCATTTGGTTACTTCAGAGGACATAGAAATTAAAATTGGCACACATTGCATCTCCCGAAAGGAAAGTTTTAAATACTAGGGTCAAATTTTTAGAGTGATGAAAAAATTGATGGAGATGTTACGCATAGAATTAATGCTGGTTGGTTAAAATGGAGAGGAGCATCAGGTATTCTTTGTGATAAGAAGATACCATTAAAGTTAAAAGGTAAATATTATAGAGCAACAATTAGACCTGCCATGTTTTATGGTTTTGAGTGTTGGGCAGTTAATCATCAACGTATACAAAAGATATCTGTGACACAAATGAAGATGTTGAGATGGATGAGTGGTCACCGAAGAAAAGACCGTATACATAATGAGGCTATTAGAAACAAATTAGGAGTGACACCAATAAAGGATAAAATGAGAGAATATCATTTAAGATGGTTTGGACATACAGAAAGAAGATCAAAAGAAGAACCTGTAAAAAAATATGAAAAACTAAATTTGGAAAGTATTAAAAGAGGTAGAGGACGACCACATAAGTGTTGGAAAGAAACAATAAAGAATGATCTAGCTTATTGTGAGTTAACTGCTAACATGGCACACGATAGGGATCGATGGAAACAAAGAATCTATGTAGCCGACCCCGTCTAGTATGGGAAAAGGCTTAGTTGTTGTTTGTTTGTTTGTTTGTATCTAATGCATATAATTCACCGTCATACTTTGAAACACTTCAAGGGAACTCCTTGTACATAAAAGTTTGGATGATCCAAAGCAGGTTTTTCACTACCCACACTAAAAGGGTTGCATTCTTAGTGTTTGATCTTAAAACAGAAAGCTAGTGATATATGATAAAGAGATGGGTGGGTTTAACGGCGGCCAGATACATAAGAGTGTAGCAGAGAATTTCCTTTATCTTTATGAGCACCTACTCTTTGATGTGTGTTGTTTTTGTTACAAGTTTTATGAATGTTTCTTTTTCATTATTTTCACTTGTGTCACAAAATTATTGATTATAATTTCAAAATGTGTTTCTTTTAGTTATCTACCACTGCTCGATGTTTTGCGACCTGATGAGCATTTTAGTTTTTTCTATGCATCACAATTGCTGATACGTGGGTAATTGATTTTTCGATTCAAATTTTTGGTTGATGTAGGAAGAGATGGGTTGACGCACAATATGCTAAATGACATTCACAACAACTGGAAGCACTCTGAGGCTGTTAGAATTAAGTGCATGGGCGTGCCCACAGTTGACATGGAAAACATATACACCCAGCTTGAGGTACATATGGGTTTTTCTTGTATTATGAGGTTCTGTGTTTTTGGAAGATCTATTCAGCTATCCAAATGTGACACTCTTGTTGCTATTCTATAATTTCATCTAATCTCATATCCTTTGATATTTTGTGGCTGTCTTTCTTCAAAGGGATTGCTTGGATACTTGATCTTTGGTAGTATATGTTGGATATTGTGACTGTACTCTACTTTCTCAGTATTGACCTAACTTTTCCTTTTATAAATCTTGTCACTGGTTACAATATTGTATGGATGCATATACTGACATGATTGATATTCCTGAGGGTAATCTAGTAAGACTTTATATCATCGTAAAAACATACCATTTGATGTTATAGTCTGGATGAGTAATATGCATGTAACAGGAATATGTTTCTTCTAGAACATGCTTTCTGATTTTCTGGAATACTGCAGAGTAAGGTTTTGCATGTTAAGACAGGATAATGATGCTAAACAACAGCAACGTTTCAACCGTGCAGAAGGTAGCAAGAATTTGTATGATCTTACTACATAGACAAACATTTTAAAGTGTGGGATAGAGATCAATTATGCAAGAATTAACAAGAATATTTTGATACAACAACAACAACAACAACAACAACTAAGCCTTTTCCCATACTAGATGGGGTCGGTTACATGGATTCTTTGTTTCCACAGATCCCTATCGTGTGCCATGTTAGCAGTTAACTCACAATAAGCTAGATCATTCTTTATTGTTTCTTTCCAGCACTTTTGTAGTCGTCCTCTAGCTCTTTTAATACTTTCCAAATTTAGTTTTTCATACCTAGGTTCTTCTTTTGATCTTCTTTCTATATGTCCTAACCATCTTAAACGATATTCTCTCATTTTATCCTCTATTGGCAACAAGAATATTTTGATAATAATGAGAAAAAATAGCGAGAATTTGTCATGTAGAAATCACTTGCACTCATTCAGAACATGCGATATAAGAGTGGTTCATGTTAGTACATGCTAATGATATATAAAGCTGCACCAAACTTTTTTTGATGGAATAAGGATAATCTAGCATAATCTGTATCAGCTTGCAACTTGACAGCATGGTGGCGTAGAGTCAGATAAATGTTATTATGTTACGATATGGTTTAGACTTTAGATGAACCTAAGTGTTTCAGTGTAGATTCCTAAAAACAGCAAAATCTAAGTAGTCAAAGCTGCTAGTAGATGTCTTGCCATCCGGTCCCTAATGTCAACCGGCACACATATAGACTAGTCAGCCTCAATATACCTACAAGGAAGCACAAATTATGGAAAAATTATATGTTGTATCTACAGATGATGTGGGAATGTGTAGCGGTAAAAGGTAATACATCATTTGAAAAATCATACCAAAATTACATTGTTGAGTAAAAATAAATCAAACACAAGACACTGCTCTCTCTCACTCTTATGCACACAAATTGTTTCTTCTCAGTATTTTGATTTTTAGTTATTTGGCTTACATTCAGGACAAAACTGGTGGTCTGATCATCCATAAGCAAGGCGGTGTTGTTATTCTGTACAGAGGTAGATATTATAACCCAAAAAAGAGGCCTCTAATTCCTCTTATGCTTTGGAAACCCCATGAACCTGTTTATCCAAGACTGATCAAGAAAACTATTGACGGGTTGACCATTGAAGAAACAAAGGAGATGAGAAAGAAAGGCCTCCTAGTTCCACCGTTAACGAAGCTTGGTGAGAATAAGTTGATTTTTTTCGTGCTTTTCTTGGTTTTCAAGCCCTCCATACTCAATATTTGGATTCCACAATCTCGCAATGCAGCAAAAAATGGTTTTTATGCCAGACTTGTACCTATGGTTCGAGATGCATTCCTCACAGATGAGTTGGTCCGCATAGACTGCAAAGGATTGGCAAATAGTGACTATCGGAAGATAGGCTGTAAGCTCAGGGTAAGTATTTTCTTATTTTGTTTCTTTGGTTCTGCTTGTTCCCATTCGTCACTTCAGTGCTTATAACAAAAAGGAACTAGAAATTCAAATTTGTGGATTTGGCTATTGTTTTCTTGATCCATTACAATGTGTACTGACGAATATCGGAACTTTACTGGCCACCTAATTCAGCCAAAACCCAAAACCTAATTTCATGGACTCCTGGTTGCGATTATGTTCGATCTTGTGTCATGTTAGCATTTAACTCCAAAAGAACATGATCCATAGCCACTTAATCCATGAACAATAATTTGTGCTTGCAAAATGTTATACATCTGTCTATACACATTTTCTGATATTGATTTTAAAGGTACCATTTTCAGCCAAAGTGTTCCTCTTCTGGGGTTTTAGCTTCTTTCCAGGTTTATCTTTAAAATTTCCTTCTTGTGATTTCACAGTACTGAACATTTTTACTAATGGAAGCTCTCTGTTTATGGTGTTCTATGAAGGACCTGGTGCCATGTGTTCTGGTGACGTTTGACAAGGAGCAGATAGTTGTATGGCGAGGCAAAGACTACTTGCCTCCATCGAATGATGCCAATGACAGCCCTCTATTCAAACTCAGCGGTATCAATGACAGTTTGATGGATGCCTCTGACCCTGCTACTGCCTCATAACTGATCAATTTGTTAATTTATCATCCAAGAGTTCTCAAAAGAAGGCTACCTGCCTCTTCTCAGCATTTGAGGTCCATTTCACTGTTGAGTCTCTCTCTCTCTCTCTATATATATATATATATATATATATATATATATATATATATATATATATATATATATATATATGTTCAATGCCTACATGTGTGAAGTAGGGAAGTATACATGTCATCATACTAGGAGGATAAGACGAAGTGGAGACGCTGGTGGTTTGATTCTGGGGATTGTGCTTGTTGAGCTGAATGTAGTAGCGCACTGTGGAACAAATCCAATTATTGTGCTTGGGTGCTAAATATAAATTTGATTTTGAGCTAGCACTTTCCCATTCCTAGATTAACCAATCAAGAACTTATCCTCTTGGCCTTTGAATTACTTACTCTAAGACTGTCTTGTCAAGAATATGGAGCCACTGTCAGTTGGGAACCTACGCTCTCACATTTCTGATTCTATTCATGGTTTCATGTGCAGCATTTTTTCGCAGTCACCTACCAAAACCAAGCCCCTTACCACGTTAAGTTGAGTCAGCGCGTGGTTTCTTAGTTTCTGTTGGGCTTTGTTCTTGTGTGTTATTTGCATCAAACTCCGACAAAGCAAGATCGTGTTTTATTTTCTCCTTGCAAGGCTAGTTTTATTTCTTTTAAAGTGTTATCATCCAATTTGTCGGACCTTTCGACTGTGGTTTCATATATCAGTATCTCCAGATTCTTTTTGATATTTAAAATTTTAAACCTTCTTTTCTCTCTATCTTATTCTCTAGGGAGAACTTTACTTTTGTACTCTATGGTTAGCCATACTTAGGTGTCAACAGGTAACACCATTGTTTTTCACGTGTTAGGCTTATGTTAGCACCATATCATCATACATGTCAGCGTCATGCTCAAAGCTGCTTAAAAATGATGACGTGATACTGACATGTTGGTTGCAAAGTGTCATAATGGCTGTAACAAAGAAAATAATAGGATTATGAAGCGATAATTTTGCAAACCATATGATACAAAAATAAAATAATGGTTTTCCTATTTCTAATAGTGTTATACTAGCTTTTTTGCGCCATTTCATTATGGAATCGACCTTTCCTTGTAAATGAATTCCAAAATGCATTAGGAAGACTGTTCTAGTGGTCTTAGGATGGCAATGGGGTAGGTTAGGGTGGAGTATAGGTCCTTACTTTTGTGTCATGTACTGAGTTCAAGTATGGGTTTGGTTATTTTTTCTCGGTGAGTGATGGGGTGGATGTAAGGCACTTAGTATCCCAACTTCGGCGCCAATGAAATTCTTAAAATTGAAAGTATTTAGAAAATTTAAGTTAGTAGGGATCAATGGCTCCTCATTGTTAAAATATAATAGGGTTGGGCCAATATGGCTCATAAGTCCTGTTGAACACAAGAACAAGCCATTAGGACCACGATTAGGCTCCAGCTTCAACAACTAGTTGGAGCTCCTCTCTTGTATAAAATGCCGAATGTGCTTCTCACCAAGAGTGTGAAAAACAATTTTGTAAATCTTCTCTCTTTCTTGAGGGGTTCATTCAATTTTAAATAAAATGAATTCAAATTTTTTTATTTAATTTTTAAAATGGTATCAGATCTTGTTAGAGTCGTTGCGAGCCACCACTAGTGTTGCAGATCCACTGGTAGCATCCATCTGAATCGAGGAGGCATTCAGCGGTCCACGTGACGATTTTGGTATGCTGGTCACGATTGGTCGGCGGATGGAAGCAGAGGTGGTGAGCGTGATGGCTAGAGTTAAGGCTATGATGGGTGACGATGTGTTGGGTGGTTGGAGCGGTGGATGGAAGGTAGTTTGATGGTTGTGAAGGAGCGGTTGAAGAAAATGCGGGTTTGATGATTGAATGGGGCCACTGGCTATGATGGGTAGAAAGGTGGGGAATAATGATCATCGATGATGGTCCGACAAACGACATTGAGGAAACTCAAACTCTGGCTCCCCCTTCACAATGGTGGAGTGTTGGCGACGTTGGTGATCGGCCAAGAGAGAGGAGGTTGGTCGATCGGTGATGGGAGGAGGTAAGGCGGCATTAAGATGGGAGTGGTGATGGAGGCGATTCAACAAGGCATTTGGTTGATGGTTGAGGGCAGTGGGCTAGGTTGATTGAGATCTCAGTGATGGCTGGCTCCGATAGGTGGCAAGGGCGTCTTCGAGACGGCAAACCGACAACGATGGAGTAGTTGTGTGTGGCCGAGCGTTGATGAGGAGATGGGGAGGCTAGTCGGGCAGCGATGGGCGATGGACAATGGAGAGGAGGTGGCTAGGCGGTTCTTACGACAAGGATGGTTGGGATGAATCCAATGGGATTCAGTTGGATTTTGGAGGTTGAGCAGAGAGGCGGTGGTGAGTCGATGGTTGACGTTGTTGGTTCAAGCTAGATGGATGGTCGGTGATGTAGAGAGAGAAATTGTGTGGTCCTCTTCTTAAGCCAACAAATCATATCGGGTTTGATCCGTCAGACCCAATCTATCCCACTTGACCCACCATTTGGTTTATATGCAGTTAGATTGTGGATTCGGTCCTAGATCCAAACTTGTTCTATGTTTGATATGAGATCTTTGTTAGACCTGGGATTCAGACATATGATCTTCTAGTGGATTTTCAAATTTTGAACTTGGTCTATGTTTGGATCTGATTTGTTCTTGTTTGGCTCTCCTTTAAGTATTGAAATAAAAACAAATCAGGTGTGCTCTTTCCAACTTGTTTATTTTTAACATTTATTGGATCAATTGTTTGGTGTCTTATTTATAAGACAATATAGTTTGTTAGATAATAAGTTACATCTCTTTGTATGCTTAATGTTCTATATGCCACTTTTGTTGAATACCTTTATGTTAAGGTGCTTCATATTGTTGGCTATTGATTGAAAATTAGTCAATGTTTGAAGATGAACTTATTGTTGTTTGTGATCTTGATAACTTTGAAGTTGCATTTTTTATGTGATTAAGATCTTCGCGTTGTGGCTATATGTCACGTTTGTTGGCCTTTTGTTAAAGACCTTTGTGTTAATGTACTTCATGTTGTTGGTTATTGTTTGGAGATGAGTCAATGTTGAAGATTCACTATTGTTATCTTGATAACATATTTCTTGATACAAGTGTTCGAAAATAATACATAAAAAGAGTCTTTCCTTGAGTATTGACTATTTATTTAGTATATTTTGAGGATTTTATGCGAGTGATAAGGATTGCATTCAAAGAATTCTTGTTTCTTTTGAGACAAACTTTTTATGTTCAAAAGATTCTTAAAAAATATTAAGTTGATTATAAATATTTTTCGTATAGATTTAAAACCTATTTTATCATCTTGTTGGATTCTCTTATCCTTGTAATAATAGAATCATGTTTGGGATTGTGAGTTATTTAAGGGCCTTGGCATTTGATTGTTTTGGTGGATGGTTTGAGTTTAGTGTTAAAGCTTGTTTGGATTCAAGTTTGTAAAGCTTGTTTGGATTCAAGTTTATCTTTAAAACTCGAGTTTGAACTTAGCCTTTGTTTGATATTATGATATTCACACCGTAAGTTTGAGGGGTGTTAAAATGTAATAAGGTTGGGCCAATAAGACCCATAAGTCTTGTTGAACACAAGATTGCTCGAGCTTCAACGGCTAGTTGGATAGCCATTAGAGACTCTAACAACTATCCAGCTGGCCGTTGGAGCTCCTCTCTATTGTATAAAATGCTGAATATGCTTCTCACCAAGAGTGTGAAAAGTGTGTGAAAAACAATTTTGAGGTTCATTAAATTTTTAATAAAATGAATTCAGAAATTTTTACCTTATTTCTAACACTCGTATCCCAACTTCAATGTCAATAAAATTCTTAAAATTTAAAGTATTTTAGGTTTTAGTTCTTAATTTAAACCAAATAATTGAAATTTTGAACTTATGCTACACCTGCATCATACTCCATCAAATATGTTTAGATTTTTGCGGGAACAGATGTCGAATCTGTTATATCTTAAGCTAGTATAAGTAATAATAGTGAGGTAACTTTGTGTTTATGGTTGGAATATTTCATTGTGTATCATTGATTTCGAGCTGGAGACCATGATTGGAATATTTCATTGTCTCTTTTATACCCTACTAAAGGATGGAATATTGTGGGAACGCATGTCGTATCTGCCGTATCTCAAGGTAGTTTGACTTTTTACATGCTAAGAAATTGATCTGTCATGTGGACACCTGATACTTATATTCTAGGATATCATTAAATGTGTTCAAGGTGGCGATTGGTTTTTTGCCTGTAGAAGTTGAACTGCATTTGAAATATCGTGTGCTCAATTTATGTGATTTTGATCAGCTCATAATCAAAATTATTAAATTTCAATGGATTATCATATTAATCAAACTTATTTTAAAGTAAAATAGCTATCTGACTCTTGGTAGATTTTATTTTCTGATCTTGAAGCTATGATGCACTTGCCTTAGCTGTAAAAGAGGGAAATTATATATTTTTGATATACTTTGTTTTCCAACCATCTTCTCGAGCGCATGATCAATCAATACAAACATCGAACATGTAGGATATGAAGAAGCATACTAACGTAAATACTTATTAAACTATAAACACAAGGTCACCTCAGTAGCAGTACTCTATAAAAAGAGACAAGTTCCACCAAAGAATGAAACTAAAACGGCATAACACAAGGTCACCTCAGTAGCAGTAGCTCAAGGGCAGGGCGCTCTACCACTGTTGTTGCTGGTGGGGAGTTTGACTCCCAGAGGGTGCATGTGTTAGGCTTCAACCTCCTCTTGTAACAAAAGAAAAGCTACATTAGCAGAGTACCACAGGGTGTAATTTTTTACTTGTAATCTCTATGATTCTCATCGTATTTCTTTGTTAACACTTATGTGAAGAGCAAGTCACATGAAGAACCGTCTAAAGATGATCTTTTTAGATGTATATTCGTTGTAGTTTCTGCTCTAGTCCGAGAAAAGTGTCCATTTTCTAAGGCATGCTCAGATAAAGCTTTGGTGTGCCTTTATGATCCTTTAAAATGCACCTTAGTTAATTTGACATGGGTTCCCAAGGCTAAATCTACCTTACGGTGCCTTGCAAGTGATGAGTTTGATTCCCGGGGAGTGCATGAGTGTTAGGCTTTAGCCTCACATTGTGACAAAAGAAAAAAAGAAGATAAATAGACAACAAGACATAAAAACATCTTTATTTATGTAAATTATGAAGATTCCTCTTTCAAGCAACAAATGAATTCTACCAATGGATAACAAAACCTTCCCTGATGAAGTTTTAAAATCATTTAATATGCCCATTGAAGCTTTGACATCTTCCACGATGTCCTTCCATTGCTTGACCAGTGAAGCTTTGACTTCATCTCAAGTACAAGTATCTGTTTGTCTTGTTGCATTTCTCTAACTGTATTCGTTACTAGTTTGTCTTTGTGTGTGTGTGTGTGTGAGAGAGAGAGAGAGAGAGAGGTTTGATAATTAAATGAATGCAACTGCTACTTATGTATTGTTGAGGCAGGCAGTTTTATTACATCTCGCATGCATTAAACTAGAAGTGGCTTGTGATATTGGTAAGTGTGAATGCAGCCAATGTCTTCCCTGGGTCTTTGATTTGGTTCAGGTTGATTCTCTCTGAGAATCAGCCAAGTTGAATTGTCCTAAACTGTTACTTTTAAGAATAAATGATTTAAAATATTTAATATGTATCAAAACAAAATACAAATAAAATCATAGGAGAAGCAGGCCCTATGAAGCCAAAATTGCTACTAAGGCAACCAACATGCCCAGTAGTGAACTTGGGAGGATTAGTAGATCTAGTCAGTAAAAGAAAAAAAAATCTACATCTAGGCGAACCATATTCAAAATATTATCGATAATAACACTTCTCGGAACTAGCAATAGCACACTTGGCTAGGGGTTTGATTGCGAAAGTTGAAGGTGATGAGTTTGACATTGGGCATGTGCATCTAGCTTCAGCCTCATTGTACCAAAAGAAAAGCACCATCACTTCTCTATCAAACCAATCAAAACCTGTCCAAAGCCTCTTCACGCACTGATCGATGCCAGCTAAAGCAATCCTCCTTTCTCATCCAAGCCCAGGCTCACCATCGAGATTTGTATTAATTCTCTAGCAAAGCCACATGATATTTGATTCATAACATTATTTTTCCTCTATGTGATCACTAATGTTTCTTTGATTGTTAGGAAAACATAACAATAGTTTTTTTTGGGTGGTGGGTATCTCCTATTTTTTCTAATAATGAAGTCCGAGATGATAACCATCCCGGAAGAAAAGAGAAGATGAAGAACAAAAAAGAGGAGAAGAAGCTGAAGAAGAAATCATGAAACGAGAAGCTTCTTTGAGTCTATCTCCTAGTTAACTCACCTCGAACCTTCATGATGTTGAAACTCGGTACGGGTGATTCGAGATGATTATTTAAGGTGGGTGAACAGCCATAAAAGATTTACATAGTTACTAAATGTGTACTCAGGACATACCCTCTTTCTCATAGTGTTCCTGTTTATTCAGCATCCACCACTCTCTTTTTCTCCATGTTCTCTTTCTTCTTATACAAAGATTAATAGGAGCAACATCGTCCCTCCTCTCCTCTTGCTTCTCTCTCTCTCTCTTGGTTAGAACCAGCCACTAAAACCCGGCACCCTTCTCTCTATCGGCATCAGATCTTCGTCACTCTCTCTCTCTCGCACCTCTCATCTCTTTCCACTCTCTTCACTCTTTCGTACCACCGGAGCCTGTCACGGCTTCATTCCCTTTTTGCACAGGAGACACACACATCATGAGTGTGTCTGCTATGCAAGGGAGATTCACACCAGGAGGCGCAAAACACGTCTCCTAAAGTGAGTGAAGAGAGAAAAATGTAGTTTTTGTAACGAGAGTAATATGAAAATTTTGAATAAAGAGTGTTTAGTAACACCTAAGATTTAAGGTAGGCAAACTATATATTATAGATCATGAGTTCAACCATGTGCTATACCTTTTCCATTATTTTTTAATTAAAAAATCTTGGTGAACTCAACCCAATATATTCAGCCACTGGTGAAATTCGAACCCGCTACGTGTGGGGAAACAACATTACTATTTTTATGTTGTGTTTACTTTATCCAACTAAGCTTATCTCACAACCTGACCTATTTGGATCCCCCATACAGATCTGACCTGCTAAGTACCCAAACATTTAAATTCCCAACGGATTGCGTCCCCCTAAGTGAGTTTGGGTTTGAGAGAGGTATGCCAACCTTCACTAAATGTTGCATTGCTTGATGTCTTCAAATACGACCACTGCTCTCCTCCACTCTCCTTTCGCAACTGCCGCCGGATGTCGCCGTGGACCCAAAGGTGACTGACTAGGGGCTGAGTGTTAGCAATGAAAGAAGATTTTTCCGGTGATGGACATAACTTTCCGGCTTAACTGTGTCAGGTTCGAGCTCAGGGAAAATAACAAACATCTTTAACAGGATATGGGGCAGGTGTAGGGTAAGAAGAACCAAACCAGTTACCGACCCAAACTATCTAAATCTATACAAGTATAAATATATAGAGAACATGGTAAATGTGGATACTCCATTCATGCTAAAAAATTCTTAACGATTTTAATCATTCAATCGATGAGATTAACAGTTGAAATTTAAATTTAAAAAGATAAAATACCATGGTAAATGTGCACACTATATTATACTATTTTGCCTTTTGCTTTAAAGATGTTAACTGTTGATTTTAAAGATCAAACAGTTGAAATCTTTAAGAAGATTTTTGCATGAATGAGTACATTCATGGGTTATATTCTCTAAAGCTATATTGTATATACTCTCTCTTATACCATACAAAGATGCATGAACACACGCATGCGTGCGCGCGCACACACACACACACACACACACACACACACACACACACACACATATATATATATATATATATATATATATATATATATATATAAACTGAATGTTTTCAAAATTTCAACCTCCTAACCTTAATCTTTTAACTATTTAGGTTAGATTTTAGAATTATTTGATTTTAAGAGAATGACCTAATTTTAAAATCTTTTGATAATGGAGTTAGGGTATGGAGTACCCACCGCTTAAGGAACAAACAACCACGAGTACCTGTCCGCATCTCCACTATTCGATTTACATGTTGAACGGTAGATATTTGAATATGAATTCAAATCTCTATCATTGATCATACATATTAAACAATAAAAATGTTTAAATGGATTAGGCATAACTAGGTGCATGCATGGACTATTGTCTCTCTCTGTTTATATATATATATATATATATATATATATATATATATATATATATATATATATATATATATATATATATATATATATATATATATATATATATATATATATATATATATATAAGAGCAATCCTCCTTACCACAATTTGATTAATTATTCAAAGGATTCTGTTTTACCTCTTAGAAAGTAAAGAAAATCGAAGTCGGTCAAGTTCCATGAAAGTATTGAAGATGATTATACGAATTGGTTAAATCCAAGCGTATTCATATAACCAAAAGAAACAAAAAAAAATCAGATTGTATTCTTGATATATGGGAATTCAGAGAGGCATGGCTCATCTTGCTTAGCAAAACAAATAAGCTGAGCTTAAATTTCACGATACAAATAAATCAGCAACTCATCTCGTGTTTAACATTTAATGCACCACCACCACCACCACCAACCACAACAACAACTAAGCCTTTTCCCATACTAGATGGGGTCAGCTTAACATTTAATGCACCATATTAATTAAATATAAAGTAATTTGAATCTCTTGATCTCAAAGACCAAATGGTGGATATGTTTATGTAAGATCATACACCAAAAGGTATTATACAAGTAAGACTCCTTATATATTGATTGGATCATGCTCAATACTAATGTTGCTTACTCATGTTTTGATTATTGCTTTTCAGGAGCACGAGTACAACAACATTGTATTTTCAAAAACCTTTAAAATAAAAATTACACTTATGCCATAAAAAAAAGCAATCGATGAGTATGTCATAAGTGAGCAAGATTTGGTTTACACACACATATATATTAAAAAATTTAAATTACACAATAAGATTCTGTTTTACCTCTTTGAAAAGAAAAAAACCTGAATTCGATTTAGTTCCATCAAAGTAGCTGATTGATGATAACGATTGGTCAAATCCAAAGGTATTCACGTAACCATAAGAAAAAAAATCCTACCCTGTTTAAGATTTCATGCGTCGTTACCTTCTAAATTTTACGTAAAAGGGTTGCATACCCACAGCATATCTTTGTTTCTAGTGCTCGTATAAACAACTCCGGCGAACCGCACGCTCCTCCGGCTAAGACACCAAACTACTACCCGAATGAGTGCGCCACCGCCAAGGGCGCTATTAGCGAGGTGGAGCTCCAAGGTCATCCATCTACCCACCAAAAGATGCCGGTGGCTTCCGGCACACCTTTACTGTCGAAGACTATCTGAGCGGTAGAGGGTCGGTCGATCACAAGCTGAAGGTTATGAGCTCGATTCTGGGTGGTGCATATGGTCTCGGCCTCCCTTTGCTGAGAAAATAATGGGAATGTAGAATTCTTTTTCGGTGATGAGGAATAACACATTAAATTTCTTTTAAGGTTCAGGCGAACTATGTATTTTATTATACAAATTCAACTGCTGGCTGCACCTTCATTCAGTGATTTTCTTAATTTTAAGTGCCCTGCTCAGCTCGATGTATATAGTTTGTTGATACTCAATTTTTTTGCGTTGGTTGTATGGTTCTCGTATTAGGCATGTCATTGGACACCGAACCTAGGGGTATCCGTAGGCATGACCGGTTTCAAACCAGCCCACTGGTTTCAATTGAAACCGAATCAGGTCAAGAACCAGAACTGAGAATTCAATTCGGTTCAGGTTTTAACTTCTGCGAAACTGGAACCGGCGGTTTGGGTCTACCGGTTCCATAAAATTTTCACATTGTTTTTATCAAAATTTAAGTTTTTTAATACTTTCACTTTCGAACAGATTAAGACCTAAATTGAAACCAGAACCGACTCGATTCCTGTTCGATTCAGATTCTTAATTCCAAGCAAACCAGAACCAACGGTTTCAGTTAATTTGGGTATTTGACGGTACTAACAATAGCCCGAAATGCCCGAGTTGCAGATATGCCTTGTGCTCTCAATGTAAAAAGAAAAAAGAAAAGAACAACAACACCATGTATGAGGAAAAGAAGGTGCTCATGAAATCACTAGTATGAGGTGCTGCACCTGTCTGACACTTAACATCGACACCAACACCATGTAAAACCGTCAGTCAAACACACTTGGCACAGTCAATGTGTAGCTTATTGTGACCAGTAATTAACAGGATCAATACCTGAGTTCATACTCATTTAAAAATGAGGAAAAGAGAAAGTAGTACATGTACACGTTAATTTATATGTAAACATTGTAAAAGATTTTAACTCTTCAATCTTGAAGATCAACGTTTAAGATCTTTGAATCAAAAAACCAATTTGTACCAAACATATTTATTGCGAAAGGTAAAAAGTATCAACGTACTCTTTTGTTTCCGAGATTTGAATTTCAATCGTCAATGGAACAATTGAGAGATTTAAAAGCATGTTTAAGCATGATGTGTTCATGTAAAGAAAGAAAATAAAAATGGAAGAAGGAAGCCATCAAAATTTACTAAATGAGTATGTGTTGGGAAGAAAAAAAAAAGCAAACTACTCACAAACGTCTTAACTATTCACCATGTTTTCGGGGAAAAAAACTATTCACCAATGTATAATAAACTACCCAGTTTGAGAGTAGCTCAAATACTTAGCGTTTGGATTCCAAGGGAGCAAAATCTTTTAATATTCTCTTACTGTTAGTAGGAATGAGAGTTACTGGTTAATCATTTTATCGAGACAATCAACCTTCTCATGGCTCATTGGTATCCATGGATATAATAACAAGAAGCAGTTCAAGAGCCTCGCACGCTGCCACAATTTAACTCTGCTTATCAGCACCGGAGGCAGGAGCGTTTTAGCAAATTAAATGAAAGAAGAGAAAAAATCTCACTTTAGATCAGTATGAGAAATGCTTGTCTCTCATACATAATTTTTTTTTGCGCATCAGACTCCATCATACCAGCAGCTTGTGCGCAGGAAAGAACATGCTTCTTGGCAAAGCCTGAGAAACCCTTAATACTACGATGAACTCAAACCTCTCAGTCAAATTGCAGAAGCAGGCAATTGACTGACTAGGCGTTGCCAAGAACCCTTGGGGATAACAGGGTTCTTCTGCAATGTTTACTCTTGATTATCCACCAAAGGGATATCCACTAGGCAATCGACTGATCTTCACTTAATAAACTCTCAGCAGAAGATATCCTTTATACATTGTTATTTGTTATGCAGTGTATATAATCCATTGTTTTATCTGGTAGCCGTCTTGCTTAACTCATCTTGGTAATAAAAAAAAGTTATCGTCCATAGAAATACAAAAAAATTTCTTTGAATATCAGAATATTATTTTCTAAGATGCCAATAAATTAAAAAGTAAATATTATAAAATAACAATTACATTCATTACAGATCAATATATACGTCCATCATAGAAATGAAAATACTGAAATAGATGAGATGACGCAAGAAAAGATACAAACGAATTGGAGGGACATGTAAAAAGACGATACCAATCTCAAATAAGAAGGTACCAGAAACTAGGTTGAAAAAATGTTAGAAAGAAATAATAAAAAATGATCAGTTTAGTTTGAGTTAATTGTAAGCCTTGCGTACCTGATTAAACTCTATCAAAACAAAGAATCCATCGTAGGAGAGCTGATGACATGTGATTGAACTCTATCAAAACAAAGAATCCAATAGAGCTGACTCCATTGTTATTGTTGTAAATCTAAAATGAATATTTTAGTTTTGCAAAATAAATGCGAAGTACCGAAAAGAAGCAGGTATACCGAGATTAAGTTCACCATGTAATCGTAACAAAAAAGAACTCCACGGAAAGCCACTTCATCGAAAGGTTTGATCGGATCGGATCAATCCGCACCATTCATCTCCCAAACTCTTCCAGCAGGATTTCTCTGTGTAAAGATTGTCAGTGTCGAATAACCTAATAGAATCAATCAAATTTCATTCACCAATCCACCAAGAACAACAACAGTAGCAAACTCCGATTTGCAACTAAAAGGACTTGGTACTATTTTTTCTGAGGAGACTTTCCGCTATTAAACCCGGAGAGGTAATAAGACACGGCGTCCCTCATATCATCGAAATGGGTGGCAACCTGAAAGAACTTGGTGAGCCGCCGGAGCTCACCATCTTCAACAAAATCATCCAGGAATGGCCTCACAGGAATAGCATTCTCCGGCTGGAAAGCATAAGAATTCGGGTTGTCGTCGACGATCACCACTCTCCCGAGATCTCTTCCGAGACCACAGAGGTCTTTCACGAGCCTCCCTTCCACCTCCTTACACGAGTCTCTGTAGAGTCTGTGAGAGATCAACCCCCTCGAATCCAGCTGATCCAGCACCAAGCTGGCGTACTCCATTAGCCCTGCTGTGAACACGACGATCTCGTAGTGCTTTCCAATTTCTTCCAGCAACTCATCGACGCCCGGCCTCTTCACAACGTAGAAAGTGAGCTGCGCGCCGTCGATCACGGGACGGACGATGAAGTCATACTCTGGCAGCGGATCGGCAGTGGCATGCACCAACGTCTCATCGAGGTCGAGAACCACCGTCTTGCGGTCGGCCGCAGGTGGGAGAGAGTAATTTGCGCTGGTGGGTGGCGGAAACCGGCTGTGGAGACGCTTGTATCCAGTGGCTTTGCAGCCACTATGGCCAAGGATTTCAGAGAAGAAGTGGAGGAGGCGGCGACGGCAGGTGCGGATGGAGGAGACGAGGAGGGCAGGGCCAGGGATAGCCTTGACGGGGGTGGTGGTTCTCCGGCGAGGAGTCCTCCGGCGGTCTCTGGCGACCTTGGGGAAGGGTTTCTTGAGCTTAGAAACCATGATGATGGTGGTGTGTGTCGTGTGCTGGTGAGAGGAAGAGAAGGCAGTCGGTGAGCCGATAGGGATGGGGGGAAGACGAAGGAACGCTGGCAGCAACGGTCATATCTTTTGAATGGTTCAGAGGTAACAAGTAGGGAATCGGTTCGTAACGGTCAGAAATCTGGTAGCTGTCGCAGCGACCTCATCCTGTCTGCCGTTTCTCCTTCTCTTTTGGTTGGGGCCAGCAAGCGCTCGGATCTTGTTAAAATTTTAGATGTGAAAAATACGTGACACTATTTGATACTTTTTGTTTTTTAGATTTAAAAGATGATAGATGGTTGAAATTTAAAATTTAAAAATAAAAGTATTTATGTAAATAAAATATACCTATAAAGTATTTACTTTATAAATTTAAATTCCAACTCGTTTGAATTTATTAATACCGTGTTAGCCTATACAATTTTCTCTCTCTCTCTCTCTCTCTCTCTCTCTCTATATATATATATATATATATATATATATATATATATATATATATATATATATATATATGTGCAAGCAATATTACATGCCAGTGTATCTCACAAAAAATTGTGTTTAAATTTAAAAAACAAAAGTAGTTTTTCAATTAAACATACTTTGCAAAAAGTTAAAGTGTATTTGTTTCTTTAAAGTTTAAATATTAATTATGAATATTTCAAATTAGATGGTTGAGATTTGTTTATATATATTAGTATGTAACGTTGGTAGCATATACCAAGCTTTGTATATTAATGCATGATATATATGCTAGTATTTTCAAATAAATCTAAAGCATTCAATTTGAAAGATCAATGGTTGATATATGAATTTACAAGTAAAAATTACTTTTTGCATTAAGTATACTTACTAAAATATAAGTATATATATTTTGTTTTTAAATTTCAAAATTCAAACGTTTATTTTTCAAATTAGATGATTGAGATTTATTTGAATATGATAAAATAATATATATAGCACGAATTAGAGTCCAACAACTCTCATTCTCTCTCTCTCTCTATAGAACATCTTAAGTGCATTATGCATAAGACTCTCTATATATACATCGTGGCTACTCTCTCTATGGAAGAATGGAGAAAAATAAGTCTCTTTATACTCTTTTTTAAACTTTAATTTGGCAATAAATATTACTTTTAGAGAGGCCTAAGGGCATAGGCCTCTCTCTCTCTCTCTCTCTCTCTCTCTCAATTTTGAGTCTGTTTCCTTGTTCTCATTTTTTGAGTGACTATTCTCTGCTGTTTAGGACTGGTAAATGAGACTAGCTTCTCGTGGTTCGGCTTGGCTAAACTTCACGGCATCCTATGTTCAACCTGGCTCGTATAAGACTACTTTTTTCTTTTTTTGTTACATTCTCTGGGAGTCAGAACTATCCACCGGCAGCAATGGCACTAAAAATCCCTGCCGATGGTGTTCACGAAGCAAATAATCAAATCATGAAAAAGTCAAAATTTCAAGTTATTGCATCAAAAATCTACGTAGCACCCCCTCAATATATTTCTTAATTAAGGAGATGACGAAGGATCAACTGCCTTAGCAATTTCAAATATTTGGCATCTCCAATCAAAAGATAGCAGATCAAGCTTAAAGGTTTGAAAGACTGCAATATTAGGCTCTTTTTCTGAAAGTAAAAGGAGAATGTTAACACACATACACACACACAGAACTCATCTATAAGACTTGTACTACTCGAAACTTTTTGATAAATATAAAATGTAATTGATGCATTGGAATGTACAAATATAAACTGTTACAGCCATACATATAGTTGGCAATGCTGTCCTCTTAACCACAAGAAAAATAAATAAGTAGGGAGACTTGAAGGATGAAGGGTGTACGTCAAAAATAACAACTACCACATGAATCAATTAATGCAATAAATATTATGATTACTTGTAGAAATTTCCATTGGTTGTACTCTCGAGACCCATGACAGTCTCTGTTTTATCCACCTTTGAGTTCGGGATGCAGCGAAAACATATCTGCATTCGAACACTTGGATATGGTGCTCAAGGAGATCAAGCTCTCTACATAAGCTGCACCACATGGATCAAAGTGCTCATATCCATGTCCAATTAGTTCACCTTTTACGTCAAACGGTTCCCTTTGAGGTTGAGATGGAAGAACACAAAGAGGACACTCTTTTCTGAGACCAAAGATTCCTAGTTTAACTAGCATCTTCATCACATGCTGACCACCAAAATCTTAGCGGTAAGCCATAGTTGGCAAAACCTGACTGTTCCAGTAGTCCAAGGCATAAGATGCAGAAATTTATTGATTCGACAATAACAATATGACTGGATTTCCTTGTGCATGAAGCTGATATCAAGGGAGTGATCTTTCATCCAAAAATTACGCGAGTAATCCAACAGCAGCCACGCAGCCGAAACCCTCTTGTATGCATAAAATTGCAGTAAACCTAGAGCTCCTCTTAATTCCACAGCATAAACATAAGGATGTTGAAGGACGGCAACCCTATGGGAATTTAGAGCCCGAAATGCCTCAGTTTGGATGTTGAATTCAGGGTTATCCGTATTGTACCATACGATACGGTGCGATATGTATTATATTGTAGGCCACCACGATACGATACACCTAAGAGTATCGTAAAACAGAACTTATCATTCCGTATCGTGCGATACGTGAGATACACCAAAAAAAAATTCAAAATTTTTTTTCTAATTTTTTTTCCAGGTTTCTGGCATCTCTTCACTTCTCTCCAAGGCATCCTTCGATATGCTTGTCTGGGATTACAAACTGTGTATGTAATATGTAAATTCGGGTTTATAATTTCATTAATTTAATAAGAATAATTTATGAACAAAAAGAAATTGTGACAAAATAATTTCCCTTTCTATTGCCAACTTTTAGGTATATTTCTGCTACCAGTTTCTAATTTCATGAAATTACAAACAATGAAGAACGAGTTTGTTGTCTCAATTCATTGAGTAGGCATTTCACTACTTCACTATTTTAGGGTTCACCTTACATGACTTCCATTAAGTTGAACATGATCAATGTGTGTGAGGCTTAACTGAGTCTGTGAAGTGAGAAATGGAGCTCAAACATTAATTAAAAAGCTAGTCTCTAGTAAGAGAAAAAGGGGATATCATCAAATAACAATATCACATCACTGAGGTGTCACAGACTCAATAATCAAAGAAATGGAGCTCATCGTTTTGTTCACATATGAAAATTATCAAATATGATAACTATATGTATAAAGATAGCAGTTTGTTAATTTTGATATATTAAATAAGTGGATTATGGAAGATAACGAAGAAAATGCACTCCTAACCAAATAAGACATTGAATGGATTAATTTGAAAGGAGTGCAACAATATTATGGAGATGAAGATTTTGATTTTGAAGCAGAAGGTGATGAGAAACTTTGAATCTTCATCAAGGAGAAGATGAAGATTATTTAATTAATGATCCTTATACAAATTTACAATATGTAAAATGTAAATGTATTTCATTTTTTGCTTCAAAATATGTAAATTTGGATGCAATTGTTCAATGTTAAATGCTCAATATGTACTAAACTTTGCATTATATGAATTCAAAGCAATTACCAGATTTTTTCTATTTTTTCTGATTTTTTCTATTTTTTCCTGATTTTTAAAATAATTTTCTATTTTTTAATATTAAAGTACGATACTCTACGATACAATACGCCCGTATCATGGAGCCCAACGATACGCGATACGATATGTATCAGACAATACTGGTTGAATCCATTTGGCAAACTCTGAAATCTGTCCATCTTATACCGTTTTTCAGTATGCATGAAATAAATGGTCCTGTTTGATGTAGGGAAGTTAAGTGCCATGAACTGTCAACAAGAACTGCTCGCTGAAAGGAATAGCAACCTTCCATAAGAATAGTCCTTGCCGAAGGTGCATACGAGAGAGCCGACTCTCATGGTGTTCAACACGCTGCAGGACCTTTAACACTTTAGCACCATTCTGATCTCCTGGTGAAAAGAGGAAGTGGCAGAGATGCACTTTGACACTATAATATGACTCGTTTGTGAGCGATTTACATAACAAAAGGTAGTAGTATTTCAGGAGGCTATGGAGAGGGGTCAGAGTGGCCAAGTAGAAGACAAAGTTACATATCAAAAGGCTCTCAAGAGGGATCAAAGTTATCGATTTGAAGTATTGGCATTGACTTATTGTTGTTCCATTATCTTGTTGTATTTGATATTCATGTAAGACTTTGATAGGCATGTTGTAATCATGAGACTTTGTCTCTTTTTAATTTTGTCAGGTAGAATTTGAATGTGAAATATTGAATGCTTATTGACAAATTGGTGGTTCAATTTGAGTTGCCAAGTAGCATTATTTGATATTTGCGTGTTTTGCTTTGTGGTAAAACTTTGCGACTTTGTTTGATCTACTTGATTGCTTTTATTAGATGATACTCATTTTTGCTTTTGTTGGCTATCATTGGTCCTTCCTTGTTGTTTACGTAGTTGATGCATGAGCGGGCCATCAAACTAAAACGACTTGCTTTGACCTTACATTGCGTATTTATGATTGCTTTTATTCAGTGTTCTTCGACGTGTATCATATCGTATTTCATTTTGGTCCATGATACAATACGTTATATCATATCGTAGTATATCATAATTTAATACTAAAAAAATAATAAAAATCAGAAAAAACAGAAAAAATCTAATAATTACAAGAATTTATATAATGCAAAGTTTAGTACATATTCATCATTCACCATTCAATAATTGAAAAAGAATTACATATTTTGAAGCAAAAAATAAAATATATTTATATTTACATATTGTAATTAGGATCATCAACTAAATAATCTTCATCTTCTCATTGCTGAAGATCCTCACAACTTTTTGCTTCAAAATCAAAATCTTTCTTCTTGATGATATTGTTGCGCTCCTTCTAAATTAATCATTTAATATCTTCTTCGGTTAAGAGTGTATTTTCTTCATTATCTTCTATAATCACTCCTCTAATATATCAAAATTATCCAAACTTATTGGATCAAATCAGTTTTCTTCTCTATTTAACTTTTTTAATTGCCTATAAGAGAGAAGGATAAGTAATTAGTAAATAACATTAATAATTGAAGTTAAATAAAATATTGAATTGAATCTTTAAGTAATAACTAATACAAGATTATCTTTATCGAATCTGCATGTTACAACGAATGAAAATTAAGTCATTGAGTCGCTTATGTTTCAACCTTTTGTGCTTTTTGTGTGGATGTGTTCAAAGACACTCCAATTCCTTTAACAACCCGTTGCACTAAATGTTTGAATTAGAGCTCTTATTACAAAATCTCTAAAGTTTGGGCAATCACTTTCAAACATATTCCACCAAACATCTGTAGAAAAAGATAATTATCAAGGACTTAATCCATAATAAATATAAGATTTAAAAAACTTAAATACGAAGATAAACAATTTACTTGAGTGCATATTAGTGTGGTTGCATATTGCTACATGTAAACTCATTAAGTGAAGAGTATTATCATAGATCTTTATCTCTTGATGCATAACATATGCTTTACTCTCATTAGGGACTAATCTATCTATACAATCAATGATGTCTCGATTAACCTCACCGTCTCTTTTAAAGCTTGCTAAGTACATGAATGTTGGATTTAAGTAATATGTTGCTGCATGAATAGACTGATGCAATTGTTTGTTCTATCTATTATCTATAATATTTCACATGGGTACATAATCTCTCTTTCTTTCATTGAAATTATTTTTAATGGCTTCTTTTGCCCTATCCATGACTTCATAAAGATAGCTCATAAATGATTTATCCTCGCTATCAGCCAATCTCAAAATATTCACTAAAGGACATGTAATCCTCAATAGTTTAACACATGCATTCTAAAATGCACTCCTAAAAACTATCTCTGAAATCTCATTTAACTTTTTGTTTCTTTTATTTTGAGGCAACCTTGCAAATTGTTGCCACTTATTTAAGGAGAATATTCTCTTCAAGACTTGCTTTTATCTCACAATGCTATATACAAATAAGAAATTAGTTGCAAACTGAGTTGTAGTTGTATGAATAAGCTCTGCACCATTTGTATATCTCCTCATCAGACACAATACAAAGCCATGGTTATAGATAAATTTGATGATATCTTGGTAACACTCAGTTATTGCCTTTATCTAATTCATCTCACCAATATCTCGAAAGATGAGATTTAAACAATGGGTTGTGTGTGGTGTCCAATAAAAAGTCCCATAAGTATCTGCTAACTCCTTTCTAACTACTTTATAGCTAGCTGCATTATTTGTAATGAATTGGACTATATTCTCTAGCCTAACCTCACATATCACCTTATCAAACTCTTGTCTTACGATCTCTGCAGTATGTCTCTCCTCTGACATGTTTAGAGATCTCAAAAACATAAGTCATTTAGGATAATAAAAAAGAAAATTTAATAAAGTTCTTCCTCGCCTATCTGTTCATCTGTATGCCAAGATAGTGTATCTTGTCTTCTTCTGTGACTCTCTTAAAGTCGAACAATATTCTTGTACTTCAAGGATAGTCTTATCTAATAACTTTTTTCTCAACTTCTAATAAGAGGGCATCTTGTATCCTGGACCAATATTAACAATTACATCTGTCATTGCTTGAAAATGAAAACTGTTTGTTGCATTAAATAAAATGCATGCATAATAAAACCATATGTCCACTACAAGGTCTATCTGCTCATGCAATTATTCTGAAGCCAATGTCATAGCAACATGAATTTTAGGTTGAGCACCATGTATAGTACTAGAAGGAAAAAATAAATGTATACCAAAAAAACTTTTCTTCTACTCATTTCTCTTCTACCACTTTCACTTGCAAAATCTTCAACACTCTCTTTCTCTTAGTTGATGGTTGAGAACTACTACTATCAACCTCTGTTCTACCATCGAAAGGAATACTATCAGCCAATCTAATAACATCATCATCTTATTCCTCAAACATCTCTAAATCATCATTCTGTTGTCTCCTCTTATATATGCTCTCAATCATCTGCAAACATTGTCATTTAATGAATTCTAGCAAATTTCTAACTTTGTTCATGCAAAGAGCAACTTCTTTCATAGTCTCTGCTAGGTGGTGTTTCAATCGTGAAATTTCACCACTAACCACCTTCTCACAAAACAAACATTTGATCTTCAATATGTTTCCCTTAACTGTTGTATCTCACCGTCATGCCGAATCATCATACCGAGATTGGGAGTCTCTAACACCCCTTCATGTAATTTCAATTGAGTACTTCAATTCAATAAAAAAACCTGTAAATAAAAACAATTCATAAGTCATCAATCTTCACTTAACACTTAAATAGATTATCTTCCATTTCACGGATGCAATAAAAATCATATCCACACACTTCATAACTTTATATTTTGTCATTCAAAAAAAGAAAAACACAAATAACAAAAAAAAAAATACAAAGAAAAAAATTCTAAAAAACACAAAAGTTATACCACAATCCGAGTTGGGAGCCTTACACGGACAACGTTGAATACTTTTTTCGAGCCTTGAACAACAAGGAGGGAGAGAGCCACCAGAGGATGCGTTGGGGAGTTGTAAATAGAGGTGAAAAAAGGCAAGAAACCCGTAAAACTATGAGTTTCTGTTCGTATTGTATGATACAATACATAAGGTTCTGCGATAAAGACTCCTATATCGTATCGTGGCATTCCACGACGTGATACTGATAACACTGTTTTTATTTCATCTATTGCTTATTGCTTTATATAAAATATCTCTAGTATAGAAAAGAAAGGCACTTCATATATCTTATTGAATGAGAGATCTTTGTATGTCCCATTTGAACAAAACATTGTATTGTGGCACCATCAAGAGGACTCAACCACAGATATTAGGGTTGTTCTTTAGAATGGGAATTTAGTTTCTTCTTTGTTTTTTCCTGTCAAGCCTATGCTTCCTACTAAATCAAGTGGACACAATTGAGATAATAACACTCAATGAAATCAACAGAGTCACTATCTTTGCACAGAGGGACTCTTTTTCTTTTTTTGGTTTTAAACTTCAAATTATTTGTTATTGTAATTCTAACCACCAGGCAAAATATAAATAGCTTTGCACCTTAGATGATAGATACTTGTTTGATTTGCTTCACTGATTTGCCATGGTTTGGGAGAGTTCAAACTAGATGCATCAAATAGGAAAGCATAGCCATTATGATATAAATGAAGGATGTATTACAACCAATATTAGCTAAAAATAAAATGAAAAAAAAGAGAACACTACCATTCTTTTAGAAATTGAAAAAATATATATTACATAGCATACAAGATTGTCATCAAGAACCCACACATGGGGAAAGTTAGCTTGGACCCCATAAATCTATTTTTGTTCATCTCCTCTTTCCTCGGCAGGAACAACCATCAAATCATCAATTTGATACATGTTAGATACAATCAAACTAGAAATTAGTTACATATATAAGATGTTTTGTAACTTACAATGAAGTACCTTAAGCAATTTGCAACCGTAGTTACCTATAGCACAATGCTTGCCTAGGATCTACCTTTGCAGTGCTTTCTCTCACAAAATGTTCATTGCCTTTGATTGTTACCCATTGCTATTTCTAGTAAGATTTTGAATCAGTCACTACACAATCATTATCAACTAGTACTTAATAGAAAACACGTTAAAGATAATTAATATCTTTCATTTTACCGTAATTTATTTTATCATGACCTACCTCCCCACAAACATGGTATTTTCTAATAGGTTTACTGACAACATCATAAGCTACTTTTTTGAAATGAACAATCAAAAGCAGAACTGAGCAACAAAAACTTATAAAATGAATATGAATTATAATTTAGCAAACTAATACCTTTTTGGATTCTGGTAACAAGTGTGAGAGTCATGCCCTAGCCTGTGACATATTTGGCAATTTTAAGTATTCTTCTTATCACTAATTGTAGGTCAAATTCTTTTACCACTCCATTTAGCGTGCATCTTTTCTAGGTCTTCTAAAATGATTTCATTGGTAAACCTAAACCCATCTTCAAATATTGATTCTTTTTACATGGTGTATCAAATGAAAACACATCTAAAAGATAGTAGTAATCTTCACACACAATACTATTTACCAAAAAGCAATTTGATACTTGTTTGTCCTCATCAATCTGAATGCAATGAGTTGAGTAGTTCTTATTCTGGACCAAAACTTAAACCCATCAAACCACGTAATCTCCATCAAATGCAAACTGAGATTAGGTCTCAACATGTCAGGCCAATATGATCATCCTTAAAAATATAAAGCATTGTGAACTAAGGATGAAGGGAAGAAATCACATGTCAATCCAATATTTTCTTTCAGCTTTCATAATGCTAGCTTTCGGTTTATCATCAATCCTTTATTGAGGAGAAACTAACATGCAAATAGATTACATTTTTAGGTTTGAGTGGATTACTAGTTAATATTACAAGATTACTTGTTATTGCACACGAGCTGCTTGCTTGTTGACTTGTTCATCTTGGTACGGTTTCTGTAACCCATTTGAGTTAGAGATATGTTCTAACCATAGTTACAAAAATCAGGACTTTCCTTCTAAAAGAATTCAAAAACAAGCATATCATTTTGTATTTTCTGAGATCTTTAATTAAGAATCAATAACCATATTTTATATATACTACTGTTTTTCTTTATTTGCTTAGTTATCACGTAAGTGGTGGGCAAAATCCAATAGTGTGTGTATATATATATATATATATATATATATATATATGTGTGTGTGTGTGTGTGTGTGTGTGTGTGTGCATATATATAGGAAAACTGGATCCTACCCACCTTCAATATGCTCACCCATTATTTTTGGATAGTATTAGTGTAATTTAAAGTATTTTAAGGAGGTTTCGAAAAAGTATGAACATTGTTACACTCATGCTACCCAAAAGCAATGAGTGAGTACGAGTGGGCAACGTCAAAGGTGAGCATTATCCAATCCCACTCTCTCTCTATATATATAGTGGGTGGACTTACAAGTCGAATTCATGTATATGTGGGTTGTGCTTCTAGATTCAACCTTTCCATTGTAGAAAAAAAACACATGTTGAAGTTTCCATTAAGTTGGTTCTTATTCTCTTGAAGTACCATGTATATAATGGTCTCTAAAATATTTTAGTACCTGTTAGTTGAATTTATTCATGAGAGTGAATGATATTATTGATAAATTGTTTTATAATGGCCTTGATTTATTATATATATGAGTTGTTCTTTTGCATGGAAAGTTTGAAATAATATGAGCTAATAAATTGAGATAGTTGTGATATACTATGAAAAATTAATGACTATAAAAAGAGAGTTTTGAAAAATGTAGTCATGTGAAAATAGTAGCCACAAAGGCCACATAAATTTGTATAATTCATTCTATACAACAAATACATTTAACACATAATATAGCCAACAATTGATTTAACTTTTATATTTTAATATCTCGATATGAAAATCAAGTTTGTGCTTACGCACCCTAAGTAGGACTAAAGAATAGTATAAAGACGTTTTTTTGGGAGGAGTTAGGTGATTCAAAGAATTTCACAAAGTGAGATAATTTGTTTAGGAGGAGATTTTAAAGAGGCATTAGGATATCAAGGTATTCATATAAACTATGGTTTTGGGGATATAAATGAGGAAGGTAGTGAGGTTTTAAATTTTGCTATGAAATTTGATCTCTTTATAGTCAATACAATCTTCAAAAAATGAGTTGAACATTTAATTACTTATAAGAGTGGCTTATCACAAACACATTGATTATTTTGATTGTAGGAAAAAAGATAGATCGTGTTGTAAAGATTGCTAGGTAATTCTAGGAGAAAGCTTAATCACCCAACATTGATTTTTAGTTATGGATTTAGAGATAAAAATGTGGATAAAAAAAAAGAGAGTGAATCGAGCTATTCATACTAAATGGTGAAACCTCAAAAATGAGAAAGAAGGTATATTTAAATAAAAAGTCCTTCAAAAAGATGCTTGGAATTATGTTGATACACCTTGTGATATGTGAAACAATATAGTTATACATATTAAAAAAGTGGTGAAAGATGTTTTAGGTGAATCTAAGGAAGGTGTACGGGCACAAAAAGAAGCTTGGTGGTGGAGTGAAGTGGTGCAAGATAAAATCAAGTTAAAGAGGAAATGTTACAAATTACATTATGCTAAGAAGACTAATGAAACTTTAGAAGCTTATAAGAAAGTAAAGAAAGAAGCGAGAAATACCGTCAACGAAGCAAAAACTAAAATTTGGGAGGATTTATATAGAAAGATCAACTCAAAAGAAAGTAAAAGAGATATTTTTAGGATAACTAGGGCTAGAGATTAGAAAACTAAGGATCTTAATTTTGTTAGATGCATTAAAGACGATGATGAGAAAATTAAGTGGCAAATGATGATATAAAAAATAAACAAAAAAACTATTTTTATAAGTTTTTTAATGAAAATAAATATGTTAGTATTAGATTATGAGAGTTATCCAAATCAGAAAAGTATATAAACCATAATTTTTACCGACATATTCAAAATAATGAAGTTAAAGAGGCTATTAAATATATGAAGGTTGGTAAATTTGTAGGACTAGACAATATTCTTATAGAAGTTTAAAAAATCCTAAGAGAGATAGAAATCACTTGGTTCACAAGACTATGTAATGAAATATGGAGAAACCAAAAGATGCTCGAGGAATAGAGAGCGAGACTTATACCCATATACAAGAAGGGAGACATTCAAAATTGTGAGAAAGAATTATCGAATGTAGGTTAAGACAAGTATCGAGTACAATAAAAAAACCAATTTGGATTCATGTTAGGCAAATCTACTATTGAAGCGATGCACCTTTTGAGACATCTTATGAAACCTTTTAGAGTAAAAAAGAAAGACCTTCACATGATATTTATTGATTTAGAAAAAACTTACGATAAGGTATTGCATGCATCGAGTTGTAATTACTAAAACTTGTTAATATTATGGTTTATTTAATTTGTATAGGGATTTGTAATTTTATTTAGCTTGTGGTGAATTAGTTCTAGTTTTAAGTCATAATATACACAAATTTTACTCGCATAATTGGTAAGGCATTGTTTAGAATTGTTTATCTACCTACTTGGTAAACTTTGTGCTCACCCGATTATCAATGAACTTATTCCACATCAAAGGACTATAATAACTTGTGAAGATGTTTAATTGTTGACGAGACAAGTAAAATGGATGAAATCGGGTTAGAAGTATAGAGTTGTCTTCTGTTTCTCCTTTGAATTTTAGAGTTGTCTTGATAGATATGAGCCCTACACATTTATGTCTACGAGCGTTCTACATATATCTCATCTACACACATTTATGTTTGCTTTAATTATGTTATTATCTAAATACAACATAGCTATTTGATTCGTTAGGTACCATTTCCCCTTGAATCTATCACATGGATATCAAATTTGTATGAGGAATAATTCAAACAATTTTTAAGTGATAACTATTTCAAAATCACTCCTATCAATTTTAATAATTTGTTGTTCATTTCGTATGATAATTTATGTAAGATATTCTCACAGTTCATTTGAGTAGAGTTATAGGTCATACTAGGGTATTTGCTAGGATTCCAAGGCACAAGAGCATGAAAAATCTTGAAGGTCACAACAATGAGAGGAAACCTACTTAGTGGTTTAACCAATAAGCAAATACTATATGATCAAGGACTATCCAACAAATGAAGCTCACATCCGATATAATATAGGAGGGAGGCAAAACCAATGATTCTTGTAGATTTCTTTTTGAATATGAGAATAACTTTGAAAATAATGGATGAATCTGTGCCTTAGGGGTTCGACTCAAAGATCATCAATCAGTTGTTGATAAAAAACACATGATATTATATCAGTTCATCTTGTATTTCTAATTTAACAAACAAGTCGGATCATTACATGATTTTTCATTGATAAGAGAAAACCAAGTCTCATCAAGAAATAGGTCGGTCCACTGCCCTACTTTATGCACGACTAGTATCGATAACATAAAGAACTCAAGCTTGTGACCATTTCAAGAAGGATCTTGATGAAGAAGAGAAACGATTGACTTGTATTCGTAATTATTTAAAGTTTGGTTAGAAAATATATTTTAAAGCAAAAAATAAGTTATTTAAGATGATTATTTTTATTTGGTTGGATAAACCAATGGCAGACCCAAGAATTCTTTTGGGATGAGATACACTTGTATTTCATGTATACAAAGTACTTGTATTTTTCTATATACAATATTGGACAAAGAATTTTTTTAGATTACGGGTGAGGTGCATACCTCACCTTACCCTAAAGTGCCTGTCACTGAGATGAACCATATATATGTAAAGTTTTCTTTGATTATTTATTACAAATATATAAAATAAGAGTGTTTTTTTCTAAGACAAAATGTGTTGAGATGGATGAAAACAAGACCAAACAATAAGGATATTTTTATTCTAAAATGACTAATATATGTAGCCATAATAGTTTGCACTAACTTGTAGGGCTCTTCACACTCCTGCTATAGGCGGGGAGTTTGAATCCCTGAGGAGGGGTGCATGTGCGCGTGTTAGGCTAAAAAAAGAAAGGAAATCAATAAAATGGGATGTGACTATCATATGCTTTTACATTTAATTTTAAGAAGTAATTATTATGCCAAAATTATATTATGACATCAAGACATCTTGTAATTTGTTTCTTCAAATCAATTCACAATTGTATTTGCCAAAACATGTACCTTATTCCATTTTCTAAATAACATTTTAGAGGAAGTTTCATAAAAGCACTTCGTGCCAATTTTGCAATTTGCAATGGAAACTTTTTTTTGGAACGTTGGAGGAACTTGAAGATGTAGCTATGCTTTATGGTTCTGAGTGTTGGGCAGTTAATCATCAACATGTACAAAAGATGTCTGTGACAGAAATGAAGATATTGAGATGGATTAGTGGTCATACAAGAAAAGACCGTATACATAATGAGGTTATTAGAAACAAATTAGGAGTGGCACCAATAGAGGATAAAATGAGAGAACATCGTTTAAGATGGTTTGGACATATAGAAAGAAGATCAAAAGAAGAACCTGTAAGAAGGTTAGAAAAACTAAATTTGGAAAGTATTAAAAGAGGTAGAGGACAACCACAAAAGTGTTGGAAAGAAACAATAAAGAATGATCTAGCTTATTGGGAGTTAACTGCTAACATGGCACACGATAGGAATCTATGGAAACAAAGAATCCATGTAGCCGACCCCGTCTAGTATGGGAAACGGCTTAGTTGTTGTTGTTGTTGTTGGAGGAACTTGAGCTTCTGTTATTAATCATTTAGGACCTAGTGGCTAACGCTTCAAAGTTTGCTTATGTGGTGCTCGTTTGGACTTATCAACTTGGCAACTGACCCTTGATACCTACCATGTAACCCATATACGAGTGATCTGTGAATTTGCATCAGATTCATTATTATGACTTTTTAACCCAAATTTAAACAAGAAAAATGGAAAACAAAAGGAACCCAATCCAATAATAATATTATACAAGATATTATAGTGTTATTTATAATATATAACAATCACAACAATATTATAATATATAACTAACTTGATCATTAATAACACAATATTATTTTAATTCATATCTGATATTAATTATATTGGTTGTATTATATAATTATAGTATATTATTATATTAGCGTTTACATTCTATCATTATAATATGATAATATGCCAGTGTTATTGCATATAAATATTATATTATATATTAGTAAATATATCATATAATGTCTTACTGTTACATATTTTTATAATGATATGGCTTGTATTTAATTGCAATCAGCCTTGCCTTTGGTTAGTTCTTTATTTCTCTTGTACAAAAAAGATTCATAACTTATTTGCGATCTGCATAATAGTTTACCATATAATTCTGAAAACAAAATGGTTGAAAAACCAAAGAATAATATGCATAATTTTGATTTACAGCACAATCGTGTTCCATAATCAAATTAAAATCACAGGATTTTGGATGGCACATATATTTTGACTTTGGAATATTTTAAATATATCAATATTTATCAGCATATGTCAATGGTGTGGGATCGGGCTCTCTCGCATGAGGTGATGAGTTAAAATGCTTTTGAGGGCAGTGAGTACTTGAGTTCGATAACTCTAGCTTGTCAATTAAAATAAAAAATAAAATTTAACTAGTAATAGATTAAATTAAGCATATGATGCCAATTGATGGCATAGGATGGTGGTTGGGCATTGAACCCTCCAATCTTATTTGGACTTGTGACTAGTAACAATATGCATAGCCCATGCATGTCTAGCGAAAGAGAACTTAATTTTGGTGAATAGTTTGTTTTGATTAAAACATAATATTTTTATTTTAAAAATATGTCATATCAATATTGTAATGCATGTAAGGGTGTTCATGGAACAGCCAAAACTAAACCAAACTGCCAGAATCAAACCAAATTGGCGGTTTGGTTCGGTTCTAGATGTCTTGCAGTTCGGTTCTAGGAGGAAAAAAACTTAGCATTGCGGTTCTCGGTTTCAGTCTTGGAACTGAACCATGAGAACCAAACCAAACTGAATCATTATATATATATATATATATATATATATGTGTGTGTGTGTGTGTGTGTGTGTGTGTGTGTAAAGTTTATATACATGTAGATATAAATTTTTATAAGTTTATGTATATGAGTTTTATAACATTATATACACATAAAATGTGAATATATATATATATATATATATATATATATATATATATGTATGTATATATATATATGTATATATATATATATGTATATATAAAAGTTTATATTCTTATGTGAATTTAAATATCGACAAGCTTATATACACATAAAATGTGAATATATACATATATATATATATATGTATATATAAAAGTTTATATTCTTATGTGAATTTAAATATCGACAAGCTTATAAGTTTATATATACGAGTTTTATAACCTCATACATATATGGACCATAGATCCAAATAATCTAATGGCATAATATATTTTATTTAGCAAAACCCTTAAATAAGTTGGAACTTCTCAAATTTTAGATAACTGAACCGAATTGTGCTATGGCCAGAACCGAACCACCGATTTCAGTTTGGTTTGAGGTTGAGGCTAGAACCAAACCAAACTGAACAGTGAACACCCCTAAATGTATGTACCATAGTGTCTGTAAAAATGACCTCTATAGAGCAAGATACCAAGCAAGCACATCGCATCATATCGAAACATTCGAAGTTGTATCATAAAATACATGATATCATATCATTGGGCTTTATTATCTATCAATACTTAATGACATTTTGTAATATGCTAAGCTCAACTTCTCACTATCATTGGAAAATATATTTGCAATATAATTCATATTTTGCCAATGATGTAAATAATATAATTTTATTAATATGGTGAAAACTTGTGTTGCGATAGGAACAACATTTCCAAAATGTGCTTTGTTATTTTATTAGGAAGATGAAGAAAATTGAGTTCATCGAGTATGATCCAATTGCTTGATGCATACATTTTTCTTTTAAAGTTTTGAATTAGTATTTTCAAAATAATTCAAAAGAAAAAGAAATTAATCTCTACATGCTTCCTCATAATCATGAGAAATTAATGGCTAATTAATCAGGTTTAGAAGAAGGATTATATCTAAAATATATGTTGAAATCCTATAAAGGAACTTTTTTCATTACAAACTTAAATAAATGGTTCATTAATGATAGCTTTAAAATGGAGATAAGAAAACTATCAACACCAAACCCTAAACCTTTGCAAAATAAGATACCCACCCACACATGCACCCTCTGGGAGTCGAACTCCCCACCAGCAGCAACAGTGCTAGAGTGACTTGCCGTCGAGCTACCGCTCTTGGTGCTCACCAAATCCTTTTCTGGGTTGCTATTTTATATAATCCATTGCTTTTCTGTATATGTTTATGTGGATTTAAAGGCTATTCTTGTAGAATATAGTGGTTTTATTGTCAATATCTTTTTTATCACCAAAAACCTACTCTGTTGTATGATAAATAATTTGTTCTTCTTTTGTATGTTGATCCATACATATGCATTGTAAAGTACTCTAGCATACCACTATTACTATTATATATATATATATATATATATATATATATATATGTATGTATGTACGTATACACATACATGATGGCAGACCTCCATTGAGCAAAGTGTCCCACGCTCCAAAAAAAAATTAAACGTGTTCCATAATATAATATGTGTCGCTCCCACCCTAAACAGTTTCAGCTAATACTCACCCTACCTAAAATAACTAGGCATGGCCGGTTTTGGATTTCCTGAAACTAGGGATTGAAACCGGGATCTGGCAGGTTCTGATGCCGGTTTGGAACCAGCGGTTCTGGTTGCGGTTTAGGTCCTAAAGCGCTGGTTCAAGTTCTGGCACGGTTTCAGTTTCATAGAGGCTGAAACCGGAACCAAACCGAGTCCTTCCTGGTTCTGGATCCTGTTCTAGTCAGTTCTTGGGCTGGTTCAAAACCGGCCATGTCTAAAAGTAACTTCTAGATCCACCATTGCATATGCACATAAATGTGTATGTATGTATATAGATCAATACCTAATAATAATATATACATACACACACACACACACACATATATATATATATATATATATATATATATATATATATATATATATATATATATATATATATATATATATATATATATATATATATATATATATATATATATATGTGTGTGTGTGTGCGTGTGTGTGTATGTATGTATACGTGTGTGTGTGTGTGCATGCATTCTAAAAATTGTGAAGACAGTGGGCTATCATTTAATGTTGCAAAAGAATAGTGTTTTGGCTTTACTTTAAACCCTCTTCCAGTGGATCTGGTATAAAGTTCTTAAAGAAGTACAATATATAAGGAAATAATAAAATATACTTTATATAAAATTGGATTTGAAATTGTGACCATATTATGTTAAAAGTGATAAAAGAACCAATTATAAAAGCAACATATATCCAAATGTTATTATAATTAAGAGGTAACTCGCAAAATAGAGGGTAATGGTGTTCAAGGAACCAACAAAACTGAGCCAAACCAAACAGGTGGTTCATTTTCGATCCAAATGTTAAGTTGTTTGGTTTCAACAGGAAAAGAAATCTTACGGTTTGGTTCATGGTTTAAAGGTTTGAAACTGAACCAAACTATCTCTCTCATATATATATATATATATATATATATATATATATATATATATATATATATAGAGAGAGAGAGAGAGAGAGAGAGAGAGAGAGAGAGAGAGAGAGAGAGTGGTATATGCTAGCACCCTTAGGTATTAGCAAATCCAAATAAATTTTAACAATTGGATCGTTGAGAATTGAATCTATAAGGTAAAAACCACATACTTTTTGTAAATACACTTTATTGACATAGAAATTTTTGCATTTTAAATTTCAAATCTCAACCATCTATCACCAAAAATAGATGGTTGAGATTTGTTTGGATTTGTTAGTACCATATACCAGTTTCTCTTTCTCTCTCTCTATGTTTTGTGTGTGTGCATGAGTGTAAGTTTATAAAAATCCAAATCAACACCTTGATCTGAATACTCATAGCCTATAAATCTTTATGTTCTTCTTTGTCAAACCCTAAAACTTTTTTGAATTATTTTTTATTTGCACGTAACTTTATGAGTTTATCCATTTTAATATGGCATCATTTAGTATTGATTATTTGTTATACATTTTAGCATAAACAAAATGTATAGAACAGCTAACTCAAAACCAAACTAAACTGGAATCAATGGTTTGGTTTTATGAACTAAATGGTTTGATTCAGTTGTCCAAAAATTAAGAATATCGGTTTGGTTTGAGGTTAAACTTAGAACTGAAACAAACCGGACCATGAGTAGGAATCTTGGATATAATTTTTACGACATCAACTGTTAATGGATACAATTTTTATATCCATGGCATTGCATCTCATAGATAGTGACATATATTCAACTACAGCTAAGTGATGGACTTAAAAAGAACCTCTAAGTTGGTCTCATGTTTGATTCGTAGGAATCTTGGATATACATGAGTGTGTGTGTGTGCGCGCGCTTTCCTTCAAAAATACAAATATAGTTATAAGGAATTGAAGAGGCTAATTTGCCTCGCCTTGAAAGAGTACATACTTCGCCCCACCGTAAACCATTCAAGAGGCTAATTTGCCTCGCCTTAAAAGAGTTTGTGGAATCACCACTGCTAGGGAATTGACTCAAAAGAACCTTGTTGATGGTTAGGAGTTCGATACCCGTGGCGCACATCTGGTAATGGGACCTAACCCTTGCTTGGCTAAAAAAAAATTGAAGGATATTATGCAGTTATTTAAACGGGAAAACAGACCCCTTGGTCTGTTGGGAAATGCTATATGCGCCCTTCACCTACAAATTGGTGCAATATTGGAAAGTCACAATGCACAGAACAACTCGATTGCTTAACCATGGTTAGCGCATATAGACATAACCATGGTTAGTTTGTTGCATGAAAAAAAAATTAATGAGAAATTGTGATTCTCATCTGTAGACGGTAGGATACGAAGCGTCGACACATGATATACGCTCTCTCTCTCTCTCTCTCTATTAAGGAAGCCTCATTGCCGTGTCTGAAGCCGTGGGAATGCCGTTCTGGTGTTAGGAAGTTCCGAAGGGTATGTGGAAGAGAATCCAAAGGAAACTCGTAATTTCTATTGTATTTTGATGAGATCCGTCGAAATTTCTATTGCTTTCGATATGGGTACCTCATGTAACGATTTGGGTGTCGGAAATATTGGGAGATATAAGCTTGATTTTATCGGACTTTCACTGTTATTTGCGGAACTGCATCCATAATGCCATTGACCGATGGTTGTTGTATGGGTCGTCGATTTCGATCACTGGATCTCGATGATATTTTGTTGGTTTAGCACTTTTCGAGTTTTCTTGATTGCTTTCTTTTAGTTCAGTGGATGATGGTGTCCATTGATTGCGTTGATCATATGATGTTGTCAATCTTTTGCAGTTTTAGTTTATATTGATTCGATTTTTATTAGTGGGTTTGCTGTTTTTTATTCATCGTTGCATCTGATTAGTCGTCCACTCGTCCTTTTCCTTTTGTTTGGTTTACATTTTGTTCCGGATTTTTTATATTTTCTGATTGTGTTTTTGATTAGGCGTGGATTGGCGGTCTATTTGAGGATCTTCTGAGAAAGATAACAAGAGGGTACTATTCAATTTTGTGATTTTGATCGTAATGGCAGCCGTTGTTGCTAGAAGTAGTCAATTATCACCAACTATTCCAGTCCAAGAAAAAGGGAGTAGGAACAAGCGCAAATTCCGTGCCGATCCTCCTTTTGTTTCTTGCTCCGATTGTGACCCCAATATCGATAATGGTACCAGCGATTTGAACAATTGTTCTTCATCGATGGTTGAATTTCCGAATTATCAGATTTCTGATGGAAAGAGTGAGAATGACTTGTGCCTTGGTAAAGGAAATTGCTGCAATATGTGTGGTGCTGGGATACAGCGGATTGATCTTGTTAAACCTGCCTCACAAGCACCCAGGGCAGGTTTAGCATATAACGAATTCTTGCCAAGGCAAGAGTTTCAAGAAGAATTGGATGTGAATGAGTTCCAGGATGCAGACTGGAGTGAACTTACTGAGGCTGAGCTTGAGGAACTTGTACTGAATAACCTCGACACAATTTACCAAAGTGCAATTAAAAGAATAGCTTCCTCTGGGTTTACCCTGGATGTTGCAAAACAGGCTGTACTGAGATGCTGGCGTTGTTATGGTACCAAAGATCCAGTGTCCAGTATTGTTGATAATGTGCTTGCATTTCTTAAAAATGGGCAAGAAATGGATTCAAAAGATCATCCCTTTCAAGATTTACCACAATTGGAGAAGCATATTTTAGATGAAATGGTTTGTGTCTTGAGGGAGATGAGGCCATTTTTCAGTGTAGGGGATGCGCTATGGTGCTTGCTTATTTGTGATATGAACATCGCCCATGCGTGTGCAGTGGATACTGATGCTATTCCCTGCTTTGGTAATGTTGAGAATGCCGAGGCCCCTCCTGTTTCCATAGTTCCACAACGAAAGAATGTTATGCATGAAATCTCATCAGCTAGTGGTTCAAATTCAAACCAACCGAACGAAGGCTGTGCACCACCTTCTCTCATGCCTATTGTGGGTGGAATCCCCAATTTACCACCAGCAAGGTTTCCTTCATCAAGCAACATGTCTTGCACTAATCGAAAGAGTGAAATTTCAGTTTCATCAGAAAGGCTCCCAAATGAGCCAATGAGTTCCTCCTGCCTCCCTCTTTCTCCAAGGCCAAAAGACGAAGAACTTGTTAGGGGTTCGAATAATTCTTCCTTTTGTCTTCCACAGGAGTCATCAGGTACTTGCAGGGAGCAAGTTACAAGTGCACCGCAAATATCTTTACCAGATGCAAAATATGCGTTAGAAGCATATAGACCTGATTCCTATAGAAAGCACCATTTGAATAATTTCAAACGTGTACATTTTAGGCAGAAGTGTGGTCAAGCTGAAAATAGCCACCAAGGAAATGGTGCTAAGGCGTCTTCAAAATCAAGCAAGAACAATAAGTTAGGAGAGGCAGTCTTGGACAGAAAATGGAACCTTGAATCTAATTCCAGTGCCACAACTGTAAAGTGTCCTCCACAATCATATGCTTTTCCCGGATTAGGTATCCCCCCATTGGCCCCACACACAGGAAAGCTAAATTTTGTTTCAAACGCTGGACTTTCTGCTAATGCAGGAGTAGTACAAAATACCATGAATCTCCCCATGTCTTGTCCTATGATACCTATCAATCTTCCTTTATTATTGCCTTCAAAGGGAAACGAGGCTCTTGAATCAAATAAAAAGGTCCTTGATGATAAGAGGGAAGTTGCAACTTGTGGTTGCCCACACCGTTTGCCATGTGAAATCTTTGGCCAGAGTGTTTTACCTGATGCAAAGGATGAGAAGCTGCTTCAATTGGTACACCATGCCCGAACTTTACAATCTCAGCTGCAGCAGTGGACAGAATGGGCACAACAGAAGGTTATGCAGGCTGCTCGAAGGCTAAGCAAAGACAAAGCTGAACTTAAATCTCTGAGGCAAGAAAAGGAAGAAGCAGTGCGGATGATAAAAGAGAGGCAGATGCTGGAAGAGAACACCTTAAAGAAACTTTCAGATATGGAAGCTGCTATCATTAAGACCAGTGCTCATCTTGGGTATGCTACTGGTGCTACACATAGGCTGGAGGTGGAGAACCGAGAGTTGTGGAAAGGGATGGAGGCTGCAAAAGCTTGTGCTGAAGAAGCAGCTGCGAATTGTCTAGAGGTTTTGAGACGAGAGGAAGAAACCCTGAGGAAAATCAATTCTTGTGAGAGGCAGAAAGAATTAATTCAAGAGGAACTTGCAACAGAAAGGCGTAAACAATCTCAGTTGCAACAACAACTTCTGCAGGCTAAGGAGTGTTTGGTGACAACTGAGGTTTGCTACTCAAGATTCTTTGTGATTACGGTTTAGATTTAGTCTTAGCACAATTGTTGAGCTTGCACTCAATGCAATTAAATTCTAGCCAGTTTTTAGTTTGAGAAATTTGTTATTTGTTTCTCTTGTACTTCAAGTAATTGTTCTACTCCATAGGTTTTATTGGGGAAATTACCATATTGGGATTTCATCACATACCGTCTCCTTTTTGAGAACTTATAGGATAAGTGGAGACAAGAGAACAAAGCAAAGGAGGAAGCACTGATGCGGGTTAACTCTGAAAAAGAAGAAAGGAGGCAACTTGAGCATACGTCAAAGTCAAAGGAAGATGGAATACGGATGAAAGCAGAAAGGGATTACCAGCAGTACAGAGATGACATCCGAAGGCTTGAGAATGAGATTACTGAACTGAGATTAAAAACTGATTCATCAAAGATTGCTGCACTTAGGTGGGGCACGGACCGTAGCTATGCCTCTCGCCTCACGGACAATAAATGTACTAAAAAACGTAAGGATAGCGATCAACAACTTGTTTGTGATGTTGGGGATTTCCAAGACTCGTCAGTTGGAGATGTACAACGCAATAGGGAATGTGTTATGTGCTTGACAGAAGAGATGTCTGTTGTTTTTCTTCCTTGTGCACACCAAGTTGTGTGTATGAATTGCAATCAGCTTCATGAAAAGCAGGGCATGATGGATTGCCCTTCCTGTAGGGCTCCAATCCTGCAAAGGATTTGTGTGCGTTTTGTAAACTCTTAGTCTATCTGTGGTATCAGAACTCAGACGCTGAGAGCAAGTTTGAATAATGATAGTTGAACATTAATGAATAATCAATCTAAGTGTTTCTTTTTAGAGAAAATGAAAGAAGAAAGAAAAGATGATTGTGTTCTGTTTCACATTTTGGCACCGGACTGTAGAATCGTTATGCATAAAACTCTTCATTTTATACCTTGATAATGGATAACTATGTTTCCATGCGAGCAGAAAAGTTGCTTTCACTGTGCTCCTTGAGATACTTAGCAATCCTTGTTTTGTCAGGTAAAGGTGTGCTTAAAGGATTCTGTTACCTTCGATATGCTTGTCTTTTGAGATTTCTTTACTTCCTGTCTGTAGATTCTATCAGCTTGGCGTTCCCTGTTTAAATATGGGAAAAGATCCGTTAGGTTTTTGTTAAAGAAGGTTTTGGTTATTTATAGCCCTAATGATGATCTTTAACCATGCCACTAAGTAGTTGTCAGATTTCATTTCTCTTTTGCGGTGCTGCTTTGTACTTTATAAAATGTAAATCCTCCTTTTCTTTGCTACATTTGAGTTGGGCCCAAATCCCCCTTCTTTTCGCTACATTTAGGCTCGGTTTGTTGTCATTTCCTTGGAATCGAGGCTGCTTATGACTAAGGTTCATATATATGGTGGGATATTCACTCTCATCTCTGTGGCATACTTGATCTTGTCATTTTGCCTCATATTTGATCTTTTGATTTGTTACTTCTTTTTTTCATCTGAAACATTAAAAACCTAGAAATTTACAGGTTTCTAAATGCAGATACATTCTCCATCTAGTGATCTTTTTGCAGATACGTTCACATTATCTACCTGGTATGTGTTTAGTATCTCCATGCCATCATCCTACGTGTTCTCTTTATTTTCTGACTAACATGCATGAGTATTGTTTATAGTGAATACAACACCATATTCTCTTTGCTTCTTTTCTTCCTTCTTCAACCTGAAGGCTCAAATGCTTCTAGCGTGCAAGTTCATTTTTCTCTACCATACGGTAAACTGAATAATGAATGAAACGAAAAGGAAGAAGAAACCTTGGCAAGAATGCGTTATTGTCAAGCCTTTTGCGGCAAACCATAACATACTACCTCTTCCTCCTCCTCCCCCCCCCCCCTCTCGCTCTGTGTGTGTGTCTCTCAAAACAGAATAATATGCTCTATTTTATTGAAGAAAGGGAGTTTTAGTGAGTGGAGTCTTGTTTCATCCACTTTGTGGGGATTTCTGTTTGGCATATCAGGAATAAGCTTTATATGATCTAGCATTACGTAACCAAGATAAGATTATTACTGTAATGTACTATCCCAATTGAGAATGATGTGCATTCCTGATATCATCTTCTTCATGCATTCTGAGAAATTCTCCCCACACGATAATGTGTTGATGAGGCATGAATACCACGTAATGTGCCTAAGCCCGACTATGACCTGCGAGAGTCATCTCAGATTCTCAGTTATGGCAACTCAGAATTAGCATTAAATGAGTGCTTTGGTCTTGGGAGTCTTATTCCTCAGTTCATTTTGTTCGGTAGTATTTGCGGTTATTTCACTTAGCAAGTGGTTGTCTTTTTCATCATCCCAATGTTAATTCCAGTGTTATGCATTGCCCAGCAGCTTTATATGATCTTTTAAGCTTTGCAGAATCGATTTCACATTTGCATAGGAACGTAACCTTCTAGTTTAACACCACAGACTATCCATTTCTCGAGGCATTACACTGAAAATAACAACCACCAAGCCTTTTCCCACACTAGGTGGGCTGGCTGCATGGATTCTTTGATGCCATAACGCTTAATCTTGTGCTAATTTTCATAAGTTGTAGAATCCATAGTGAAAATCTACTAAAGTACTAAAGTTTTATGCTGGAAGTCGAAGCTTACGCACGCTCCTCCTTTTCTCATCTGCTTTTGGACTAGCCATGGAGAAGTTTGTTTCTGGAAGCATTAGATAAACTTTATTGGAGTTGAAATGCTCATATGGCACATGATCATTCGCAAGGGTGAGGAAGAATCATGTAGCTGATCCTACTTAGTTTGGGAAAAGGCATGATTTTGGTTTTAATTTTGGATTATATACACTATGTTTGGTGCAAGGTTTGTGCAACACCCCAGTGCATACATGTTGAAAGATATCTTTTGTTATATATATTGGTAGAAAGAGTGGGCTGGGCCTGATCAGCAAAGCAACCTTCCATGGTTTCAAAAGAGGGAACTTCTTTAGGCAACATGAGATAATCCTAGCGGTTCATAATCATCCTTGCATGTAATTTTGATTCTTCTTTCTTTTCTCTGGCATGCAAAGCTAAATTTGGTAAGCTTTAGCCTTCCTTTTTTTCTTGCCAATGGTATATTGCAAATCTTATGTCTATCTTTTGAATTTTGCACCTCAATTACCTTGAGATGAATAGTTCTCAACCTCTTTGATTCTTGCTGTTTATATGAAGATTGCACAGAGCTAGATGCACGAATACCCTCATTTTCTCATTTTTTCCAGACAACATGAAAATGGTGCTTCACCTCCTTTCGTCCCCCTGTGACAATGTTCTGTGTTTGCTTTGTTCTCTCTGTGTTTGTTTTCATTTAAGAACTTCATTCTCGTATTCTTTGTTATTAACGGAGCTTTAGAAGAACAATTCCTTCGGTTGTTTGGAAGAGGCAACTAGATGAAGAGTTGAAAAATTAGAATAAGATGAACCCCTTAAGAGGGAGGGAAGGCCTCATGAATGTTGGAAGGTTAAAGCATGATCTTGGTTTTTTGGGAATTCAATGCCAATGTGTGATAAAATAGAGCACAGTGAGGTGAGAATCCATCTAGTTAACTCCACTTAGTGTGAGATAAGGCTTGGGCTTGCTTTCAGTCTTCGTGGTAAGGGAAGCATGGCTAGAGAATCAAATGAGAAGTGGCATAAAACTCGAGCGGCGACCGATGTTCAAATCAAATTGAAATATGAGCTTCAGTCACCTGTAGTGATAATTGGTAGTGTCAAGGGTCTGAAAGTCCACTTTAGTTGGTGGTTTGTTGGGTCGAGAAAAGGGAGCGGAGGGCTTACACGATCAGGTATTCGAACCCTCCTGTGATACAAAGTGAAAAGATGACTAAGATATCTAGTTGTACATGCATTTGACAATGACAAATAAAAGAGAGTGGAGGTCTGTGTGTGTGTGTTCTTGCATGCAAGTAGCTTAGATTGCTAGTTACTTTATGAACTGAGAAGCAGTGGGATCAAGATGTCATTGGTACGATCAATTGCATTAGTGCATGAACAATTCAAAGCTGCATCTTTGAGGAAAGTTTTGTGCAAATATTACCGTTTCCAGGTCTTAGAGCAAGTTGATCGATTAATTCAATAAAACTTCTCAATGATATCCGACGACAGGGACAAATATTTGAAGAACTCTTTTGCAAATTACCAAACAACAGCATGGAATACCCTGCTGAAGATCCATTAGTGCATGGAGAAATAAAAACAATGGCGAGATCACACCACGGCAGAGATGCGGTTAGACCCCATCAAGACTTATTATAAGATCGGTTACGATGTTAGGGGCCGTTTGCATGCGATATGGCCGCTTAGAATGATTGGTCAGTGCATATCAACTTCTAAATCATAAATTTGAAACCGGATTAAGAAATCTTCTATGTAAAGAAAATATCACCGGAGCAGAAAAATCAACCATTTAAGTACATTCTTTTGGAAAAAACATATGGCATGTTGATCCCACTCAAATATTTTTTCCTAGTGAAATATGCCACCATACCCGGCAGCCCAAAGAGGTCCAACTAATCCGCTTAGTGCTTGGTCTGGTACGCTCTGTTCACGATACTTGAACTTGAGACCTTAAACAAGAGGAACAATGCTGAACCACTTCCAAGTGAAATACTTTTATGAGACTTTACATGTTTCACCTTTCCAAGAGATGTTTCAAGTGCATCCATAGCTATCATCCTTCTCCACAGTATATTTGTTGGGGAGAAAATGAATTCACACACATAAAAGGACAGGTCCCTCTCACACGCACCCACAAACAGATATGCACACTCTTACTGAAAACCAACTTTATCTCACTAAATTCTTTAAAATATTCTCAGCATAGAATCCCAATCCAGCATCGTCCTTTAAGAAACAAGGACAGAATCTCCCATCAACCACCACCCAAGAGAAGTCCCCTTACAAGGTTACCGGAACCCCAAGAAGCGGTTAAAAAATAAGGCAAACAAGGAAAAGAAGAAGGAAGACATAAAGCTATACAAGAACCAACAGCACACCAACATCTCAACCCACTTGACAACAAATAATACGTACTTGTGGGGGCGCGGATTCAAGAACTACACGGCTATTACATCTATGTTTGATGTGTCTTCACATCTCAGCACAATACCCTCTAGATTTGTAGGCAAAAAGCACTTGGCCCATTGACAACCAGTTGAGAATGGCTCGGGAGGAGGCACTATCATAAGCACGTTCTCATTCCTTTGGACGATGCCCATTACACTAACAGCGCTCCCTTCCTTGATATACCTAGAGAGAGAGAGAGAGAGATCAGAACCAATCACAAATCATTTGAGAGCTATAATGAGGCATATTACCTAATCTACTCTATTGACATCAACCGTCACCCACCCTGTAACACGACTAAGAAAAATAACTTCTCAAAGTTGAACAACTAACAATAAAGCCACAACTGATGGACAAAAAGAGAAAAAACAAATAATGTACAATAAGCCCAGAAAGGATACAGAAGTATGACAAGTATAAACACCTTGAACATTGTACAAAAGATTAGAAATTAATATTGAAGGTATTCTTCAAAAGAAGAACAATTCTACAAAGCTGGAGTTTCGATCCTGTTGCAACTGAACGAGCCAGTTTCAGTAAGTAAACATTGTACAAAAGATTAGAAATTAATATTGAAGATATTCTTCAAAAGAAGAACAATTCTACAATACTGGGGTTTCGATCCTGTTGCAATTGATTGAGCCAGTTTCAGTAAGTAGAAAGATGATCACTGATAATGGATTAAATTGCTGAATCATGATGCCATGCCGGTGTACTTGCATAAGCTATTTTCTCACCAACTCTTTTTTATAAGCAAAGCAGATGGCTAACCGCATAGTTGCACGTGAGTCTAATTGATAAAGAAATGGTAATTTCCATAACACCAAAAAGTGGAATAAATTTCAAACCAAGCTGTGCACGTATTGAAGCCATGCAGTTGCTCCAAAAGGTGTGCACTGTTGCGGTCATTATAAGCACAGTGGAATGATGACACATATAGGACAATCAAAAGATAAAACTCACAAGTACCAGGCCAGTTCAGCTCTGGTGCTACTAATGGCACTTGTTAACTCTCTCTCTCTCTCTCTCTCTCTCTCTCTCTCTCTCTCTCTCTCTCACACACACACACACACACACACACACACACACTCTTTTGAACTAAAGCTCCAAGAATTTCACTGCTACAGGATGTTTACAGGGTTTCTTGCTTATAACTTGGTATCGATGTCTACACTCAAGAAACTTATGTTTGCAAACAATCAAATTTAAATGGCTCAGAAATGCAATATAACAAGTCATTAGGCCAATAGCCTTCCGCTATAAAGAAAAGCCCGCCAATCCATCCTCTTGCATTATTTGGGACAAATTGAATCCAGGAGAATATTATGTTTTTCAATTCATGCAGAAACCACATATATTATGTTTTTCAATTCATGCAAAAGCCACATGCTAACCTGTGAATGAACTGCACATCATGAAGGGTTGGAGGCACATAAACGATTTCAGAAAGCAAATATGAGAAAACATAGCACTAAAAAGATAAACACAAATTAAGAGTAATAAAGGAAACGGATTTAAAATGCTGAACTTACCCTTCATTCATACGCATAATTCGATCATCACTCGATAGATTTCTCTCCCCTAACCACCTCACAAATTCAGGGGACAATTCTCTGGTTTTCTGATTTACATCAACAATGACAGATTCATCTACGTAGGGAGTTACTTTAGCACCATAACCAGTTTTCACTAGTGCTCTCAATCCAGACTGGAAGTCGGAGATGTAAAAGTCAACCATATGCCTCTGCCATAATTCCAAAGTCACATAACATGTTAAGACAGGAAATTGAAAACATAATGTCATCTAAGTCATTGAAATAAGTCATAAAATTATTGAATTATTCAAATCAGTATAAAAAGATAAATGATACAGAAAGAAACCACCATCAGACAAGAGTACATAATTCAGCATGGCAACACACATATTTCTACCAAGCCGAGGCAGTTGAAGGGATTTCTGATGTAACATGGGCTTGTCACCAACTCATACAGTGTTTTACTTTTAACTTAACTTTTAACTCTTCTGCATTTATAGATGAACACTAGCTCTAGGATGTACATGATGACATATCAAACAAGTTCCATATTCTTCCAGATTCCAGTTCATCTGTATTTTCATCTTACTCCACACCAATAATCATAGCATTCCTACAACATATCCTAAGGGTCTGCATCCAAATCTATATTTCTTTTCATTCTGAAACCAGCCTGACTGTGCAACATTATCTTGAGGCAGATTTTGAGGATATGTATTGTTGGTAGACCTTCAGGTAACAACTATCTAAGAAAAACAGAGTGAAAATGTTGTGAGGTTGACAACATTCTCAGGTCCACCCAAGAGAAAAAAGAACGTTGAATTACAACTTGATATTGTCTGTAACTAATTGGAAACATCATAAATTCTGAAAGAAAAGCTCAGTGTCAGAGGTTTAAGCTAAATCTGGCATTGATAATTTGGACTCTGTAACGTCCTAACAACATGGAGGCAAGCTGGAATGAACAAAAGTAGTTAGTATAGTATCTTGATTAGGCAACTGTGCTTGGTTCTTAGATAGCAAGGCCTTTTTCTTCTCAACAGTAATCACACATATTTCCTTAAACAATATATTTAACTTTTCCCTGAAAATAAAGGGACAACTTGAACACTTGAAGTCTTTCATATGAAACTAGAAGAGTAGGCATTTTTCTCTTCGTAATGGATTGGGGAAAAGTTTTCTCAAGTGAATGGAAAATGAACCAAAGAAAGCAATATATCCATTCAAAATCAATCTTGATAAATTCTGGATTTTGCACCTTATCTCACAGGACAGATATATGATACAACATACCAAAACTGAAGATGACTGCACAAATTAAAGATAACATGAGAAACCTACCTCCAGTGACCTAAGTCCCCAAGTAAAGCGACGGTGCTTAGTATTAGCTGCCTTTGCGTCCCATCCTCTGTACTCATATAAGCTGGTTGAGGTGTAAACACACCTAGAAACTTTTTGAAATGATGACTCAAGTGGAACATTTCCACATGTAACAACCTGAAAAGAATTAAGTCATTAAAACCCATAAGACAGTTTGACTTCTATAAAATACACAATACATTGAGCAGAAGATATAGGTGCAATTTTTCAATCAATTTACTCAAACTACTGCAAGACAAGAACCACAAAGGTTTCATGCTCTGCCCATTCTTGGCGGTTCTAAGCTCTGCATCTGGATAACGAGAAATGAAACCAACAATGGCTTTCCTCCCACAACAACTATTCCAAGTGAATAATGCAGCAACTAAGCACTAAAGAGAAACTACTACCACGAGCAATGAGGAGAATGGGATTGTGGACAGCTCCAAGAATAAAACCGCCAGCAATGAATCCCATAACAAAATCAGAATCACAGACCACAATATTGGCTTCGGAAGTTCCTCCTGAAGGAATAATCATCATCCAGGCTAAGAGTGGTCACAGCTGGATTGTGAGCTACAGAGGAACTATGTGCTTTCATTGATCCTGTAGACTCTAATGGACCAGACACCTTCCTTGGAGCCCCAGATGAATTTAGCGGGCCAGATGTAATAAGACCAGTCGTAGGAAGAACTGGAGGAATTGGACCAGAGTTTTGGCGTGTAACTCCACTGGATTGAGGGCCAGATGACTTCTTGACTGGCTCCCGTGTTTATTCAATGGACCGGAGTTGGTCTTTTTCATTGAGACTGAAGCAGACATGCCTCCAGCAGATACATTACCTGATGTGGTATAAACAGAACGAGCTGCTGCATTTTGCATGATAGGTCCAGAGTGTGAAGCAGCACCTGCAAATGATCCAGTCCTTGAAGGAGCACTATTTAATGGACCGGATTTTCTAGATTTAGAACCATCCGTGGGGATATCAAACATTTTCCCCAATTCTCCTGACTTCTTGATGTCACCACCAGTATAGGGCATGGCAACTGAGCTCATTGTCGGAGTCCTTTCTTTGGCTGCTCAGGCCGGCCTGATACATATAGGCCATTGCTGAGCTGATGAGATGTAAATACACCTGGAAAACTAGGTCCCCAGAGTACATAAAGAATAAGAATAAATTAACAAGACCAAGCATCAGCATCATTAACATCGTGGACATTATCACTATAGATACCAGTATAAGCTTGGAAATCTAGAACATACAACAAGAAAACTAGAACGCCAGACCAAAATACTGCGACCGTGGCACTTAAAAATAGCTGCTATGCAATATCATCGTCAACAATCAAACTTAACATATTGTCTCAGTTGTTCCAATCATCAACTAGTAGAGATGCTGCAGCATCTAATGCATAACACAAGCAAACGAGATTGTTAAATGAAGGTTCCACACCGCAGCATCGAGAAAAGAATATCTCCAACTACCCAATCAGAGCAGGGTGTCAATCCTATTATCGTAGCAACAGTAACAAACTAATTCCCTTTATTGATGTACAAAGGAAAAAGGAACAACGAGAGAGAGAGAGCACAGATCTTATGAGTTCTCAACGGACAACAAAACAAAGGCGAAGAAGGTACCACCATTGCAAAATCAAGAGAATAGGCTCGAACTCATCATCTTACAAGCACCGAAAAAGAAATGGAATATGGAAAAGGGGAACAATGAAACTGCAATCTCGCATTTCAAACTAACACCTGTAACCCTCTTCCCTCCCAAATAAAACCAATACTCCCAGCTACAAATTGCACTTCACAAACCAACTATAATTCCCAAAATCCAGACGCAAATACCCATTCTCCGTCTCCCCACAAAAGAAGGCACCCCACTACGACGAACACAACACTCAAAACGGTCAATCCACCGCATAAAACAAGAGACCAACCAGAAACTCACAAAGATTTACCAATAATGAACCTCGGATAAGCAGATAACAACCACATTGTGACTAAAATTAAGAAAACGGGTCGTCCAGTGGAGTTCCCTCCACCCAAATGCAGCAAAAGGAGATTTACCATCCTAGACACAGTGGGAGCGAACAATGGCAAGTGAATGAGAGAAAATAAGAGAAGCGAGAAGACTTAACACTTACTGCGACTACTTGACGAAGAAAATCAACGAATTTAGCGCAATCACCGTAGCCCTCTCTCTCCCCTGCTACTCCTTAGTCCTTGCCTCTTGCGCCCAATTTTTAAAACTGCCACCAACTTTTTCACTAATTCCAAACCTCCAATTCTGGGATTTCGAAAGATTTTGATTTCTTAAACCGAGAGCCTTCTACGCTACACATCTTTTGTGTGACCATATTGCCCTTCATTAGTTTCTGGAAAGACAAACCAACCTTTTAATTCTTCCATAATTGCATACCCCTTTTCGGTGTTCAAATTCCCAAAATCCCCTTAATAGTGAAAGTGCATTCGTACAGTTTCTCTCTTTTGATTTCTCCTTGCCGCTCTCTTCCGCCTTTCTCTCCCTCTTTCTTCTCTCTTCATTCAAGACTCTTTGTCGCTCTCTTGTCCCTTTTCTCCCTCACTCTACTCTATTTGCTCATATTGAGAATTGCTGATATTTAGAGAAGGTTTTCTAATGTTGTTGAGGTGTCTCTCTCCCTCTACCATTTTCTTACTTCCAGCTTGTGTCTCTTTTTCTCCCCCCTTTCTTGTCCGCGAGATAGGCCTAATATAGGCACATCCACTCTCAAAGAGGTAAACACACACATGCAACTACATTAAAGGGGATGCCTGGATGTGTGTAATAAGCATACTCTTCTCATTTGGGTAAGGATGTCTACGTATTCTTCTCCTTTGAATGAAGACGCGCTTACATGTATATTCATAATTGCATCCATTTACAATTACATTTGTTCATGTTTGATATATGCTATTTCTAAAATGTCAAACGGGAGAGGAAATTTTGGATAATAATTTGTTTGAAACAAAAACGAAAAGGTAAAGGAGCAAAATTGGATATAATAGAAGTGGTTTATATATAAGTAAGAAAATAATTGTTGTTCAAAGATAACATTGGATTGATACAAAGAAAATAAGATATCAATTTTTACTTCAAGGAGCTAGTTTGGTCAGTGGGATATGGAGGTTTATTGTAATTAATGGGATGCATAATCCTCTTGCGTGCTATTTAGATTGGTATGTACTTATAAGCACATTTACTAATGTTGAATTCAATTTATAAAAGAGACAATAAAAAGTCATTACAAGCCTAAGCATATAGTAATACAATTTTTGAATGTTTGTATAACAAAACATATTTATAATACAAGGATGAAAATAAAACGAGAAGAAATGGATGGTCAAATAGTTCTCCTACAACTATATAAAATGGATCTTTATCAGTATCACACATGTCATCAAAGGATACCAAAGACAAAATATGTGAGTGATACTGGATTTGCATATCCTGTTTCAACTCAATTCTTATATTTTATTCTCAAAGGTATTGCAAATTGGTTACTCTTATAAGACGGATAGGTATTGTTGATGCCAAAAAATATAGAAAGATATGTGACATAAGGTTGAGGGTCGAAAAAAAAGGAGCACATGGATCATGAAGAATTGAGATCTCGAATGTGTGAGACATTCTTATTACCTTGACCTGATCTTGTAGATTATGAGATCAATTGATGCACCAATTCAGCATGGCGGCACAAAGAATGGTATTAACATAAAAGTGAAAACTTATCAAGGATCATGCCTCAAAAGCTTGACATGATGCATGTTGTTTCTATGAAAGTCTATAAATAGGCATGTGTAATCATCGATAGGGGTCAAGAAATCAATGATACAATTGTAGTTCTTTCTTCCTTTATATTCTTAGGAGGAGGAGTAACATAGTTTCTTCATCGTCTCGAGCCTAATACCTTATCCATTTTTTCCCTCTTGAGAACAAAGATCAGAGTTCTCTCACACACTCCTTTCATCTTTTGATACTACAATCTCATACAACGTGTTTTATCATTCGTGTAGAACTGTGAATTCAAGCGGCAACACATTTTAGCATGCTTGATAGGGACAATCACGCATACTTGCTATGATACCCAATCTATCTAGACTTGTTCCAGCCAAGTGTACTCGACAACTTCTTTCAGTGCATATACATATCATCATTCATCACCATCACCATACTAGAGCTCCTGGGTTCTTGGCCTAAATGATCCAATTGTCCATCCACCACCCATTCACAAGGAGAATGTGTCAACTATGCCTCATGTTCAAATAAATGAAGATGTTGTTCTTGAATGCCTTTGATCATCAGTTAATGATTGGTTATAGAGATAGTTTGGGGATCTTCAAACAATGTTGTTCAACTAAATGATTGAAACTATGCCCACAATGACCGTCAATCACGTGGCTACCATTCTAGATTAGGATATGTTTATCGATAAACGAAGGCAAGTTGTAGAAGCAACCACCCAAATGACATTCCAACAAGCATCAATGTTTGATACTTAATATAGAGAGCTAGAATATTATGTAACCATACATAGCTTGAGGATTTTATTTGCAATACGGATGAGTCAATATCACTTGGTGATCGTCCGAGTTTTTTGTTATAGCCTCATCTTTTCAAACATCACCTATTATCCATCAAATGTTGTGAGGGAATTGGTGGCCCAAAATATATTGGCTATATGGTTGGAGGGAAACCGATCTCCACTTGAGCAGCTATGAAGCTCATGGTATTTGATGATGCCATAGAATGAGATCCTAGATAGGTATCCCCAGCATTTCGTAAGCACCCCATGTGTATGTCCTTGAGCTTGGCATGTGGTGTGTCTCGACAGCTGAACTAGTCTAGGAATATGTTGTTCATCCAATGCCTTAGATTTTTTCACACTCTATTGTGATAGAACAAAGCAACAAAACAAGTTTGTCTTCCGCATAATTGATATAGGTAGGAATGGATTTGCATCAGTCTTAATTTTCTTATTTGTAAACTTAATACGTCCACCTCTAACAACTTGTTGTATAATTGAGCAAAACTTAACACATTGATTTACGTCATGAAAAGTCATATTATGCTACTTACAATATCGAGGTATCTTCTTGAGCTCTTCTTAGCTTCTTAGGATGGCACCAAATGCTCTTCTAACAAACATATTTATTGATCCTTTAGAAGTAAATCAAAAATTTAATTGGCTTTCAAGATATCAAAAAGTCATGGTTCTTTCTCATTGACTTCTTTCTCTTTTCATTTTAGGGGTCGAAGAGGATTTCAGACATAAGGAGATCCTTATGTTAACTCAACAAACATGACTTCAATTAAGTCGGACTTATCATCAGTATCCTGCATCATATCTTCTAAGCAAGAAATCAAAGCCCATAATTGATTACACCTTAGGATTTCTTGTTTGTTATTGATGCATCCAAGGTATTGAGGATGTAATCGACTTTTGTCACTCGGTTAGTGAGTTGGACTAAGGTTGGAAAAAAATGCAATGCTAAACCCTTTTTTATCTTTGTATGTATGCAATTTCATGCAAATGTCACATATTGAGATTTGGTGAATTGCGTATGATAACGTGTGACCAATTCATGAAATTTCTTGAAAAAGACCTCCACAATTTCTCCAACTTTATGGCACAGATTCATCAAGTTTGTCGGTATTGGTTGAAGATGAATCTTGTTGTAGTGTTTGAGAAACACCTTTGCCTTTTGCATTTCATCTCATGTTTGATTCGTGAGATCAGACATGAAAATCTTGAGTTTAGAAAATTCATTATCGTTCAATTCTCCATACTCAAGAGTAAATCAAGCTAAATGCTTCTCTTGATATTTACTAACTTGTCTAAAAAAGGTGGTAAACTTAACTTTGAAACCCCCTCGGAATTGATACAAGCCTATCAACCCAATCATGGTAAGACTTACTATCAACTTCATTATCAGGTGTTTGGGACTCAATTCCACTCATGTTCCCAACCAAGTCAATAACCCATCATGGTACATCGGTGCATCTTCTAATTATTATGGTTGATTCGGTATATGATTACTAATACAAACCAATGACGTGCTAGTAAGAGTGAAGCCTAGTAAGGTTGAACCTTAAATTGATATACCAAATTTTACGAGAGAATTGGTGGCCCAAAATCTGTTGACTATGCAATTGGAGGGAAACCTATCCCAACTTGCGCAACCATGAAGCCTAGGGTAAGTAGTAGTGCCTATAATGAGATCCTAAATAGGTTCTCCTATGCATTTGGTAAGCACTCCCGACATATTAGATGGTGTCGATGTAACATAACACTTATATGTGTAGTAGCCATGAACCTCGGAGTAACTGGTAGGATCATAGAATGAGATCCTAGATAGGTACTCGTGACATTTGGTAAGCACTCCATGCATATGTCCCCAAGATTAGCACATGTGGTGTCTCAACAAACAAACTTGTCTACGAAGATCCTGCTTATCCAATGTCTTCGATTTTTCATGTAACATGACATGTTCTAGTCTTGTTAGATCAAGAGATATATGTGATGATGATTTTCTTCCATCGCTCAGAATGATTTAAGTTTGTTTTTCACGCTTCATTGTAATAGTGCAAAGCAGTAAAATAAGACAATCTTCTGCTACAACTGATATAGGCAAAAATGAATTTACATCAATCCCAAGTTTCTAATCTATAAACTTAAGATATCCATCTCTAATAGCCATGGGATAAGCATGATCTTCCTAGACCAGTTGTTTGTCTAGATGCCCCATGCCCCAAGCTCAAGGACATACACACGAGAATCCTTGGTTTTGCCAATCAAAGCCGCAATAAAATATGGGTTTCAACCATTGCCATGCAACCAATTTTGTCATGAAAGAGTTGCCATGAGTCTATAGTAATGGCAACCCATTGTTCATGATCTTGAAATAGTCTCGAGAGAGGGAGCTTAGCCAAGATCAATGTTTCGTCAATGTCATTGACATCCTCCTCAAACCATCGAGGTCTGGGTATATAATGGTCCGACTTGGTTAGATAATTTGTTAGACAAATAATTTTTTATTAAGGTCAGACAATCAAGTCTTGAACCAATGCCTTGATAGTTGAGCAATGGCTAGAGAATTCTCAGTCGAGTACTCGATTCTCATTTGATCATTGGTTGATTACTCATACCTAAAAGTAACATGCTCAACGAAAGAGGCTTAGTATAAGAGAAGTTAGAACGTGATGGCTCTTTGATCATGAGATACATTATGTAAATGATCATTCTCGAGTCATCACAAACTTAGACAAGGGGTCGAAGCACAATTATCCCATAGACGGGGATAACACATTTGACATTCATAGGAAAACATACCTCAAATAGATATAAGGGATTCTGAATCATCAAGTTCTCTCGTAAAAGATTCTACAAGGGTAGGCAAGTGAAAAGTGAATACCGAGAATGCTAAATCTAAAGGGAGTCTATATTTTCTGCTCGAAGACCTAGATGAGTGGGCCGAGGTAGTTCTCAATGAATGGAGGAATAATTGGTTGGTTGTTGGTTCAAAAAAGGTAGATACAAGATGGAGGCTAGAGGCCCTCACTACCTTATGGTGAGAAGGACTTCATGCATACATGACAAACCGCACAAAGTAGGTTGAGGGACTAGAGAAAGAAGCTTAAGAGTAAAATGAGGATATGATGGAGCTGGATATATTCATCACAAATTTTGAGATAAAACATATTGCAGAGACTAGGTCAAATGCCTACTAGTTTTTGAGATATACAAGAATTGTTGTGAATTACACAAATCGTTGTCGACCGAGATTTTCAAAGGGTCACATGTGCAAATTAGCAATAACCAAGGTTTGAAAGAAGTTGTCGAGGATGACCACTTTTCGGATTAGACATACATATCAAATGAAGACTTTGGTGATGATCATGAGGATCCTTTGTACTTTTTGAATTACTATTTTGTTGATAAGATTTTTGATGTTCGTCTAGTTCCAGAAGATAACTTTCTAACAAATGAACTTGATTGAGCAGCTTTAGTTAATAGTGTTGACATTTCGATGGTATTGGAGAAACCATAAGAAGTTGCAATAGGACATTTACAATATTAAACCATAGTAGTGAATGATCAATCTTTTAAGCGAGTTTTCATAGATGGTAATGATGTATTGAATGTGATGTCGAGTAACACATTGTGATAAATCAGGAGGACACCTTTTGATTTAATTCTAATGAACCTCAAGATGTTGAGCTTATTATAAGCTCGAAGACCTAAGGTATCCTTTTCTTCATGGTCGATGCTCATTTGAGTTATTTCCTTTTGTGTGGAAGAGATTGGATACACTCAAATTGCTGTGTGTCCTTGACCTTTTAAGAGGGTTTTCATTGATAGTGGTGGTGTATTAAATATGATGTCGAGTAATACATGATGGTAAATCGAAAGGATACCTTCCGATTTAATCCCAATGAACCTCAAGATGTCCAATTTTTTATGGAAATCATCAATTACCATTGGAGCCATAGCTATTGAGCTTATTGGATGCTCAAAGACCTCAACTACCCCTTTCTTTATGGTTGATTCCAATTTGGGTTATTCTTTATTACTTAAAAGAGATTGAATACACCCAAATACTCTTGATATTACATTAGAAGTTGATACTTTTGATTGGCAAAATGATCGAGATCATTGATGCAAAGGAAAATCCTGTCTCAACTGATATTAAGGCATTCAAAGTGTTATTTTATTCATCTTGAGTGAGTCTAATCGTACCTGAGGTCCTAGAAGAGATGGGGTCCTGTCAATTAACTACTCATGGTTTTATCTTTGATTTCAACCATTACGTAAAGTTACTCATGAATAATCAATTCCTAGTTGTCCAAAATTATTTCTAGAAGTTGAAAGCATCTCATGTTGCCAAACCACTTAAGGACAAGTAGAAAATTGACCCACTCTCGTAGTTTTGCCATTGTCAAAGGGGAAACAACATTCAATTGTCCCAACCAGAAGGATGAGTTAGGTTTCATCTCATATCCCCTAATACATGTGAATTTGACTTTACAAGGAATAGTCAGACCGACAAAGATAGTGTTATCATGCCTAACGAGAATGGTTCACAATTGGTTGAGTTGCTTAAGCAATACAAAGGTTGCTTCACTTGAAAATATCATGAAATGTTGAGTTTATCCTAAGATTAGTTGAGTTTACCATTCCATTAAAAGTAGGGATAAAATGATATAGATAACCAACGAGAAGATTCAAACCTAAGATGCTTTTAGCCATCAAGAAGGAGATACAATATCTTTTGGAAGTCAAGTTCATCACAACAACCAAATACCTAGATTGGTCATCTAATATTGGTTTTATCATTAAAAAAATAGAAAATTGTAAGTGTGTATTGATTATCATAATATTAATTTAACTACTCCAAAAGATCAATATATCATGCTAATGATAGCTATGTTGATCGATGCAACAATTATCCATGAGATTTTATTGTTTATGGATGATGCCTCAAGATATAACTAGATTAAGATAAATCGAGAGGATACACACAAAACGACATTCTAATACTCAGGAGCATTAGGGATCTAAACGTGGATAGTAATGTTGTTTGGACTTAAGAATGCTGGCATCATATATCAACAATTGATAAACTGATTTTTTCATGATTTAATCAGAAAAATAATAGAGAATACATTGATGATATTATGGTCAAGTTTCAAACAATATTTGTTCGATCTGGAACAAGCTTTTCAACGAATGCGGCATCATTTGAAAATGAATCATAACAAGTATGTTTTTGTAGTTTTCACTAGACATTTCTTAGGTTTTCTAGTAAATAACAGAGGAATCAAATTTAACCCAAACAAGTCCAAGGTCATCATTGATGCTCGACCGTCCAAGATAAAGCAGGAATTATAAAGCTTGATCGAGCAAATTAGTTATCTATATTTTATTGTTAATATCTTAGGAAGATGATCCTTCTAACAATAAAACTTAAGTTGAAGGATGTGGACGACTTCATTTGGAGTGTAGAGAAACAAATGATGTTTGAGAGAATCAAGAAGTATTTAGCAAGACCACATGTATTGATGCACTCAATTTCTAAGAAACCGTTAAAATTGTATATAGATGCTATGAAATTTTTTATCGATGTCCTATGCTGAGGACAATACTGGGTGAGCTATTTTCTATCTGAATTGGTTTCTTACGAATGGAGTCTTGATATTCTCCAATTAAAAATGTTTGGCCTTGTATCACATATTATAAAATTATAACATTATTTTCTTACAACAGAAATACATGTGATAACTGAAATTGATATTTTACATTATCTCTTTGGCCACCCAACTCTCTAGGACAAGTTAGTCAAATGTGCAATCAAGTTACTTGAAACAAGGTAGTGAAGGGTCAAGCAGTGGTTGATTTCTTTGCATATTTTGTATGTAACGAGGTCATGATCCTTTAGACATCACACACAACATGATAGTCGAGCAACCGTGGTAGATTGTGTTTGATGAATCGAAGTGCAATTGAGCATAGAAATTAGTGTTTGTATAATCTTCTTGACTTGGAAAGCAAGTATGTTCACGGTGTCCTTGGAGTCAAACCTTACCAATAATGAGGCCGAATATTAGGCCTTAGCTGGTGCAAGAAAGGTAGAGATTCATGGTAATTTTGAAGTTGTACTAAGCCAATTGACGGGGATTACCAATGACTTAATTCTAGCTTATTGATGAAAATCAGGTGGCGAATAATTTAGCCCAAACTACTTCGTACTATAAGGCAATTCATGAGCACCAAACAGTGATAGCCTCGATTTAGGAGATAGAAAAACCTCATGATTGAACAGATTTGTTGGTGAAATATTGAAATCAACCTTTATAATATCCAAATGTTAAGATTCGGCATAAAGCATTAAGCTATACCTTGTTGGATATTGAGTTGTATAAGTGAAGCCATTAGGATTTGCTTTGAGGTGTTTGAGTAGGATTGAAGCTCATATGGTAATGATTAAAGCTCATGAAGGCATTTGCGGGGCTTATCGGGCCCTACAATGAAGTGACTAATATACCTTTATGAGTATTATTGGTCAACAATGCATCAACACTATATTAATTTTGTAAAAAGATGACAATAGTACCAATGTTTCAGCCCTTTATAGAAAGAACATGCGGTAGAGTTACAACCAATTATAAAACTCTCACCATTTCAAGGTTGAGCCATGAACTTATTAAGAATATTCATTTGAAATCATCAAAAGGGCATATTTTCATTATAGTGACTACATATTACTTCGTGAGTTGAAACCTAATCATTAAAAGTGGTGACCCAAGACGATGTGATCAAGTTCATCAATGACTATTATCTTTCAATTTAGAATTTTGCAAACAATCATGGCCGACCAAGAGACTATGTTTATAGGAAAAAAGATAATAGGTTTTCTCGAGAGCTTTGGTGTTAAGTTGGTACATTCAACTCCTTATTATGCATAGGCAAATGGTCAAGTTAAATCTATCAACAAAGTGATTATTGATTTAATTAAGAGATAACACAAGATTTTATTAGAGGTCGGAAACTCCAAGGCTTCGATGACTGTCATGACTTTGTTTCATCTTACATATGGACATGATGCAATATAAATTATGAAGATTAATATAAAATCTTTATGAGTAGTCAAGCAGAATAATTTGCAATGTGATGACTATTGACAGTCATGATGGAACTTGATTCGGTGGACGTAGATCACTTGATGGTATAAGACAATTTACTTATTAATATATTTTATGTGAATTAGTTCTGAGAAGGATATTTAGTTTGGAAGACCATTCTACTAGTAACCCTAGAAGACCAACAATTTAGAAAATAGTCTCTCAATTAGGATGGACCGTATATAGTAACAAAGGTTTTACTAGATAGGATGTATAGACTGGCACAAATCAAAGTGAAAGAACATGCAAAGAATATAAATGACAAATACTTGAAGAAGTATAATCTTTCAATTTGAAAAAGACAATTTATTTGAAGAACTCAATGAATATAAATATATAGTTATCAAAAGAATTACAAAGAATAAAAGAAGAAAGAGTCAATCATTTATCTATGAGAAATGTTTATCAAAGGCAAAAACGGTTCTTGACCATGCTAATTCACCTTAGAACAGATATAATAACTACGAGAAAGAATGTCAATATAGCCCTTGAATATATATGTGTATATATATATATATATAGAGAGAGAGAGAGAGAGATTTTGTCACCTAACTTGGTTTCCTCAGTTTGTGCTCGACTCAGCTTAGACAAACTACAATAACTTGGTGAATGAATCACGAGCACTCTTTCTCACCTACGCATACATATACACACATAATACACACTCATGGGAAAATATTCACTAGTAACATATCTATCCATTGTTTTTTGGTGATACGAGTATAATTTAAAAGTTTTAAGGATTTTCGAAAAAGTATATATAAGATAATGTTATTACATTCATGCCTTTGAAAAGTAATAGTCTAGCATGAGTAAACAATGTCAATAATGAATAGGATCCAATTATATATATATATATATATATAACAAAAGTTTTTGTTCACCTTGTCTAACTTGGTGTGTTTAGTTTGTTCTTTCCTAACCTCAAATAAGCTACAAGATCTGGACTTGGCGAATGTGTCGCGAGCGACCCATGTTTGGCTCATTCAACAAGGCCTAGAGACTGAACAAATTGGATTCCACAAGCATTTATCTACACTAATGGATCCAATGCAGATCTCACTTCAACCATATGGGTTGGATATCTGACCCGTATTCCCACGATCCAGATTGGAGTTGGACTCCTTACACATTGAAGGGCAGTCCCCTCAGAGAAGGCATCAAGCGGCAACGCAGTGGCGCATTTAAGGAAATTAAGTGGAGCCCTGGCCCTCCATGACAGCGGGTAAGGGAGGGGCAGTTTAGGAAAAGTGGTCAGGGGTAACAAATCCGTTATAAGGGAGTCGCCGCTGCATCGATCGAATCGGGGGGAAAACGATGGGGACAAAACGCGCGCGCAATAATTCGCCGATCCGTAATTTCAGGAGCAACCGTCTTCACCTCGACGGTCGACCATTTCTGCGCTGCCCGATGGACCAAACCGCTAGCGGTTTGGCTCGATTCGAATCGTCATGTTCGGTTCGTGACCTAAACGGACCAAGCCCCATGCTTCGGTTCATGACCTGTACGAACCAAGCCATGCTCATCGAGTGGGGGCGAAATGCCTCCTCGACCACTTAAGGTGGGGCGAACTATGTATGTTATCCATGGATTCATGGATTCTATCATATCTTGTAAGTTTTTATTGGTTTTTTGAATTTCGGGTGGATCGGCTACCCCACCTCTCACCTCAATGTAGATCCACCACTGCATTTACAGTTTGATGAATGTAAATGAGATTTGATGTAAGCAAATGTTAAACCATATTAACCCATATATATACATACATACATACATATATATATAAATATACATACATATATATAGTGGTTTGACTTGATTTGAATTGTGTTAAGCTTGTTCATGTTCGGTTCATGATCTTAAACGGACTAAGGCCATGCTCATCGAGCCATAATTTTTTTGTAAGGTGGGATGAACTGCCTATTCAACCATTTGAGGTGGGGCAAACTATGTATTATATCTGGGATTCAATCATATCTTGGAAGTTTTCATTGGTTTTTCGAATTTCAGGTGGGGCGGCCACCCCAACTCGCCAGTTCCGCTTAGCTCGTATAAGCTTGTTCCTGTTACCTCTTTTCATAGTCATACCTTACATAATGAGATTTAATGCATCTAAATGTTAATCCATATTGTCCCAAATGATTATAATCGAATATCAGGCCTCTTAAATTTTACAAAAAGATCGCAAATTTTTAAATCCTTGGTTAATTTCCAATAAATAAATTAAATATACTGAAAATCGTAGATGGAGAATTGCATTTTTTAACTTTAACAAGCAGCTCACGCCCAACTCGTCTAACCCAGTTGGCGCCCAGCTCAATGCTGGTCAAGACAAGCATCAAGACAAATATAAACAAACCTACAATCCCTCAACATCCCAGATGGCCCTATTATCAGCCTTAGCTCTCTCTCTCTCTCTCTCTCTCTCTCTCTCTCTCTCTCTATATATATATATATATATATATATATATATAGAGAGAGAGAGAGAGGGGGGTGGAGGGAAATAGAGAATATTTGGTGCATAATCTTTTACAAATATTTTAACTCTCTGATCTTTGAGATCGATGGTAGAGATTTGAATGAAATGTATAATTGTATTTATTTACTTGCATTTAATGCATATAGATACATTAAATTTAAAATAATTCGAATATCTACCATCGATCTTAAAAATTGAATGGTAGAAATACAAGACTATACACCAAAATGCATTATACAATTAACATGCACTATATATACATATATAGAGAAATTGGTATATGCTAGTATTCTTAGATACTAATATATATCCAAACAAATCTCAACATAGAAGGTTGAGATTTGAAATTTAAAAATCATATTACATTGTACTTGCAAAAAGTATATATGTACTTGCTACTTTATAGATTCAAATCTCAACCATTCATCCTACAAAATGGATAGTTGAGATTTGTTTGAATTTATTATCACTTAACGGTGCTATATATTTATTTTGATGATGATGCTAGAGATTTGAATCTATAAAGTGAAAGGTACATATGTACTTTTTGCATGTATACTATATACTTTTGTTTTTTCTCTCTCTCTAGAGAGAGTATGGTACTTGCAAATAGCATAGATAGGTCAATGTATACTCTATATGCAATGTAAAGAGTGGTTCATTTCAAATCAATGCACATTGTTAGGTACGAAAGATAATCATATTAATGTGTACTAGGAAAGATAAGTGTGGTACTCTTTTTGAGATTCAAATTTATTGATTACTCACAATACGATGAGAAATTGGGTTGACAGTTAGATGTTATTGACCCGAAATTGCGATCCACTTAATTAAATCATATCTTTATATGTCTCTTATGTAATAGGCCCAAACCCAACACCAAATCCATATAGTATGATGGATCTATGGTAATTGGATCCCTAAATACAAGCATGTGACAATATCTAACCCAGTAACAAAGAGAATTACAAGCAAAGTTTCTTGCATGTAAAAGAAACAATCAATGGGATTTGATCCGAATCCAATTGATGTCCAAACTAATGTAATGCCCCACTTTTTAAAATAATCTGAACAGGAAGATCAATATCCAATATTACCTGCTTTCGCTTCTAACAGAATACGGTGATCATATTATTTTCGAATTTTCTATAAGGCAGCAAAAAATAAGAGGATTTATGCTTGAAATGGATATTTGAGATGCATTTAAAATAACTTAGTTACTTTTATTGGAAGAATTCGCAAGTTTGATAACTTTTCACAAATGAAAAGATTTGGAGATCAAACATGTTCTAGACTTATCTCCATACAGCGGTTCTGGGTAAAACATTCGCCCCAAACTGAAAATGGTAGTTACTTGGTTCCGGTTCCAGTTCGAATAAAGAAACCGAAAACCAGAAAAAGGTAAAGAAAAACAAAGAAAAAACTTATAAAATGGAGCCAGGCTGCGAACAACCAGTTCCAGTTCCAGTTCCGGTTCCAAGGAAGAAGGAACCACAACAGAATCGTGATTTGGTTATGGTTCCAACTCTTGTTTGCCGGTTCATTTACGACCAGTTTTTCCCAACTGACCACGTCTACTCCATTTAATTCAAGAGTTAAACTGAATTAGTGAAAATGGTTTCCAAATCTCTATTTCTATGCAAAGAATTATTTGCTAAAGCCCTTTATAATCAATAAATACATCAAGGAAAGCTAAGAATGAAGATAATCTCATTAACAATCTTTTAATTGCATCATAGAACTATTATTACCAACTATTATGTTACTAAAGATGCTGAGGTAAGCATATGTAAAGAGGTTGATGTAGGTCTAAAGTAAATATGTGACATACGATGAGGTTATTAGAGAAAAAGTTGGCATGATGCATCAATAAAAGATCAAAAGTGAGCAATGAGCTTAAAGTGAGATTTTTGAAAGGCAACTTTAGAAGGAAAGAACGAAACAATGCCTAATAGAGCACAAGATCAAATGAAACAATGTCTAAGAATCCATGTAGCTGACCCTATTTACCATGAAAAAAGCTTGCTTTCGGATTTGATAAGCTTCAAATGGTCTTTGAGCTTTCAATATTTTTCTATGTCACGATGAAATTTTTTGATTAAACATCTTATTTAGAATTATTAATTTATATGGAAGACAGCACTAGATATTCAAGTTCACCCCAAAGTCACAAAATTAAAGAAAGCCAGTTCAATCACAATATATAATGTTATTGAGCTGCTTGAGATATGTAGACAAAGAGCAAAGTGATTGCCTTTGTCAACCAAACTTCATAAATGTACATCTTTTCTTTGTTTGCTCTAAACCACCAGCACCGGGAAGCGAACAAAGACCCACTTAATCCGCTTCGAGTTGAGTCGGCCCATTGTGGGGTAAAGCTCTCCCATCACTGGGTTTTCCATTCGCAAGATTCAAACTTGAGACCTTGCTTAAGGGAAACAATCAAACAAGTGCCAAACCACTTGAACCAACCAAGTATTGGTCACAAATGTACATTTTAATTACCCAATCAAGTGGCAAGTTGAATATTTTACTCGGTTATTACGAATAACTGAGCATGACACATCTAAGTCGTACAAGTAAAGAGATCTATTAATGAATAGTGATCAAATTGAACCCTGAGCCACGCAAAGAGAAATAACTAACTTGATTATGGGGTTGACTCATTGGTTGAAGGTCTTGAGTTTGATACCGGGGCTGTACATCTGGCCGTGGCCTCCCCGTTGTACCCAAAGGGAAAAAACTGAGCCCTAGATTGCAAACAATGGTTTTGATTGATAACAAAGAAAGAGAATTCTTAGTTCAATGCTCCACCTTAATGACAAATAGAGGATTAACCAAATTCTATTGGGCTTAACTCATAGCGGCGATTTATGAAAGAACAAAAACATGCTAAATTGTATCCTGTAACTTTTACCGTTGATGTTCATTGACAATGAGTGCTAGGATCGAGAACAGATACAATTTGATGGGGATGATGGTTTACCAAAATCCAACTTGATACAGTATTGTGTAAACAGATTCAAGATGAGATTCAGAGTCTGATTTGAGAGAGCAAAACCAAATCCAAAACTTTAATTTGGAGAGCCATAGAATATACCTGAAAACTCCGAGTTTGCATGCTGTCACTGGTCATGTATGTGGTTTCGGATGCTGAATCCAAACAATCCAAAATAGCATCAATTGGCACCCAATTTGGGCCTCTATAGTCACAAGTTGGCTCTGAGTTTTTGAGAGTTATTTGTGGTTGCTTGTGACAACATGGTACCTAAAAAATCTCATGGCAATGGAATCAAAGTAACTGAACTAAAGAAAGGGATGGATAGAGATGTCAATTGGGGCTGGGGGTTGGGGATGGGCATACCTGGCCTGTCCTGAACCTTAACAGGGTGAGTACGGGCATATATATATATATATATATATATATATATATATATATATATATATATATATATATATATATATATATATATATATATATATATATATATATATATATATATATATATATATATATTTGTGTGTGTGTGTGTGTGTAAGGCATCTTATCCCCATACCCAAACTCGGGCTTGACCTGGTCAGGTATTCCCCACCTCAATCGGGTCGAGGTTGGGCCAATATTGCTATCCTTAGGGATGTATAGAAACACATATGGTGCTTTAGTTGTAACCCAATGTTCATCGAGCATGTTACCACACGAACTAGTTGATGCACACACAGACAGTTGGATCTACATTGAGGAAATAACCCACGGTTTTTAGCCGTAGCATATTATCTAGACTTTTCATGGGCTATAGTATGAGCTTTCCCCTGACCACAAAACGATCATGGCAGCCCATGGGGAAACAAGATGAGCTGCCTGTGGTTCGGCTTGTTCAGCTTGTATCAAGCTCTTCTGTTCAGTTGCCCGTAGTTACCTGAACAGGCTATGAATGTGGTTTTTTATATGAACTGGCCTCATATAGCTGGCCCAGTTGAGTCTCTCTCGCTCTCTCTCTCTCTCTCTCTCTCTCTCTCTCTCTCTCTCTCTCTCTCTCTCTCTCTCTATTCACACACACACACACACATATATATATATATAGGGAGAGAGAGAATCAGATTGGTTGAACAGGAAACAGGCCATGGGTCCACTTCAGTCCACAATCTAGACCAGGTTGGAAAAAAATGGTGAAGAACCGACAAACTGGCTGATTGGACCGAAACCAAGAACCAGGAACCAGGAACCGGTCGGTTTTGATGCACTTGTTGACAACTAGATGAGCCCAAACAACCTATGCTCGGGTCATTGAGCTTGTTTAACTAAACCTGAAAATTGTCTGGATGATATGATACTGATTCTAATATGGTATAGAATAGATTTTCGATCTTTATTAAAAGCTTTCTGTGAAAATGGTATACATGATCCCCAAACACTGCTTTTATTAATTATGCAGGTTTCTCACTTACCTCCACTACTGGGACATACATGATAATTTGTGTGCCTGAATTGCTTATGCCAACTTCCCTTGCTTCATCCTCATTCTGTGCAGCTGCTCGTAACACTTCCTTAAACTTACTTATCTTGTCCTCTAGCTTGAACAGTCTTTCCATCAGATCAAAGAGCGTCTGCTTCTTGGCATTCCTCTCACACACCTTAGAAGCTGCTTTGGATGCTGAAGAAGGATCCCATGTTGCTCGGCTTCCAGAAAGCCTCGCCCTTTTCTTTCTTAGAGGGCCTGAAACCATATTTCTAAACCAGAAACTGACCTGGAAAAGCCATGTCATAACAATTTAGTTCAGGAGATGAAGCCAGAGGAATGATATATTCAGAACTATGTCATATCATTGAATATCAGACCTAAGTATCAAATGCTCAAATTCAGGACTTGGCGGAGGCTAATGTTGGGGATGTACTGAATCTCAGCCAAAGATGAATATTACTTAATTACTATGGGTTATTAGCAATAATATACTATAAGAAAAGTGATAGCCATTACAATGAAAAGGGAAAGGCATAATGACTAACGAAACGAACAAGGTGAGGGGAATCTCTAAAGCGTATATTCGTTTTCTGGCATCTGCTTTGTAACCCAGACATCTAAAACTTTAAGAAAAACTCACTGTCATTGAATCCACAAATAGGAAAGCTTCCATCTTACAGACTTGAATAGGGAAAATGCAGAATTCAACATAATAAAGCATGATAATATGACAGTTAACAAGCTTTTCGTTCCAAGGGTAAAAGATTCAGGCTTTTCCAGCTTGTTCATTTCCGGTCTTATTCTCTCAGATCCTTTTACAGAGACAAGTTCGATAAATAACTCTAACACCAGTTAGAAAATGCAAGTCCCAGAGCAAAGTTAATGCCAAGAAAAGGAAAAGACAAATTTGCAAAATAACTCTAGGTTCGTCTAAGTTTATATGACAGGAGATTCCAGTTTAACTCATTCATCGGACCATACATACTAATCTTGATGCGAAATTCAGCTTGCCGCACCTTGTTGTATCCATGTCCATGTGACAGGCCCAAGGCCATCGTATGGTTCAACATCTGCATTATAGTTTCATTGTCCTGAAAGATGCTAACATGGTCCTGCTGTCCATTACTTAAACTATTATGTAAGGAAGAATGTTCACTATTCACTTAACAAATCAAGAGAAATTCTGTGCTTCAGCCGAACAAAGAAAGGCGCATAAAGAATAACCAGGGAAAAAAAGTCCAGTGGCTTGATCAGAGATGAAGGAAGCTCTAGTCCGTAGCCATTGATCCAATCCATTCATGCCTCTTGGGAGCAAGCTCAAAGATTTCCAAACGATAATTGATTCATGATAGTTTATGTACAAGAGCCCACTCACCTGGCAATAGGGTACATGCAACCGTCTTGATAACCTACGCTTGAGAGACACTGAAGGTTTCTGATTCTCAAGAAATACAGACTGAAGTGTCTGCAGAATAAGATACAATTTCAAATGGAACCTTGTCAAAATATTTGAAAATAATGGCATGGGAAATATCATATATTGGAGAGCAAGTTTTTATCCACATTATTTAGGCAGGCAACAAGTTTTCCTAATTATAGGGTGCTAACTGACATTAAGAAGTCCAATAAGAGAGCATTCTTTATGCATGTTCAAACTACCTCAATTACATTCTGTGGCAGAAAAGCTGGTCTTTTCCTTTCTTTCTCCAAGGAAACATTCATTTTTGACCTCCTCCTGTAAACTTTCTCTGAGCTTTCAGAAACTTGGACCCTGGATACAGTAGGTGGAGAGCTTGCAAGAGGCAAGGCGGCTGCTTGATCTACATCAGTAGTCTTCGTCATTTCTCCCATTTGTGCAGTACTCTGATATTCTTTTGTAGGTTCTTCCTGTAATCGTTGATGAAAGTGCTCTTTTCAATTTCAGAACCAGACGAGAAAGTGGAAACATTTAGTTCCAGAGTGAAAACTAACAGGAATCTTAATCTCTTTAAAACATCTTGAGTTTGAACGATATGGATACACATTACTTCACAGTCATGGACATGAACCATCATTCTGAATGTTGATCCTCAAATTGAGAAAGAAATCATGGTAGAATCTCTTTGTTGATGGTATAAGCATAACCTAGAATACCATTCCCAGATGAAGCTAATCTGACATTTCACTACTAGACCAACTAAATGAGTCCGGCCCTTTGCTTTTCCTTTATCAAGTATCTATACACAACAGGACAGGTTGCTCTCATACATAAGTTTAATGGAACTAATATAACCTGCTGGTTTTAAATGTTCCTAATTGGAGGTGTCAAAAACCATCAGTGTCCGTGATTCAACAGAACCTCTTGGAGTGATGCAGTGGTCAGGAAGACATTTTATTTGGCAGTAAGGGGATGGTTTTCCCGAATGCCAAATCAGTAAGTGATTTTTGACGATGATAACATGCAAGAAGAGGGTGAAATTAGATAGTTGCAGACTACTACTTGAGGAGTGACTTCAAGAGCGCAACCACCCTGGGTTTTCTGTTGGTTCCTTCCATAAATGGGACCTACTAAAAACCCAAGCTCCTTGAATAGGAGAAGAAAAGCCTTCGGTTATCAGCCAACAAAACCTAGTTTAGGGAAAGGTTTGGTTTTCATGTTAGAATTCAGTTCAAGTTTGAAAGCTCAAGTATGTTGAAGAAAAGATTTCGCAAATGTCATCCAAGATGAGGATTCTAAATCTGACCATCGGATAGAGGAAAATGGTCTCAAGCATCAGCGGGTTCAGTGAGAAGTTTATGCTTGCCTGAAGTTGAGAGGATATTGTATTACTTGTACTAACCTTGCTACAAGTTACTGTAAGCATATATTTTCTACTGTACAACATATACAAAGAAGCTAATCCCAAAACAACTAAAAATAACATTTATACTTAACTTCAACTACCACTAAGGGCTGAAAGACAAAAAAATTTGAGGTGGTGTATAAACACTATTAGAAGGTGAACTGATATTTTCTATTATTTCTTTTACGTACGCAAGCACAAAGTCCATAGGCAGACAATGCCATGAGCATCCACAAATTAGAAGGAATATGAACAATTTCTTTTCAAAAGTTATCTTTTGTTTATAAGAGATGGCATGGACCTGATAAAACTTGGATCATATATCCAGATAAAAAAACAACTAAAGTTCATGGTTGTTTATTTGAGAGTCATGCAGGGGAAGAAGCATATTAAAACTTTGATTTGTGCTCATTAAATGCTTTTTATCAACCAGAAATGACAAGGTAATATAGCCTAGAGAAGGTCAACACTCATTATGGCAGTCATGGACTCCCAGTGACAAAAAAAGAAGAAGATTGATGGTAATAGAAACTAATACTTGATTTAAACTAGCATACTAAATGGTTCGATATTTATTACGTGAAGGAGACAACCTGCGAAGGTCATGTGACCATTAAATGGACAAAAATCTTCTCTTTCCTATTTTCTGACCAAGCATGCGTAGATATTGAAAGCAATTTAGAAAATGATGGAGTGAATCAGATGCACCATTTTCAGGCAATTGGAAGCTGCTGACACGAGAAATTTAAATAAATGGAAACTGGAAACAATTCAATTCAACAACGTTACCAATTTAGCATAGTTATCAACTTATCATATACCAAACACATTGGAAGCATAACATCACCTTTCTCGATTTGAGTGCTGTATATCTAGCATTTTTAAACCACTTGTTAACCTGCCAATAGAAAATTGTGAAATTTCAAAAAAATGTATTATGAAAAATAGGTTTATAAGAACAACTCACGACATAAAAGCAAACATATCATCTTTACATAGTATGAGAAGGGCCATCTGAGACATCCTAGTGGTACATCATTCGATCAAATGAATGAAATATATGGAAAGTTTGCGAATAATTCACATTTCATTTCATGTAGCACCATGATGGGATTAAATAACTTGGAAGAAGTAAAAACCCATCAGACATTTTGACAAACTTCTTAGATTGCAAGAAAATAGGACCTGGACCCCCATAGTGTGTCAGTTTGGGATCACCTAAACGCTTATTCCCTATAAACAGTTGCAGTCCAACAATGAGGCTTTCTTTTGATACCTTCTCATATGGAAGATTCAACTGCTTCGACAACGTCTCTTTAAACTCTTTTGTTGGGAGCTCATTTTCAGTGAATGCTGCACGAAGCTTCTGCTTTATTCAACAGGAAGGCAAATTAAACTTGTGTCACTAATTAACAACATAGATGCAAAAACGTATATTTGAGACAAGGGAACTAGGTTTTCCAAAATTTGATAAATTCCAATCCATGCCCAGCAGAATGTGCTTAGTTGCCTCTAAATACAAGAAATAATGCAGATCAATATGCGAATAAAGTCAAAGAATATTAAACATTTACCTCAGCTGCATTGGAAGGAATCCTAAATTTCTTCTTATCTTTAATACTTGGTGACTTCTTTTCACTATCTCTTGTAAAATCTGCGCATAAATTCTCATCTGCACCATTAGGCGGAGCAGGTGAAGCACCTGTTTCACGGTCCTTCTCTCTTCTCTTTCTTCTTCTATGAGGCCCCCAGTCTTCATCTTCACTAATATGCTCACTTTCACATGGTCCCTTTCCAAACATCTCCTAGAAATAATGATCATAAAGAAGCAAAAAATCATGATATTGTTCCTTGATACATTATTCACACAATTTCCTTCTCATTTGGTTACTGGAAGTTGATACATATCACTAGAAAGGAAGTTAGGTGCACTTACATCATATAATTTCTTATAATCAACATCATTCCTTTTCCTTCTTCTTATGTTAGCATCATTATCAGAATTTATGTTGACGGCAGAATCAAGAGGTCCATCATTAATCTCCTCTATTCTTTGAGGTTCATTGGAGTCGCCATTTAGATTTTCATCAAGAAAAGAAATCCCATCTTCATAGATGTCCTCGTCAGATGACCAAAATGATAATGACCTGCTTGAACTACTATAGTCAACTTCCTGCAGATCTTCGTAGCCTGGTTCTTTGTCCAGCACCTCATTTCTTTCTGGATCATAGTCGACATCTTCAGAATCATCAGAAGGCCACTCTTCCCCATAATTTAAGGTTGCATTGATACCATCCTGACTGACTGTTGCTTCCTTAAAAACATCCTAATATATCATGAGAAAGCAAGAAGAGTTAACCACTACAATAGTGAAGAGTAAAACAAAAAAGTAAAAGACAATTAGCCTGACAATGGAAAAGGTAAGGAAGACCAAACCTCCCAACTGTTAGACATGGAAAATTTGGTACCAAGATATGCATTGAGAGTGTCTAATATTTCCATCTTGCATTCACAAAACTTGCAAAGCCATCCTTCATCTCCAGGAGGAACTGTAAAGTTCGAGATAGTTAATGCTTTGTATAACAAGAAAGGCCAATAACCAATTTCCACAAAAACAAAATAAAGTTGTTTAACAAAGAAGCACCAGAAGCATATACTGCTGAGAAGATGGGACGAAACTGTAGTTGCATGCATTAGAAAATGTTGCTGGTTCAGGATAGGGTCAACTAAGGGAAAATGGGGCTCACAACAGATACAAGAAAACTAATCACTTGTTTAAAATTAAGAAAACATGACCTTGTGTGAAGTTCTTTCACTTGCTATTGTTATCATTCTGTAACATGTTATAATATACAATTTCATAATCATATACTTTATCATATTAGAAAAAACTTCAGATTATCAAATAAACAAATTTTAAAGAAAATTTCATTTTTATTCACTACCACTGTGTAACTCATATTCATAAAAATATCATGATTAATATCTGCTGCAAGAAGATTCATAAAACAGACACAACATAAAGAGTCAGAATTTGAAATAAACCACAACCTTATGGGTACATTTATCTGCATAAAAAATTAGTTTGCTAGTATCTACATTTAAATTCATCCAACCAAAGCATTTCACAGACATAATTAATGTAGATTCTTATTCTAACCAAACTGACTCAATTTCATATGGTGCATAACGATGAACTGAATTACAAATGACAGGTTATGCTTACTATCTTCAGTGGCTAGTGGAGGATCCAGGCATTTCTGGTGGAAGGCACAATTGCAGGTCCCATCACAAAGAATAATGTCATTATCTGGAGAAGCATGTTGCAGTTTGCATTTTGCACAAAAGATCTGGCATTCAAGACATCATTCTCAGATATGGATATACATGCAAAACTTTATACACTAAATGATTAGCACTGTGCTAGGCATTGAATACAACATAAAGGTACCTTACAACATAAACGATGGGGATAGTGAGATGTTCAAGAGAGACTTGTAACAATTCATTGCTACTTTTATATTGTTTTTCTTTCGATCTTCTCTCTCTCTCTCTCTCTCTCTCTCTCTCTCTCTCTCTCTCTCTCTCTCTCTCTCTCTCTCTCTCTCTCTCTCTCTCTCTCTCTCTCTCTCTCTCTCTCTCTCTCTCTCTCTCTCTCTCTCTCTCTCTCTCTTGAGTTGTTTCAATTTTCAAGCCATTAGATACAGTGCAGCATCTAACGCAGCGCAAAACCAAAATAGATTTTTAAATGAAAATTTCACACCAATGGGTACCATCAATAAAAGAATATCTCCGACTACAAGCACAGAGCCACTCTCAGCATGCTGCTAATCATAGAACCATTATCAAACTAGTTCTCTTTATTATTGTCACAAAGGAAAAAAAGAACAGTATACAGTGAGAGAGCATACATTTCTAGTTGTTCCAATACTTCATCATTATAATATTAAAGAAAGAAATGCTACACCTTTACCAAGAATTTTCTGGGAATGACCATAACTGAGGAATGACAGGAAAAAAAGGCAAGAAAGCCCATATTTGAACCGTGTAGTGGCTACATTCTAAGATAATAATTCAGAATAGGCTACACATAAAGATGAACTTTCCACTAGGTCAAGTAGGTGATGACTGTTGTTAGACAAAAATAAAATACTTTAACGGAATCTGCAGAAGCACAAATTGCTCCATACATGTTCATGGAAGACAGATCCATCCTGGGCCATGACAGAATCTCCAATGCACCCTTCAGAACTCAGCAGATCTAGCTGGTGCATTGCATCACGAATTCCCAGCTTGCATTTCAGTATCTGTTCTTCAGCTCTTTTCAATTCCTTTTCAGGTTTGATCTTTTCTCGGCTGTAATAGGCATATAAAAAACGCTTGAGTACTGGTTGCTTTGCCAAAACAAGTATGTTACCCATCACGTCAGCTTTCTCAAAGCATATATGCATTTAGAAACATAATGACAACCAGAATCCGGAAGCAAGGAGAAGGAAATCAGATAAGCATTTATCTACAGTAGTTAATCTCTAAGTCAATTTGATAAAAGTGTAACAAAAAATAGGAAAAGGTTAGCGTACAATACAATTTCAATCATTCGAATTCTGATTCTGCAGTACCAAAACATGCCAAAAATCACTGCAGACACATTTATTGCATCAGATAAAATTTGCTCTCAGTGAGAAACAGAGACAAGCTGTCACTTGCATGACAAGGGATATTAAGTAACAAAGTATGAAATCAGACGCACTATCCGTCTCAAAGAGTGGTTCTCATTTTCTACAAGAATACCTGAAGACATCAAGTTCTGGCGAATTGACCAGAAAGAGTTGTGAAAGAATATAAAATTCTATTATTTATTAGCATATTCTATGCAAAGCTATCGAAACACACTTTTAAAGGGTAGAAATGTCTGAAGATACAAACGATACAACTCCAAATGCCAGCACAATGTGCAAGACAAAGTGCAAGTTTACAATAAATTGTTGAGAAAGAGAAAAAGAATACACAACATTTTTATGCAAAGTGAAGCTTGGATAAAAGAAGTAAATGTCGTCTCAAAAAGTAAGCAACTCCAATCATGAGATAGAAAACCAAGCCACTTTCTGGAACTTAACCCTGTCATTAGAAGGCAATGGCTGACATAGAAAATCTTTTAGGGTGGGGTGTATAACCCATACTTTTTCGGAGAAGGGGAAATATGTAGTATAGCCTACAGATTCTTTCATGGGCTGCACTTTTGGTTAATTTTCTGAAATTTAGGTAGATGGATGTCCTACCTCGACTCAATGTGTATCTATCACTGTTGGAAGGTGAACTTAAATGGAACAAACTCCTAGCTTTGAGAGGAACAACATCACGATCAAATACCAAAGAGATAGTACATGTCATTTGACATACCTCTGGCCCTTCCAGCCTTCCCCAGAGTATGCATCAATAAGGTTTTGCTCCAGCCTCATTTTGATAAGAAGGTATTTTGTTCTTCTCTGCAGCCGTGATGCTTCGTCTTTATGGACAGTCTGCTTCTTACCTTTCTGCTTTCGTCTTCTCTTGTTCTTTTGAACTCCATCATCTACACCATCTTTTCCCTTTCCTTCACTACTAAATTGAAGTGATTTCTCATCACTATTCTTTGTCAAAGGCCGCCGCCTTGCATAGCATTTATAGGAGGTTTTCTGCAGGTCTTTTTTAACTGACTTGATTTTTTGGACATGCCTTCTTTTAATTTCGTCATGCTGAACAGGAATTTTCTCCTTAATATCACCAGACAGCTTTTTAGAAGACTCAGGAAGTTTTTTCTTAGTTCGAGCTGAATGAAGTGCCTTTGCACATGACTTTGGTTTGAGCCGATATTTCCTCGTTAACTTCTTCTGTGGCGCAGAGTTTATTTTGAACCCTATCAATCTCTTCATAGATGAGGGCTTCCTTGACAATGGCTGCTTTGCTATCTTTCCAGCACCTTGCATTTTCAACTTTTCAAAGCAAGCAAACGGAAGAGAAGTTAGAACCTTTATTTTCTAATCATTCAAATAAACCAAAACACAATGAACCACGTCGAAATCATTTGATAATGGCACTAGGCGACCTTAGAACACTCATTTTTCACACGAGAAAAAAAAGTCGGTTCCTTCTTCAACGTCCGTCTGGAAGAGGGAAAAAAAAGAAGAAATAGCGGAGTCTGAACTTCAGCACGTATGATAGATGACGATAAAAGAAGATGGCGTCCAACCAACCAGGAATCGTACTTGGCTCAGGATGTTCCTAAGCATATACTTTTGGATAACACGAGAAATCTCTGAAAACAGAACAACCATGAAGGATGCGCTGTGCAATCGATGCAAAGGCTTGGGGTTCAACTGAAATCCAGATCGACTCAAAGCAATACTAATACCAATGAGGGCTCTAGAAGAAATTCGGTCCTTCTTCACACTTGGGAAAAAAATAGAAACTGCTAAAATAAACATGGAGGAAATCCGCACAGCAAGAAACCAGACCAATGATCCTTCATTGATGAATACGAGCACACTAAGTTCAATGAAATTCCCAACCTACTTATCTTACATGATGAGAAAAATCACAATGGAGAGCACCCATCCAGCATTGGATCAATAACAGAATCACAAAATATTACCATTGTTGCCTAAACCCACTTGGTAGTATCAATCAGAACCAAATTCAGCAACGAAAGAGGTCAAGCATGATCATTATCGACAACCACCTTGCACAAACAAGAAAAAGTGGAAGAAAAGATGACGATTCTCGAATACCCAAGAGAGAAAGAGGCCAAATTCTTTAGTCTAATTTGAAACCAACAACAAAAAGAGAAATACCAAGTGTCTAATCAAGAAAAATGCCTCAATCCTCAAAGATCAAGTACCAATGGTGCAGTAAATAGAGACAGCAAATAATCTCTATCCGATTCATGAACAGGCAATCATGAACATATCAAAATAGGCCATCTTCACCATTTAGATCAAACCCAATTCCCTAAAGTGGTAAAAAAGAAAAACTATTAATCACAAGAGGTCAGCAAATGCCTAAGAAAACCATCATAGTTGCTACTTGATAACGGAAAATAATGCATACCCACTAGCTAAAAATGTTGGCTTTGGTGACAATGCAATAAAAAATCGGTAGAATTGTGAAGATTGGATGCATCACCTATAGAACGAATTATAGTAAGGCCAACCGTATAACTTTATGGTATTTGCAATGAAACTATCTGTTCTCTTTGGGCTGTTTTCTCGTCTTTCTTTTTGTTTTTTGAACTAGAGTTTGCGACAGCATAACAACGTTTCTTTCTTGCATTCTCTCCGGCTTTGCTCATTCTCCTTGCAGCTACGTCACCTGGATACGTCAACCGCTCCGTGTCGTATCCCATTGAGGACTAAGTAGAGATGGCCCATTTGGAGCCAGTCCAACGGTTCCAACCAAAACCACACTGAACCAGGAACGGGCTGGAACCAGCATCTGAACCACTGGTTCCACATCTATATTATATAAATACATATACATATATATACACACACACACACACACACACACACATATATATATATATATATATATATATATATGAATGGATGCATATATACATATATATATATATATGTATATGTATATCATATAAATATATACATGTGTATGTATATATATATATATATGTGTGTGTGTGTGTGTGTGTGTGTATAATAGGGCATACAAAATGTATAATATCTTTTGATGTATAATTTTTCATAAACATTTTCATTGTTCAGTATTTGAGATCAAACCCTTGAGGACTAGCTGAAATAGAAGGTCATCATGTTAATTGAGATAATAAAAAATCATTTCACCTTTTTAGTGGGGATTATTTAGGCAGTTTTCGAAAAAAGATAGTTAAGAAAAAATTATCTCTAGAATCTAAACCAACATGAATGTATAAAGCAGTGCTTCCATAGATATGAGTATGTAAATGCACATGGTGCATTAAATATAAAATACAAAATATAGTACTTTAAATTCAAATCTAATCTCTATCATTGATATTAAAGATCAAAGAGTGGAGATCTTTATGAAAGATTATACACCAAAACATTATGCATTTAGGGCTCTCTCTCCATACACATATATACTTATTTTAAGATCTCAAAAATTTTAATGTTTTTTTCGGATTATGAACGGTTTAAGAATCACACCAAACCGGATTGATCCCGGTTGTGTCCCCATGTCTAGGTCGAGCAAACCAAATAACCCTGCTGTGTGCTTGCTTCTTTTCAGAAGGACGAGCCAAGTTAGCTGTTAGCCGATGACCCCTCTTTGAACATCCTCTTGAACAGCTTGTCACCTTCTATGGTCTGAGCTAGGTTCAACTCATGAAAGCTCCTCTCCATATCTTTTAGAACTTTCACCTGAGCCATACCCGGAGCTAATTGCATTAGGTTCAGTCTGGTTCATGTTTGTCTTCCACTTGTATGGTTTAACAAATATAACACAAGCCTGTCAAGGAGTGGCAGACCAACTTTAGGCGAGGTGAGGCATGCACTTTACCCGAAATTCAAAAATTTCCTGAATCCACTGCAAGTGCTTGTGATGCAAATTCATAGATCAAGTTCCATTTGATTACCAATTGTACAAGATTAAACTATATATTTCCATGAGAAGCAAATTTTGGACTATTTAGTTATTATGTGTTTTAGAATGCTGATATGAGAAGTTTGTCTAAGAACACAACCTTAACAATGATGTGATACTTAGTAGAGAGTATCCTTTTGCAGTTTATGGCCAGTTTCCGGTGAACCGATGATGGCACCAACGGTTCTTCTCCTCTGCTTCTCAAGGTTCTAACGATGCAATAGCAGTCGAAAGCTTGTAGATGAGATAGAAAAAAAGGAGAGAGAGGAGGGACAAGGTTACCCGCAAAGGGTTTTTTGAGAAAGAAGGTTATGCATGTATTATCACTTTTTCTGTATTATTTTGTTGTATATATATCTAGCTTTTCTTCTTCCGAGTTTTTCTCTCTAGGTTTTCCTTTTTAAAAAGTCATTCCATTTTATCTGGGATATGCCTAAGACTTTTTTAAAAGCAAAAACAATTTTTGAATAAAGTTTTTTTTTCAAAAAAAACAACTCATAAAATCTAAGAAAAAGGCTCTTCTTCCCGCATTTGATGGTTGTCATTAGTATTGAGGCTGATAATGACCACGAACTACTTACATCTCCCACTTGGACACTAGAACCAACCTGTGATATATTGGTTTTGTCTCTTCCTATTTTGGAGTTTTACCAAGTTCTATAATTTATTTAGTTTCAAGTAAATTGCAACTTTTATCTGTTATGCGGTTTTTTCACAATCAAAGTTATTTTTCCTACATAACACACAACAAAGTGTATTTTCTATACTTATACACTTAGGCGTATCTCAAACCCATGTGAGTTACATATTTAGTAAAAATTTCTTTTGAGATGCCTTTTGTTAAGGGGTCTACCAACATATCATCAGATGTCATATAACATATAATTATTTCATTTCTTTTGAGCATATCATGAACATAGTGATATTTAATCATTATATGCTTGTTTCTTGAGCTATAAGCTCCACTCTTAATAAGAGTAATTCGTATATTGTTGTCACAATAAATGACAATTGGCTCATTGGTTATGTCCAATTTCAAATAACATATGAACCAGTTTATCTAAACGACACTCATACTAGCTATAGTGCAAGCAACATACTCATTTTATTGTGTGTGCAAAGCGACACAACCTTGTTTCTTCCAAGCCCAATAAACTGCAACACCTCCAAATAAAAATATTTGACTAGAGGTTGATTTGTTATCATCTTTGCTTTCAGTAAAGTCAGTATCTAAGTATCTAAGTATCCTATCACTTTAAGTTCATCCGCTTGAAAGCAAAGTTTAAGTCTTTTATTCCCTTGAGATATCTTTGAATCTTTTTTATGGTTATCCAATAGGATTACTTTGATATCTAATAAAAAGACCAACAAAGAAACCGATATGAGGTCTCGTATACAACATACACATATCAAGCTACCCACAACTTTTGCATAAGGAACATTAAGCTTATCATCTCCTTCACCGGAATAATCAGCCTTTCTCAATTTGACCCCTTTCACAACAGGTGTAGATGCAGACTTGCATTCACTCATTTTAAATTTTTTGAGGATATAATCAATGTATCTCTCTTAACTTAGGTATAGAAGTTTAGATTTTCTACCTCAAAAAATCTTTATACCCAGGATATATGATGCTTCTTCCATATCTTTCATTTCAAATCTTAAGTTTAACTATGACTTGGTTTTGATATCATCTCATTGTCATTCACAGTCAACAATATGTCAACTACATATAATGATAAGATGACAAAGTGACTCCCACTGTTCCAGCTATATACACAGTGGTGTTCATTATCCACAAACCCAAGTTTAATAATGATATTTTGAAAAGTCAAATACAATTGACGATGTTACTGTTTAAGGCCATATAGGAATTTTTTCAACTTATATATTTTATCTTCTTGGCCTTCAACTTTGTATCCTTCAGGTTGATGCATATATATGATTTTATCTAAATCTTTATTTATAAAAATAGTTTTTACATATAACTGATGCAAGTCTAAATCATAATATATTGATATCATCAGGATTATTCTTATGAATGTAAATTTCACAACAAGAAAATATGTTGAGACATAATTTATTCGCTCCTTTTATGAAAAACCCTTTGCAACTAACCTCGCTTTAAACTTCTCAATTGTTTCATCAACCTTATATTTCTTCTTGGCAAATCAACCAATTCTTAGACTTGATTTTTTTCAATGGATTCAATTTTTTCACATCCATAACCTTTTTTAGTCTAAAGATTCAAATGAGTAAATAACTTGTTGATATGTTAAATTATGAGTCAACTCATCTAAATCGGCTGAATTACACACTTTCTCTGCAAGGTAAGTGTGATAATATTTTAAGTAGGATGAAGTGACCTTAGGTCTTTTGTATCCATTTAAAGTTTCGGTTTGATCAGGAAGATCATCTATAGGTTCAAATAATAATTGATTTAGATCTACTAGATCGTCAACATGCTCATCACCATTTTCAAGAATGTCATTCTTAGTGTATTCTAAGAATTCAACATCCCTACTTTCTATCAGTGTATAGTCCTTATGATAAAATTGATATCCTTTGGATCCTTTAGGATATCCAATAAATATACAGACCTACTATCTAGCTTGTCTAATCGATCAAGGATTTTTACATGAGTAATAAATCCTTACCTCTTAAAATGACATAGGTTTTGTTTTCTTCCAAACAACATCTCATATGTTGTAGAAAATACCACTTTATATAGTATTTTGTTGACCTACTATCTAGCTTGTCTAGTCGATCAAGGATTTTCACATGAGTAATAAATCCTTACCTATTGAAATGACATAGGTTTTGTTTTCTTCCAAACAACATCTCATATGTTGTAGAAAATATCACTTTATATAGTATTTTGTTGAGTATATATACAGTTGTATTTACCGTTTTTCTTCAAAATACCCTTGGTAGAGAATCATCTATTAGCATAGATCTTGTCATATTCAATAAGGTCATGTTATATCTCTCTTCTATACCATTCTGTTAAGTGGTCATAGGCATTATATTTTACTTTGTATTACCAAAGTCTTTATAGAATTCTAAAAGCTTCACCTCTATTCGATCTCAAGACTTTGATTGTATGTTCTAATTGGTTTTCAACTTACTACTTATATTTTTTGAACACTTCAAGTACCTTAAATTTATGTGCTAAAAGATATATATGTATATCTCGAGTAATCATCAATAAAGATTATAAAATAAATATTTTCTCGATGTGATCTTATTCTAAAAAGTTCACATAAATCAGTATAAATAATCTCTAATAGGATTGTTGTCCTAATCACTTCTTTGGAAAATGATTTTTTAGTTATTTTTTCTTGTATTCAGGCGTCACACTTATTAAAAGTATTTTTTATAAAAACTAGTCAATAAGTTAAAGTTGGTTAATTTTCTTAACTTCTTTAAATGTATATGACCTAATCGTTTATTTCATATATTCACATCAATCACATATACACTATCAATATAAGGAGAAGAAAAACTTTCATTTTCATTTATATTAAGTTTGAACAATCCATGCTCAACATTAAATAAACTAGAAAAAGTTATCCTGTCATGCTTTCTCACAGTGACTTTATTAGGAACAAACATGACCTCAAACCCTTTCTTTACCAAGACAGGAATCAATACAAGATTGTGCTTAATAGTAGGCAAAATCAATACATAAGTAAGAACAATCAGTGTGCCTTTTACAAAAATCCTAAAGGACCCGACCTCAATAATGTCAGAAAAGATATTATTCCCCATATACATCCGATGCTTGCTAGGTTTGTATTCATTTAGATCCATTGCTCCCTCTTTGCTCTTTGAAATATATTGAATTACTCTTGAGTCGATTCACCAACCAGTCATCAGGCGATCCATATAGAGGCACACGGAAATAACATATATTATGTCTTTCTTCTCCATTGAGTCGCATCATTGATTGTTTCCAGCATTATTATTCTTGTTGCAACAATTCTAGTGCACCATCTTGCTACAATTGAAGCACTTTATTCGAAAAAAGGATTCCTGTGATTTCTTAAAGTTTTAACTGTCTTACCTTTTATTTTTACCAAATTTCTTATTTTATTTTTTCTTATCCTAGTTATTTTTGGAGGTAGACCCTAAGTCATCTTAAGCAACTAGCAACCTCTCTCTTTTGTTTTTATTCATATGTTCTTGTTCAATTGCTAGTTTCAATAGGAGTTCTGAAAAGGTAAAATCTTGTCCAAGTCTAAGAGTTGTGGTTACCATATTTCAAGAAGGGGTAGATTGTTTAGAATCATGGATAGCTGCATTGGTTCATGAATGATTGACTTTGCTACAGTTAAATCCGTAATAATTACCAACATTTAGTTAACATGTTCAACTACATTATCACATTCTTTCATTTTATAAGAATTGTATTTTTGAAGGAGTACTTCTACATACAGCTTAGTTGTAATATCATATTTTGTAGTCAGAGAGTCAAATAATTTTTTACTAGTCTCAAACTCTTCAAAGACCCTAATCAAGTCATCTTCCATGTATGTTAACATTATGGTCCTTACTATAGTATCATCTCTTAAAAATGTATTATACTTATCCTTTTTTTCATTTGCAACTGGAGTAGGTGGTAAAACTGTTTTCCTAAGTACATAATAAACTCTTTCTAAGGCCAATCAGATTCTTCTTTTTCATGTTTGAAAATTTAGGTCATTTAACTTTTCTATCTTTGTCAATCCAGATACACAAATTCTAGAAGTCATTTTTAATAATTTGGTAGAGATAAGTAAGGAGTTTGTACATTTTTAGATAGAAAAACGTAAAACATGCATCAGATGAATTGATATAAGATATTTCATAAAGAATCAATAACAAAAAATAGTTAGGTACCTAAATGCAATATCTACAAATTCTAAGTATTGAATTGTAAATATTTTCAAGCATTGTGGTGCAGTTTATTTAACATACAGTTACCTTTCTGGAAATATCATAAAACTAAAGACAAAATAGTAAAAAGTTGCACACGATATTTCTCAAAAAGTACAAGGGCAAACATATACTTTTCTTAGGTAGTATAATGGATAATATGTCAAATAGTGAGGGTTTGTACTTTTTTTTCATTTTTCATAATTTTACAAACTGTCAGAGGGCAGAAAAGACTTTTCACTTATAAAAGGGTAAATCATTTTTTTTATATCATAATATTTGGATATTTCGGTAACTTTATCCCATGATATTTCATAATTTTTATTTATGTACAGGGGAAAAATAATAATTTTTCTCTAAAAACTATTGCCTTGGGCAATTTACCCCCCACGATTTCGCAAAACTGACGGTTTTGCAAAAACCCGAGTGTTTAAATGGAGGAGAGAGAAATTCATGGAGAGAGAATCTGAGAGAGGGAGTGGGAGGCTGGCGATACCTTTGGCCTGGCTTTCGCCCCTACTCTTCTTCTTGTTCTTTGTTTCTTCTATAGAGAGAGGGAGAATGAGAGAGAGGGAGTGGGAGGCCGTCGGCCTGGATTCCGCTCCACTTCTTCCACTTCCTTGACCTTTGTTCATTCTCCTTCTTCTTGAGCTATTGTAGAGGAGGAGAAAACTGAGAGAAAGAGAGGAGGCCGTAGGAGTGGTTCATTACTCATCATCTTGTCTTCCGTTTCTCTTCTTCTTTTTACTCTTTTTGTCTGGCCTCAACAACGTTCATGTTGTTTGTATAGTTTCAAGCCTACGACCTGCCTAAGGCCACCTTTGATGGGCGACTTCCAATTGTCGTCTATCTCAACCCTAAAGAATGAAGAAATGACCTTCTCTTTTCTCTTTTCCCCTTCTCCCTTTTTTTTATTATGAAAAACTTGCACCGAAAAACTTTTCGACACCGTTTTAATACTTCTCTCTCCTTTTTTTTGTTTCAGAATCGGTGTAACTGCTAAGGAGTCGCTGAAGACTTCAAAAGAGGCTCTGATACCAGTGATGGCAATGGCGATTCTTCTCCTCTACTTCTCAAGGTTCCGACATTGCAGTGATAGCCGAAAGCCTCTAGATGAGATTGAAAAAAAAGTTGAGAGAGGAGGAACAAGGTTACCCGCAAAGGGTTTTATCTAAAAGACGACTATGCATGTATTACCACTTTTTCTATTTTGTTTTATTGTATATATATATATGTATATATATATATATGTATATGTATATGTATATATATATATGTATATGTATATATATTTCTTCTTCTTTCGAGTTTTTCTCTAGGCTTTCCTTTTTAAAAAGTCATTTCATTTCATCTGAAAGGTTCCTAGGACTTTTTCAAAAGCAAAAATAGTTTTCGAATAAAGTTTTCCTTTTTCAAAAAAATAACTCATGAAATATGAGAAGACGACCCTTCTTCCTGCATTTCATGATTGACGTTAGTATTGGGACCGATAGTGGCCACCAACTACTTACAACCAAGACCTGATGTTTGAAGTTGTTGGTTTTAGTTTACTTGGAACCATGAACTATAACCAAGCTCCTTTCACCCGATTATGTGGAAACAAGGAAAAGCAGAAAAAGAAAGGGTAAACAACAACAACTAAGCCTTTTCCCATGCTAGACGGGGTTAGCTACATGAATTCTTTGTTTCCACAAAGCCCTATCATGTGCCATGTTGCAATTAACTCACAATAAGCTAGATCATTCTTTATTATTTCTTTTCAACACTTTTATGGTTGTCCTCTACCTCTTTTAATACTTTCAAAATCTAGTTTTTTGTACCTTCTTATGGGTTCTTCTTTTGATCTTCTTTCTATATATCCAAACCACCTTAAATGATATTCTCTCATTTTATCCTCTATTGATGTCACTCATAATTTATTTCTAATAACCTTATTATGTATACGGTCTTTTCTTGTATGACCACTCATCCATCTCAACATCTAGAGGGTAAACAACAAGAACAACTAAATCTTTTTCCATACTAGATGAGATTAGCTGTATCGATTCTTTGATTCTATGGAAGTTGATCATTTGTATTGTTATATACGGTCCTTCTATGCTCGGCAGGTGACTGCAGAACTAAAGGCGACTGTGACCAAGAGACTAGAACTTGCGGTTTGAACTGTCAATTCCAATTTTGATTCCATGGGAGGAGGAACTAGAAGGTTGTTTTTGTACATACGGAATGCTCGGGCTGTGCTTTATAATTTACAAGTTACATGTTTTGAAGGTGACTTATGATGCACACAGGGCTGGCTGTTGTGTGTACATGAGGCCCCATTGTTGGGGTTCCAGCCTGCGTTCTGCATTAGGGTTTTGGTTTGGTTATGGTTCTAGGTTTGGTTAGGCGGGTTATAGTTTTGGTCAATTTCAGACCAGTTTGATTCCGGTTCAAGATGTCGAGCCGGTTCTAAAATGATCATGTTTATTGTGGTTTATATATATGTGTGTGTTCTTTTTAGTATCTTTTTACATTCTCAAGGATGTATTGGTGTTGCATGTTGGACTTTTAAGTATTAGTTCATGAATCTTGGTTGTTTTAATAGTAGTTTGTTGAATTGTTTATACAAATGGTGTGAATTTTAGAGGAAAAAAAAAAGAGTTGGAAGGTGTTTCGTATGGGGGAGGCCTATGAGCTCAGTTTTTACTTAAAGGGAAAAGTTGGGGGCTAAGGGCTGTAGGGCAGGATCAATTGCTCATATGTTCACCTCATTTGGCCCATGAAAACCAACCCTGAGCTCGTCTACTGAGCAACTCAAGGTGGGTCAGAGTCAGACCTCAGCTCGTATTGGCTGGCGACATAATAATGAGCAAAATTGTCTTGTGAGAGCGTGCCAAATTTGACAAGCTGCATATTGGCTCATGTTTATCCAATTTGAGATAATCTTGATTACGGGTGAGCATGGTTTGGTTTCACGAGATCCAAACCTGAACCGACCGAACAACCGATTTATGCCTCCGATTACCACCCCCCCGCCCTCCATTGCCCTAACAAATTCATTCTGATCCTTTCTCTTTCGTTACAGAAACCCTCTTTTCGTAACACCCTTTTTCTCTTTCGTTACAGAAACCCTCTTTTCGTAACACCCTTTTTCTCTTTCGTTACAGAAACCCTCTTTTCGTAACACCCTTTTTCTCTTTCGACTCATGTCCTCTTTCTTGCCCTCCTTTTCTCTCCTTTTCTTTGTTGTTTGTTCTTTCAATAGCTGAAATGCTTGGCTTCATCCTCTCGTCAGATGTGGTTAACTTAGTTGAATGAGCAATTTTTGATGTTCTTTTGTATAGCAATGGAAAGGATTTTGATGCAGTCAGGTAATTGATTTTGTCTTCATTCACTAAGGCGTCAGTCTCCCGTGAATATTTATGGTGCGACATAGCTTTTGATTTAACAACTTTGTGTTATTTCCTTTAGGAAAACTTGATGATACTCTTGGTTTTTTTTTGTTTTTGTACACCATCCTCTTGTTAAATTTCTGTTACGATGGATACTTTTGCCTTGTATTTGCTGTTTTAGAAAACCAGCAAAATTACATCTTATAGTTTCAGACTCTGCAAAAGACACATAGGAGTATTGTTTGATTAGGCCCATGCTGTAAAAGATTATTATTTTTTTAGCATTTGGTCATGATTTAGGCCAACCCGAATAATTGAACCAAACTAAATCGGTTCGTTTGGTTCGGTTAGTTGTATAGTTCAGTTCAGGTTCGGTTCACAAGAAAATATTAATTTCGGTTTTCAGGTTATTTGGTTCACTTAGTGAACCAAACGGACCGATGCACACCCTTAATCTTGATAGTCTAGATCTCCACAAAGCACACACAAGGATATATATAGGGAGACCAGATTTAGTGCATCATGCATGCACCAAATTTAGATGATCCAATAAAAAAACCGGATAGTTCTCTTTGAAATTTAAAAAAGTTTTTTTGTTATTAAAAAGTAATTTGGGTGTATTGATGTACCATTTACACATGGTGCACTGATTTCAGATTTCTTATATATATATATATATATGTGTGTGTGTGTGTAGACATGGCTGGTGCAGAACATGCTCACCAGTTTCAACCAAAACCAAACTGGGCCAGGAACCAGTCACACAGGACCTAAAACCGAGAACGATGCAGTTTGGTTCTGGTTCCACCTTCCGTGGAACCAAAATTAGGTTGAACTGGAACTGGAAAGTCTAAACCAATATGGAACTAACAAGAGCCGGTGGTTCCATTTTTTTTTTTCTTTCTGTCTCAAATTTAAAATTTATTAATATTTTTTTTATTCCAGGCAGTTTAAGACTCAAACCGGAATCGATTGCTAGTTCCAAGAAAACTGGAACCAATGGTTTGTATATGTGTATATATTTGCATACACACACATATACATACATATATATATATATATATATATATACATATATATATATATATATGTGTGTGTGTGTGTGTGTGTGTGTACGTGCAACTATCTATATATATATATATATGTGTGTGTGTGTGTGTGTACGTGCAACTATCTATATACATATATATATATATACATATATATATATATATACATATATATATACATATATATGTATATATATATATGTGTGTGTGTGTGTGTGTGTACGTGCAACTGTGCTTGTGTTCCTTGGGTTTGTATATATATATATATATATATATATATATATATATATATATATATATATATATATATATATATATATATATATATATGTGTGTGTGTGTGTGTGTGTGTGTGTGTGTGTGTGTACGTGCAACTGTGCTTGTGTTCCTTGGGTTTGTATATATATATATATATATGTGTGTGTGTGTGTGTGTGTGTGTGTGTGTACGTGCAACTGTGCTTGTGTTCCTTGGGTTTGTAAAAGTGTAATGCATACCACAATGGTACGCCGATTCCCATCACAAAGTTGAGTCAAAGCATCTCATGCAAACAACTCGTCATACTCCAGTGAGTGGTTGGAATGATAAGAGTGCACTCCCCACACTCAAGGAAACCCTAAAGTGATAAGAGTTACTGAATCCAATGCCATTCAGATGAGAGAAATTTGAGCAAAAACCGGTTGTTGATTTCTTTCAATGGAGCCCTATTTATGGAAGACAACTATTTTAGATAGGTTACTGCACCAAACAAATATTAAGTAGTAATAATGCAAAATAAATAACATGGAGAATCAAAAAAGCAGGTTGGGCTTCACCGAAGGTTGAGTAATGAGGTTAGGCATCTTTCAAGGATGATTAATGAGGAGATTAATACCTAATTAAGCTCACAGTTGACAAATGAAGTGTTAATTAAGGTTGGTGGTTGATCAAAGAGAGTTTGGAAGTGTGTAGGTGTGGAAAGCACTCTTTGCACAAGTATACCTACACCCGGTCTCCTAGTTGAAATTGAACAATCTTCTTCTTGCGGTTGACAACACGGGCATAGGAGTATGAGTGTTGTTCGATATGTTGTCATACCACTAGGAGTGGTTCATCATCTCCACACACCAAATCATCATGGGTAGTGGTTGTCTCCTCTTTAAGGTTAAATTCATTCTCACTACAAACCTCATCCTATTCTCTTTTTAGCATCATTGTCTTTTTGTTTGGACAATGGAAAGCGATATGTCTTCATCCCCAACACTTGTAGCACTTGATGTTTTGACTCCTAGAAGAGTAAGGGCCTCCTTCTATTGGTTTGGCATATCTGAATGCTAAAGGTATCTTAGACTTGTTATCAGTTGGGATTTTTCAAAGGTGTAAACTTGTTAGTGCATTTTCTTTGGCGCTCAATTGTCGTGACCAACTTAACCACATCTTTCAACTCATTGAAGGGTTGGAGTTATGCTAGATTCGCGATCTCGACGTGCAATCCCCCCATGTAACACACAATGGTTTGCTCACGCGATTCTTGCATTGTGAATTTGATAATTAGTGTTTTAAACTCTTTAGTACAGTCTTGTATACTAAGACTGCCTTGCCGAAGGTTCCGCAACCGAATGTATAACTCTAGACGGTAATAATCAGGCATGAATTGTTGTTGCATAAGTCGCTTCATTAATCCTTAATTGTTGACTTCTTGCTCCCCGTTTTGGTGTCGTTGCTCTCTCAGGTTTTTTCACCAAACTGAAGTGAATTACAACGCTACAAGTTGGCACTTTTTATTTTCAGAATAGTAATAGAACTCAAATATGATGTTCACCTTTTGTATCCAATCAAAGTAGTCATTTGGTGAACTAGACCTTTAAAAGGGTGAAAATTTGATTTTGATGGGTTGATCGTCCATTGCACGGGGTCGATTAAGAACCCATGCATGTTATCGATCTCATTGGTGGCCAAGATCGTGTTCTTCCTCAAGTGAATGATCTCTATTAATCCTTTGAAGGGTACATGTTATCTCTACAAGTTGAGCAACCATGGTTTCCTGCTGCCATTGGATGCCAAGGATCATGACTTGGTCGGCAGACAAGCCTCGGGGTGCCCAATTTTATATATTCCATTGTTTCTTTGAAATGTACATGCCAAGTTTTCCCCCCTTCATACTTCAGTTTCTTTAGATGTACATGATTAGTCACATAAGCTTCAAATATAGGGATGGCAACTAATCGAAAATATTTGATAACTAAACCCACTTTAAAATTAGTCAGATTTTATATCCAAATTAGCGGATGGTAATGGATCAGGTCGGGGACTGGTATAGCTATACCCGGTCCCATACCAAAACCTCAATTTCGTGCCCGAAACCTGCCTTTTTCCTGTGTGTCATGTTGATTTTTCAAAATATCAAATGCTGAACCTCAAAATGTCTCAATTATTTAAATGAGATTTTTTGAACGTTTGATTTCAAACAAAAATGCCTTTAATCTTAACAATGTTGTTTGGGGCTAATCATATGCACAACTTTAATAAAGTATCATAGTTTCAGACTCAAACCAGAACCATCCCAGAGCCTGAAGTTCCGGAAACATAATTGGAACCAGCCCTCAGCCAGCTCCGTTACGGTTCCAGGTTCTGGGAAAGTACGGGGTGTCTTGTTGGCAAATTTTAATTCCTAAAACATCATTAAAGGCAATTTCTGTTTAAAATCAAATGATTCACAAATCTAATTCCAATAATTGATAACATTTAAGGTTAAGCAATCGAAATTTCGAAAATTCAATGTCACATACACATGCATAGAGTCCTGGTCCATAATGGGCCAGGTAGGTCTTATCCGTAGCCATCCAAGCCCGTGGGTCAGCTACTATTGCCACTCGTTATCCAAATGCCAATCAGATTTCTACAGTCTTTTTTTTCGGGTCCCCATGGGTCAGCTACTATTGCCATTCGTTATCCAAATGCCAATCAGATTTCTACACTGTCTTTTTGTTATTTGGACATGATCAATAATATCTGAGTATTTCTGACATCCTAATATGTTTGTTTGCTATTTCTGATACCCTATTATCCAATTAATTGGATTTGGTAAAGTCAGATTGATCTAAATCAGCAGACCTATTTTTGGGTGAGGACCCGAAATCTAGAAAATTATTGGGTCCGTCGCTGTATATACAGAGAAATACAAATGCTTTGTGAACGTGACAAGGATACATCTTGTTAGGTGAGTTTGTGTTTCGTGTCAACCCAAAGTAACACAAAAAAACAGTGCCTAAACATGAAATGGCAACCCATTTTACTTTCGTGGCTTTAGTCCTAACGGAAGTAAGTCTTTCTAATATGTTTGTGTGGGCAACCCGAGGTTAGGCACACTCCTGTAGGGGATGCCAACGGGTTGGGTTAGGTCTGGATATAGCTTATCAGAACCAACTAGTAAAATTGGGTACTAGGTAATCACATCAGGATTCAGATTTATATATTATACAAAATGACAGAACGAATCCAAAAAAACAGTATATCAGAATAGGATTTGGATATCAATCCAATATTCGTCAAACATTTCAAATGTACCAGATGCAGACCCAGGTAGACATGACCACTTTGGAACCTGTCCGACGGTTCCAACCGGAACCGAGCTGGGCAAGAACCAGCAGGAACTGGAATCAGTCAGACCAGACCAAGAACCAGGGATCACCCAGTTCAATCCAAGTATCACCTTCGTGGAACTAGAACCAGAACCAACGGTACCAAACCACTGGTCTCATATTTTCTACTTTTTTCAAAATTTCAAAAAAATTAATGCTTTTTTCCAGTTTCAGACGGTTCAGGACTCAAACCAAGACCAAAACCACAACTAGAACCAGCCAGGTCCCATTTCGGTTACGGTTATGGTTCAAGACTAAACTATTAATGTTTTTTCCTTGGTTTCTGGTTCAAGCCAAAATTGTAACTGAACTGGCAGTTGCAAACTGTAACTGGATTTGGGTACATTTCCGGTTTATGGCTCTTGGCAAACAAGAATCAACGGTTTCCAACCACCTGGTTTACCCGAAATAAGTCGTCTCTGCCTAGACTCATTGTCAATTGCTAACCAAACCATTCCTTATTAGTATTTGCAAATAACGCTTTACCTTGATTTAGACAAACCCACGCATTCCCTTGTAAGCCATAGTAGCAACTAGAGATGTCATTTCGTGTTGGGGGGACGTGTCAAAAACAGGTCAACCAAAACACGACCTGACTTTTTTTTATATATTTTTGGATGAACAACACTCACTGGTGTCATATCCTCATCATGTTCTTGTTCTTGATGTTGTTCTACTAGCAATAAAAACGTTTTGTTGCTTTGTGTTACTTTTGGTGGACGCATTCTGATCATGCTCGTGTTGGTGTCATACCTTACATTGCCAACCCTCGTTAGCAACTAGTGTTATTTAACCAGGGAAGAAAGTCACCATATCGGGCACTGGATTCATTGGGTTGGTCCACTAAGTGTGCCATCTGCAACACCAAAACTATTCTCAACCTGGTGTTAAAGGAGAAATAAACTCAACCTTTACTGAGCCTTTTACTAAAGTAGGTAGGTGGAGGATGCGACAAGAGAACACGAGAAGTTTCATTGGTAACATGCTTTAGTACTCTTCTCAGCCAATCACGCTTAACTTCTGCTTCTTGTGAAACCCAAAGATCAAAATCCCATGATGAAAGATCGAACTAAGCTTTATACTGACTTTTAGCTACCTGATGCAATTTAAGCACAAAGTGATTTATGGAACCCATTTGATGAGCTCAACCATAGCATAGACATAAACATGAACTTGTGTAGGTCTGAAACTTTCAACTTACCCTTTTCTATACGAATTTCAGCAGATTTGCAGCCTGATGGAAAGACTTGTGAGGAGGTTACATTTTGACAGAATGAAGATGGTCCAAGAAAGATAATATTTCAGTTACCATTAAGGGGCCTAACATGACTAGTTTGCCGATTAATCATTGTATCAAACTAAGGCAGAAAACGAGTTGGCTATTCAAGGATCGAATGCAGCAAAGGTCGCAGTCCTGTAAACAATAAAAGGAATATGTTACATTTGAACACTTCATGCACATCGCCAGGACTTAAAAGTCCAACAAAGATAGCTCTGTATAAAATGGATTGGTTTTAGGATGCTAACGGATTTCATATGGGTTATTCAGAGAGTTCTAAGTCAATAAGACTTCTAAACAGCAAGAGGGATGCCATTCATCATTCAATGCGAAAACAGCACCTTCACGATCTCCTACTTGAGGTTTTCTAATAACATGCACCATGACAAACTGAACATCACTTTCATAGAGCACCGGTACCTGCTATTCATAGCTAGAAAAACGAAGAACCTGAAATACAGCCAACTTCACTAGAAACGAAAACTAAGAGGAAAACAACTCATCAACTACAAAGCAGGTAGAGAACAAAAACTTCATCCTTGTCGTCATCAGCATGCAGCTTTTAGATATAAAAAGATGGACTGAGTTTAAGAATGAAAACCTTGGTACTGAAGTTGCCAAGAAAGTTGATACAAGTGAAGAAGATAAATGCATCTGGTACAAGAGGAGGAGGGCAACACAAGGTTTTCGCAAAATCACATTCTCATCAGGATAACAATTTGGTGTTGTCAATCGCATGCACTTGTTGGAAATTGCTAACCTGGCATTTTACAAAGCTAAGTCACATGGACAAGTATGGAGTACAGCGACCTGGATACTGTGTCAACACAACTACTTTTGTTATTTGATAAAATGGTTAAACAAACTCTCTCTCTCTCTCTCTCTCTCTCTCTCTCTCTCTCTCTCTCTCTCTCTCTCTCTCTCTCTCTCTCTCTCTCTCTCTCTCTCTCTCTCTCTCTCTCTCCAGCTGACTCTGTCAATTGTCTTGCACCATCTCAGGCTCAAATCAGTTCTTTCTTTCGATTCTATGAAATTTCACATCACCTAGTGATTGAAAGTGCACCAAACCCTTGGCAAACACCAAAATGTGGTCCAAACACATAATTCACCAGAAACTTTGTGAGCTGACACTCAAAAGACAAGGCTCATATAGATACCAATGCAAGACCAGTTATTGGGGATAGTTATTCATATGTCTTGATATCAGCCACCATATACAGTTCTAGGAATGTCAAGCTTTAAGTGCAATTCTCAAGAATGTTTAAAGCTTTAAGCAGGGTAATGAAGAGTCAATGTTACCTATACTGGTCCTTATTGCATGATGCAAACTGATACATATCGTTTCGTGAGAGAAATTGAAACGATACAGGGCCCATATCGGTCTTGGCCTGTGTATCAAGTTGTATCATACGATACGACATGAACCATGCCTCCTTTTGTACTTTGGGGATTTAAAGCCCTTCCAGTTCCTTCTTCACTTCTCTCTCATCTATAGATGTGTAAGAGGATGTTTTACCAATTCTCTTTTGAAACAAAACCTTTTCGACCATGTGGGTGTGATTATTTCATATATGTATAAACTTTTGTTTTTCTTTTTTCTTTTTAAAATTTTTGTTGCATTTCACGTATAAATCATTGTTTTCCTTTATTTTACACTCATCTAGAGACATATAGAGGAAGAAGTTTTGCTCTTTTTTAGTAGTTTGAAACTTTTTCAGTCTTGTGGTGATTTATGAAGTGCTTTTGTGATTTTATGTTCACTTTAACTTTAAGAAGTTCCATGATATATGTTACATAACTTTAGATGTTTGAGAAGTTGACTAGTTGTTGACTTATTTGCTACTTTCCCTTGATTTGATAATAGACTAGACAATGGTTATGTTATTTTAAATTGTCAGTTTGTTAGCTTATCTGTTTGATTATCTTATGATTAGTTAATGACAACTTAGTGTAGGTACTTGTGACTTACTATCTTATTAAGTTTAATGCCAATGTTTGCTCCACTTATTTTGATTCATAACAATTATTTAGAATATTTCTTGATTTTTCTGATTTTTTAGGATTTTTCATATTTTTTGGTTATTAAAGTATTTTTAGAAAAAATTACGATACAATATATATAATACAACCTATGGAAACATGGCAAAAGAGATACGTGTTACGGTATGCTACTTAAAACGCTAGAAGGGATGGCCACATCTAGTTGCCTCATTTACAATCCTGTTGCAAGACATTTACATGTCACCATGTTCTTCTCAGACGTTGTTGCACACTTTCATATCCCATTGTCACATATTTTGTTGTAGGGTTCTCAGAGCATTTACGCTGATTGATATGCCAACAACTTACTATTGTGCACCTTGATAAATAGAGATTAACAACCCCAAGCAGCATAATAATAATGTCATGTGCCCCTGGCTCTGTCTAAGTGTATACCTTTTTCTCCCCAGAGGAATTATTTTACTACACCCAGGACTTGCAGCAATTATGGTAGTGTTCCTGCACAACCAAGATCAAGACAGTAATGTATCCCACTCCAAAAACATTACAGGTGAGACCTTGAATTGAAAAAGTGCCAGTTAGTGTGTGTTTTGTCCATTACAAAACTGCACCTACTTTTATGCACTCTGCAAAAGCAAAATTAGCATCAAGTTTTGAAATAAATAGGAGTGCCTTCACTAGTTATAGAAAATCACAGAAACTTCCTACTATGCACATCTTCACGTTGGTATGTTGAGACTGTCCTTCGGCAAAACTGTCATTATTCTCTTGAGTTTTCAAGCTTCGGCCAAATGATGGAACCCCCAAAAGAACATTCCAAATCCCTGGAAACTAGGCAAATTTCCATTATAGCTCCAAATAGCCTTCACTCATCTGGAGTGAACTGGAGCAGAAAAAACACTACTGCTTCTCAACTGCAAGAAGCTCAATTGGACTATCTCAATGCCCTTGGACCAATTCGTGCATGCATTGTGATAATGCTGTTGTTGCAGTTGTCTCCTAACATTTCCGTCTCAAATTGCATTGCACTTCTCTGTACGGTATGGGGTACAGATAGTATAGCAACACTGAGGCTAGAAAAGCAGTTCACCAGAGGGAATGAGTACACACAGAGAGGCTTTCTTTTGCCAAGGATAGTCAGAAGCTGTTTAGGAAAAGGGTGGTAATGACAACCCTTCACAAGCCGTGTGGAGAAGATAAGAATTGAGCATCACAAAAAGCCAAGCTATCTAATATCCAGTGAAAGGGAAATCGAAAGAACTCAGCAGAATTCTGGTTTAGCGTAGAATGAATAGAATAGAGGGAGAGAAGGAATAGAATATAAATCTTGATAAGTTAGTTGAGAAACATACCTAACAGTGGCCAAATATGCTGGACAATGGACAAGACAATGCTATGTGATGAGCGATACGAAAGAAGGCATCTGCAAAAATTGTCAGTTCACACTTGCCATATTACTAAAATGGAGCCATCCACATGATAAGGAGCCATTGTCTGAACTGTTTCTGAAACGAGGCACAAGTTCTCATCTGAAAATCTTGAACCCCTACTTCATCATGTCGTTTTAGGTGCTGTGATCGATGATTTGAAGTGCACTCTTTGCAGACTTTCAGTTCTCAACTGACCATAATCTAGTGTCACAAAGAACGGTGCATTGCTGTAGAAAAAGGTCAAACAACTCTCCCTCTCTCTCATAGCGTCGTTTTCCCCTCTCTCTAGTCCCCTCATCACCATCGTTTCCCTCACCGTATCTCTCTCGCTCCCACGCGTGCTTCTTGTCACTCTGCAATGGCGAAGCGCAAGCGGGGAGAGAAGGAAATCTCGCCAAGCATCGAAGAAGATGAAGAAGTCACGGGCGCTCGAACGTGTTTATTTTTTTCAGTACCGTATCGAGGAGAAGAGGAGAATGGAGGTTTGATGAACAGTATAAAGAACGTCGACGGGGGCGGTATGAAATCATACCTTTCTCGGCCTTTTGGCTAAGATCAAGTGTAGTATCTGTTCTTATCAGTTTAATATCTGATACGCGATCCATGTGATCGCACGATATTAAATTAATTTATCTTGGGGGAGAGTGCCGATCACGGAAGCTTGCTACCGGGCCTTTCAAGCGTCGTCCTTGTCTTGCACTATTGCGAGGTCTCGGCGCACCCCTACCAATGCTTAAATTCTAAATGTTCGTTTCTCCTTGTTCTCCTCGCCATACAGGAACGTAAATTGGCAGTTTTACTTTATTTGTTTCGTTATTTAATCTTGCATTTGGTGTAATATTTATAGGCGAAGATGTTTTTTAATTGAAAGATCGAACAGACATTATCTCTCCTTTATATATATTTTCTCTTTCTCTTTCTATGGAGAGACAAAGTGGAGGATGAAGATCATATTCACATTCAAACTGTAGCCAATCTATTACCAGTCTCACTACTCGATTGAGTGGCATATTAAAAAAATAAAAATAAAAGGTATTTTGCTTTTTTAAATTAAGGTTATATGTGTGTCATCATAAAAAATCTCTATCGCTTAGTCTTACACGATTTCTCTTGGAGTTCTTCTTGAGTATTAAAAGTTTTTCCTAAGGATATTTATCAATTTACCTTGGAAATTACAGAACTTCAACTTTGTGGTGAGCACGAATTTGATTTTTTCAGTTAGCAGGAAGTACAACTGGTATATTCAATTCGTACTGCCTTGGAACACAGTTAAGTTACAAAGCATATTGGATCCTTATAATAATCAAACTGCTAGGAGATCATAATTTTCCTTACCCAAAATCCCGAGGACACCAACTAATCCAAACTCGAGTCGGGTCGGTCCACTGTGGGGTTTCAAAGCTCTCGCTGACTCAGTTCATTCTAGTACTTGTTAATATGAAACAAAATCATTCATAATGGCAACTAAGAATCCATGTAGGGGATCCCATTTTAATAGGGAGAAGGCATGATTTGGCAACGTTTTCAAAAACTATATGACTAGCTGCACCCACAAAGTTAGCTCATTAGTTGAGCTCTTTGACGCCCACTTGCAAGTGAAGAGTGTTTCTTTGGAGGGGCGTATGTGTGTCTTAGGCTATGGTCTTACATTATAATATACATATATATAGTGCTAAATACTCAAAGCCTATTCATATTAAAATCTACTCAAATATTTCAATCATTTGATTAACACGATCAATGATGAACATTTGAATTACAAGTATTATTATACTTTGTACTTTGAAATGCACACTTTTATTCTATAACCTCTTGAATGATTGAGATAGTAAAGTAGATATAGCACAAATAAGGTATATATATATATATATATATATATATAGAGAGAGAGAGAGAGAGAGAGATTTATATTTATTACCCAACTTGAGAACTTGCATCACTCGAGAATTCTAGGTCTACCACTGGGTTTGGGTTTGTGCTTCAGTTTGGTATAGTAACTACAATCAAAACAAGTATGATCTTTCTTTTGAATTTGGTGATTTAATATTTTCTATTGGGTACAATGAGGAGGCCAAATCCAGATGGATCCCCTGGGTATCAAACTCATGATCTCGAGCTTGGGACTCTATCCTCTTGCCAGGCGAGGATAAGCTATTGTTCTTTTTGTTAATGGGGCGATTTTGATTGCATCCAACGTAGTCATCAAACTTTATATTTGTTGACTATGTTTTGATTTAACATTAGAATTATGCATGTATGACTTTCGATAATTAAAGTGCATGCTTCACCTTTTGTGCAGACTCAGTCAATACGCCGATGCAATTATCTCATATTGAATATGTACATGTCATTATTTGAGGTATTGTTGTTTGAAGTGCCAGTTCCACACGAATGGCAGAACATGGCATAGGTGAGTAAAATATCAACAGACTAAAGATGTGTCATAAAACTCTAATCCTTGTTCTCAAACGGGAATAGATAAGTTAATAGATGATAAAATGGGTTCCCGAGAATTCGATTGTGTATCTCGTTTGTCAATGAGAGTTGTTTAAGCATTTGATGTGCTCAAGAAGATGAAAGTGCTACGCTACTTCTACTCTTAGGGAAAGAATTCGATCAAGAATTCAATTGTTTTATCATTGATTTCTAGATCCCTATCTTTGATTACACATGCTTATTTATAGATTTTCATATAAACAACAAATATCGTATTAAGCTTTTTTAGTGTGATCCTCAATAACTCCTCACTTTTTCGTTCATAACATTCTTTTTGCTGCTACACTAATAGGGTGTGTCAACTAACATCACAATCCGAGATGATAAGCATGTGTCACACGCTCAAGGTCGTGATCCTTTACGAGCCACATGTCACTTCTTTTTCCAAAACTCACCGCTTTCTACTACATACTGTCATGTATTTTCTGACATCAACATGTATTAATAAATAATTATTCTTTTTTGTTACAAGAGAAGGCTGAAGCCTCACACACATGCACCTTCTCGGGTTCGAACTCCCCACAAGCAGTAACGGCCTGTTGAGCTAACACTATGGGTGCATTAATACATTAATTTTAATAAAATTTTTAGTGTCATTACGATAGGACTTAAAATTGGATTGGATCATGTCAAGCCATGTTCGGATCATTAAAGGTCTAGCCGTTTTATATCGGGCTTTAGTTAAGTAAAATAAGGAATTGAAAGATTTCGTTGAAATTGTCCGTTCAGCTGTAGTTATTGGTTCGAAACCAAGGACCAGGCTGTGGTAACACGGATCTGGGTCAAGTGAGGACATAATCGATTCAAACACAACTTTTCGGTATAACTTACTACCCGATCGGAGAAAGTTAATCTATTTCAGTTTCGGGCTGCACTTGGAACCAAAACCACCCAATTTGAACCCATGGCAAAACTCGGGCCAGTCTTCATTGACTTGGCTCACAAAGTCTCCGATCAATTTTCTTGATGTTTTTGATCATCAAGGTCAAATTATGATTATAACTAACCAGATCTGAATTCAAAACATATAATCTAGTATATTGAGAATTTATATCCCAAGATTTCCAGCTACTATATGAAATGTAATACAACAATTAAGCTTTTTCCCATTTTGGATGGGTTCGGTTACATGGATTTTTGTTTTTATAGAGTTTAGTCGTGATGTCATGTTAACAGTTAACTCAACATAAGCTAGATCACTTTCTCTTTTAATATTTTCATAATTTAGTTTTTCATATTTTTTTACGGAAGTTTTCTTTAGTCATCTTTGTACGTGTTCAAACTATCTTAAACGATTTCACCTCATTTTATCGTCTATTGGTGTCACTCCCAATTTATTTTTAATAACCTCATTATGTATATGATATTTTTTTGTGTAATCACACATTTATCTATGTATCTTCATTTTCATCACATATATTTTTTGTATGTTGATGATTAATGATCAATACACATAACCGTAAAACATAATGAGTCTAATTGTTTCTCCATAATACTTACCTTTCAACTTTTGTGGTATCCAAAGTTCTTGAGTTATGATTTGAAAATATTTGCAAACTATGTTTTGAATACCCGACCCGGACACGGTTTTTTCAGGTTGAGTTTGGGTCGGGTTAAAAATTGCCACCGCTAGTCTTGATGATTATGTCAGCATGTTCGTTAGGAGTCCATGTAATATGATGACAGATACAATACCAAAGACCATCTTCACGAAAGTATACTGATATTGGATCATATACTCATACCATGAACTCTTGGTATTGTATTCTATCCGTATTCGAAGCAGTAATTGTATATGATTTAGCTTTACGGGTGGCAAATCAGGTCAACAGGTCAGCTTTAGCTCAAAAGCAGGTTGACACGGACCTGGTTTGCCCTTTGTTTGGATCATTTTTGCATAGCTCAATCCGACTTGATGAGAATTGGATTCATCTGACCATGACCAGAAATTGTCCATATATCTTTGTGTATCTATATATGTATATCTATACATATATATGTACATATATATGTATTTATGTACAATATATATATATATGTTGAGGTCAAGTCTACCTCCAACTTATTCAAATTTCATATTTGACCGTTTAAATCTATTTAAATCCATTTAATCATCTTAAATATACTTAAACATCTTAACAATTTGATGAAGATGATCAATGATAGAGTTTTGAATTTAAAAAATATTTAGTATATTATATATATATTAAATACCAAATACAAAAAAGTACAAGATCTTTGAGCAAATTTGAGCATGAAAGACATTGTGCACCTCTACCGATTTCTCTCTATATATAATGTGTGTGCGCGCGCGCAAATACATGCACGCATATACACAAACGGGTGGTGTTGGGTTGAGCCTGGAAGTTGAACCCCTATTTGGCTTGTCGTATTCGGCTAACTGAATATAAATTCGGGTTGGACATTCTCCTAACCGTTGACGTGGTTGAGAGGGAAGGCGCGTTGCACGTGGGACAGCACGTGCGAAAGAGACCACGTATAAGTACAGAGCTCAGGAGTCCGGCGGACGAGACCGGTAATCTCGCAGCAGGGGATTCCACAAAAACCTGATTCGGAGATTTCTCGGTTCGCCAAGAGTTCTCGATTCGCGAATTCATGAAAACAAGGTGCGCTTTCTTTTTTCACTCCATTGTTTGGCTTTATTTTTGGTTTTGAGGGGATTCAATTCCCCGCGCAGATCGCGTCGACCTCTATTTTCTTGTTAATTGCATGAAGATATTAATCTCGGTTTCCTTATGACATTTCTATTATATCCTTTTTCTTTTCTGAGATTCTTTCTACTCGTGTTCCGTGATTGGCTACGATAGAACGGAAATTTGAAGTTCTTGATAGTGACATTTATATTGTGCTTGAATTTTTATTTTTTGAAGCCTTCCCCCCTCACACCCCCCCCCCCCCCCCCCCCCCCCCCCCCGCCCACACACACACACAAAATCGTAGGCCGGAGATGGAAATCGTCGAGAGGCGGTGCTTTTTTGTTTGTGTTTCCTGGTTCGACCTTCCAATCGGGTTAGAATTGGTATTTCTGTTGGTGGAAGTTGGGATTTTTCCTTTGAGAATGATGAGGGGTGGCTTATGGTCTGATTGTATTGTATGTGATATGTGAAAAATGGTGATCATTTGGTGGCTAAGGGATGCAAGGTTCTAATGATTTATTGTCACAGAAAACAAGTTTGTGTTATTTGCATAACTGCCGTCTGGTTGAGCCTTTGAGGGACGTGATGAAAGCCCTCAACCTCCCATGTCAATTTTGTCTCTAGGTAGAACCAGGATTAGTTGAAGCGTAGGTTTAAAATGATGTTTTGTAATTATTAGGTTTTGCTTGAGTAAATAGATCTGGCTAGTAGATACAGTCAATTATGTGGCGGTTATGTATGGATAGGGTTTCACAGAGTCTTCTAAATACTGTTAGGTACTAAATGAATCATAGCTATATCTTCTAATTTTCCACAGTTCAATGGAAAGATCAATGGCACGTAGAAATCTGATAATTTGGTGCTTCATGCATTGATCGTTCTACCTGTATAGTTGCTGATTTTGGAAATGTAGTTGACATCTGTTTGGTATTTGTCTCACTACCAAGTATTAGTATCCCTTACTTTCTAGTCATGTTGGATTAAATCTTGTTGCCTTTATTTGTGCCACTAATCTGTAAATCAGCTGGATGTTTTATTGTGTGGTTCTTTTGCTCTGCAAGCATTAATTAATGTTTTCTTTTGTACCAATGTCTGTTAGGTATGAGATGTAGAATTTCTAGTTGACCAAGATTTTCTGCTTTACAGAGTTCCTGGGAAAACCTCGACTTTCATGTTCTCGTTTGTCTAGCTTAATTTTGACTTTCATTGAAGTTTTCAACTGTGTTGACCTTTGAATGTGTGCAGCCAATTATTCATCAAGAAGCCATTTCAATGCAGTTGGCCAATGATGAAGAAGCAAAATTACTTTTTGACAGGAAGTCAATGTTGTACATGCCTAACAGAGTCTGCAGCTCTACCGAGACTCAATCTTTTAGTGAAATTAGACCCATGGAGACTGTCATGAATGAGAAAGATGGTGCTAGTCAAGCTTTAGATGACAACGAATGCACTTATCTGATCGAGACAGACCAAAGGCAATGTCGAATTTGCCTTGATTATGAAGGTTCCTTTTAAGAATTTACGATTGTATTTTGTAACCCCTACCCCTAATCAACTGAGACAGCACTTCTCTTAGATAAGCTGTAGATAATATCCTCTCAACATTAATCCTTTACACAAATCATGTTCTTTTGTTAAAGGCAAGTCTTTATTGTAGGTGATGACCTGATTGCCCCCTGCCATTGCAGAGGCACACAGAAGTATGTTCATAGATCCTGTCTCGATAATTGGAGGTCAACCAAGGTATTCAGCTCACTTTTCCTCTGGACATATCTGTATCTTTTATCTAGTAATGCTCTTACATTTATAGATTCTCTTTGTTCCCCCTCTCTGAGCAGCTTGTTTGTCCTGATTCCATAAGCTTCCCACGTGGTTTGCTGCTCTTTCCTTTTGCCTTTTATGAACAGATGTTCTATTAGTTATTCAAGTGCAATAAATATCTGAGCAGTTTGTTTCCTATACTATATATACTTTACTTCTCCATTAAGGATTGACAATTATGGAACTGTCTTTTGATGCCCATTTAATATGAATGTATAATACTCTGGAAAGGATGATCACTTATCGATCTTCTGAGCTTACTGTCTATTTATGTATTTTTTCCAGGAGGGGTTTGCTTTTGCCCATTGTACTGAGTGCAAGGAAACTTTCCATTTACGTGCAAATGTGCCTCCACAGCGCTGGTGGTTGAAGTTGAAATTTCGGTTGCTTGTTGTCAGAGATCATGTTTTGATTTTCATTATTGTCCAGTTGGTAAGGCTCTCTATGCCCATCATTTGAACTTAAACAAATAATTTGGTACAAGTCCATTTGTTTATATCACAATAATCTATCTTAATTTGATCATTCCATACTTATGATTCACGTCAGAGGCTAAGTCACACAGACACTTCTAAGGGGTGGAGTGTCGACCTCGACACTGGTACGATACCGACACCGTGTTGGTGCGGCATGTCAAAAAAAATGCTTTTTTTTTTAACTCACATATAAATGGGTATGGATAATGAAGATTGATTTGTGTATTATGATGAAATTAGTAGTTGTTTACCATTTATGTGTTTTGCTTTAATATAAAGTTGTGTACTTGCTATTGTAGCTGGATACAATATTAGCTTGAATGATTTTGGGTGCGGACAATTGGTTTCTTATTACTCAATCTGATTGGATTCTTGACTCCATACTGTATGCCTTTGCACAGAATAATCTTTGTCACCAAACACATTTGAAGGCCAGTAACATTGCCAGATCAATATAACAGAAGAGTATGACATCATTAGTGGATCCTAGCATAAATACTAGTATATGCTATATCGTACAAAATATCTCAAAACTCTTTGAATCCATAACTTGGATATTTTGCTGCTCGTAAAATCATTCTAAGTTTCAGATCATTATGAGGGAACTTGCTAATTGATACCTACGTGCACCCAAAATTAGCAAATACTAGTTATATTATGATTGATTTATGTAGCTTGAATATTATATATAATATATAATATTATATACCCTAGCCGTGTCGCCGCACCCAAAATTTTTGAAATTTGCCGTATCCCACACCTGCACCCGTGTGACATAGGTTAGAGGCATAGGAAGAGTAAATCATTATGGTCCATACTTAGACCTTGCTTTAATTCTGAAGTAGCATCAACAAGTAAAGATTTTTTGTCGAACTGTTTGCCGTGCCCATATATTTGAGTAACAAGATCAATTCAAATCTGTAAAAAAGCAAGGCTATTAACAACGATGGTGAGGTAAAATGGAAATGAAACTTGTACTTGGTGGCTAGTTGTAGGCATAAACAGAAAAACTAAGTTCACTGCAACTAGATTTATCTAGAAGTGTGTATACCACTTTATTAGAATCAGTCCATGCAATATAGGTACAAACATCATCTACCTTTACTCCTATCTACCGCAACTAGATTTATCTAGAAGTGTGTATACCACTTTATTAGAATCAGTCCATGCAATATAGGTACAAACATCATCTACCTTTACTCCTATCTACCGTAAACTGCACTAGGAAGATCCCGGGAGCTTTATAAAATGCATTTGTTGGATTAGCTATCATTCCATGGATGCTAGAAATGGTGATTATGTTGATTTGATGAACGAAGAACAAAGTAAGGAGAAGAATGATGGAAGATGGTAATCCTAGCTTCTAGCCGCCACCTCTTTTCTCTTTCTTCTTATTACAAACGTCTGGTAGGGTTTCCCACTTATAACCCGCATTACAAAAGAATTTATTACATAAATGTCATTAATGAAATCTAATTTAAAGGTATCTTTAAAAACAAAAATTAAGAACAAAAATTAAACACTAATGACAATCCTAAGAACAAAAAAAAGAAAGTGACATTAATAAACAGAAAACAACAACTAAGAATTTGATCCAACACTCCCCCTCAAGTTGGGTGTAAATATTGTTGTTATACCCAACTTGTCACATAATTTGTTCAAATATATTCCTGCCAATTGCTTTAGTTTGCATGTCTACACATTGATTTTATGATCTCACATGCTACAACTTGAACTCTTTGGTACTCACATTATCTCTAATAAAGTGGCAATCAATCTCTATATGCTTGGTTCTTTTGTGATAAACTGGATTAAATGCAATTTGTATAACGGTTTTACTCACAGAGTATGGGAATATATTCTTTTATTGGAAATCCAATTTTTATTAGCAATGACCATCGTAACCGCTTTCCTTCACATGTACCAGAGGAAATGCTATATATTTAGCTTAAGTTATAGATCTGGCCACAACAGTGTGTCTTTTACTTTTCCATGAAACTATATTGTCACCTACGAGTGTTACATGCCCTCAGATAGATTTTTTATCTTTAGTAAAACCAACCCAGTTTGCATCAGTGTATACTTTAATATTTGTGTGACCATTATTTTTATACATCACACCATATCCTGGAGTACCTTTTAGATACCTTAGTATATGAAATACTGCATTCATGTGCATTTTAGATGGTGCCTGCATAAATCGACTCACAATACCAAATGCATAAGCTATATCTAGGTGAGTAATGGTTAGATAAATCAACTTTCTAACTAATTTTTGATATCTAGCTACATCAATGTTATCACATCCATCATCTACTCGCAATTTCTCATTAACATCCATGGGAGTATGAAGAGGCTTACACTCTAGCATCTTTGTATCTCATAATAAGTCCAAAGCATATTTTCTCTGGTTTAAGAAAATATCAGTACATAAAGTACTTCAATTCCAATGAAGTAATGAAATTTATCGAGATCTTTGATATCAAATAACTGATGTAGTTCTTTCTTTAACTTCTCAATTTATTCAATATCATTCCCTATTACAATATTATTATCAATGTAAACCAACAATAGTGTTAGTTTCACCCCTTTTTTAATAAACAAATTATGATCACTAGCACATTTAATGTAACCCAATTCAATAATACTCCTTCTGAATTTTTCAAACCATGCACGAAGTGATTGCTTCAATCCATATATTGTTTTTTTAACCTACAAACTTTCTTTATTGAATTTGTATATCCATGTGGTAGTTTCATATAAACTTACTCTTTAAGCTCCCCTTGCAAAAATGCATTTTTCACATCTAATTGCCACATTGTCGACTTTCTTTGGGCAATAATACTGATTATAACTCTTATAGATGTGAGTTTAGCTACCGGTGCAAATGTCTCATCATAATCAATCCCATAACATTGACTATATCCTCTTGCTACTAGCTGAACATTATACCTTTTCAATGTTTCATCAGCTTTGGGAATTATGGGAAATTATGGGGGTATAAAGTTAATGAGCCATACTATGAAATTATAGGAAAGAATTGTTGAACGTAGGTTAAGACAAATATTGAGTACAACTGAGAACGAATTTGGATTCATGCCAAACAAATCTATTATTGAAGTGATTCATCTTTTGAGACGTCTTATGGAACATTTTAGACCAAAAAGGAAAGACTTTCGCATGATATTTATTGATCTAGAAAAAGCTTACGATAGGGTAATAAGAGATGTTCTTTGGAGAACCTTGGAAAAAAGAGGTATCCCATTGACATACACCTTATAAGAGACATCTACGATGGTGTAAAAACATGTGTGAAGACTCATGAAGGAATGACAAACTTCTTTGAAGTTAATATTGGGTTACATCAAGGATTAACTTTAAGTTCATACTTATTTATAATGGTGATTGATGAGTTAACAAAACATATTCAAGATGAAGATGAAGTACCTTGGTGTATGTTATTTGCAAATGACATTATGTAAGTGGAGGAGTCTAAGAAAAAGTTAGTAGAAAATTGAAACTATAGAGAGAAACATTAGAAAGTAAAGGCTTATGACTTAGTAGAAGAAAGACAAAATATATAAAATGCAAGTTTGATCATTTGGTTACTTGGGAGGATATAGAAATTAAAATTATCACGCATTGCATTCCTAAAAGAAAAGTTTTAAATACCTAGAGTTAATTTTTCATAGTGATAGAAGAATTGATGGGAACTCCGCCCATGTAAGGGATAACCCTTGCATTATCGGTCCCAAGCTCGGATAAAGGAGGAGGGTTGTGTTAGGCTTCCGACAGCCAGCATAAAACTTCGTCAGATTTTTATAACATGGATTACAAAAATTTTGAGCATTGCTTTGGGGCGTCCCAAACTAGCGACGCGCTGTAGAGCCCGAATGCAGTGATAAGTAAGCAAGGGCTGAATGTAGTGAATCAATTGTACAGATGGTTCCCACATCATGGATGGGTGTGGGTAAAGAAGTTAGTCCCGATACATTGTCGCCCGAATGTAGTAGAGGGTCTCCGCATTTTGAATATAGACGGATGTGGGGGGGGTAAGAAAGTTACTCCTAGATAATAAGATTTGTATTGGTTCTTGGAATATCAGAACATTATTCGATAAGATAATGCAGGTGGTAGATACTATGATTCGAAGAAAGACTCATATTCTATGTTTACAAGAGACAAAATCGGTTGGAGGAAAAGCAAAGGAGATAGAGGATATATGTTTTAAATTATGGTACTAAGGTAAAAAAAAGGCTCAAAACAGAGTTGGTATTATCATAAATAAAGATTTAAAGGAAGGTGTAGTAGACATACAACGATATGGTGACTGAATCATGATGTTGAAATTAGTGTTAGGAGCAGAGGTTTTAAATATAGTTTGTGCTTACGCACCCCAAGTAGGACTAGAAGATAGTATAAAGACAGCTTTTTGAGAAGAGGTAGATAAGGTGATTCAAAAGATTATACAAAGGGAGATGATTTGTTTAGGAGGAGACTTAAATGGACATGTCGGTAAAGAGGCATTAGGATATCAAGGGATTCATGGAAACTTTGGTTTTGGGGATATAAATGAGGAAGGTAGGGAGATTTTAAATTTTGCTATGGCATTTGATCTCTTTATAGTGAATACAATCTTCAAAAAACGAGATGAACATTTAATTACTTATAAGAATGGCTTATCACAAACACAAATTGATTACTTTATTTGTAGAAAAAAAAGATAGAGCGTGTTGTAAAGATTGCAAGGTAATTCCAGGAGAAAGCTTAACCATCCAACATCGACTTTTAGTTATTGATTTATAAATAAAAAAATAGACAAGAAGAAAAGAGTGCATCAAGCTATTCAGACTAAATGGTGGAACCTCAAAAGCGAGAAAGAAGATATATTTAAATAGAAAGTCCTTCAAGGAGATGTTTGGAATTATGTTGGTACACCCTGTCATATGTGGAACAATATGGCTATACATATTAGGAAAGTGGCGAAAGATGTGTTAGGTGTATCTAAGGGAGGTGTACCAGCACAAAAAGAAGTTTGGTGGTGGAGTGAAGTAGTGCAAAATAAAATTAAGGCAAAGAGGGCATGTTACAAATTATATTATGCTAAGAAAACTAGTCAAACTTTAAAGACTTATAAGAAAGCAAAGAAGGAAGCAAAAAAGGCCATCAGATTGAGAGGATTTATATAAAAAACTCAACTCAAAAGAGGGTGAAAGAAATATTTTTAGGATAGCTAGGGCTAGAGATAAGAAAACTAAAGATCTTAATTCTGTCAGATGCGTTAAGGACGAGGATGAAAAAATTGTAGTGGCAAATGATGATATAAGAAATAGATGGAAAAACTATTTTTATAAGCTTTTTAATGAAAATAAAGATGTTAGTATTAGCTTAGAAGAGTTAGCCAAATTATAAAAGTATATAAACCACAATTTCTATTCAAAAGAAGGAAGTCAAAGAGGCTCTTAAACATATGAAGGGTGGTAAATCGGTAGGACCAGATAATATTCCTATAGAAGTTTGAAAAATACTAGGAGAAATAGGAATCACTTGGCTCACAAGACTATTTAATGAAATATGGAGAAACCAAAAGATGCCTGAGGAATGGAGAGCGAGGATACTTATACCCATATATAAGAACAAGGGAGACATTTAGAATTGTGCGAATTATCGAGGTATCAAGTTAACGAGCCATACTATGAAATTGTGGGAAAGAATTATCGAACGTAGGTTAAGACAAGTATCAAGTAGAACAGAGAACCAATTTGTATTCATGACAGACATATCTACTGTTGAAGCGATTCGCCTTTTGAGACGTCTTATGGAACATTTCAGAGTAAAAAAGAAAGTCCTTCACATGATATTTATTGATCTAGAAAAAGCTTTTGATAGGGTACCGAGTGAGGTTCTTTGGAAAAAAGATGTATCCCATTGACATACATTAACATTATAAGAGACATGTACGATGGTGCAAAAATATGTGTCAGACTCATAAAGGAATGACAGACTTCTTTGAAGTTAATATTGGGTTACATCAAGGATAAACTTTAAGTCCATACTTATTTATAATGGTGATGGATGAGTTAACAAAACATATTCAAGATGAAGTACCTTGGTGTATGTTATTTGCAGATGACATTGTGTTAGTGGAGGAGTGTAAGTTAAAAGTTAATAGAAAATTGGAACTATGGAGAGAAACATTAGAAAGCGAAGGCTTTCGACTTAGTAGAACAAAGATAGAATATATAGAATGTAAGTTTGATCATTTGGTTACTTCAAAGGACTTAGAAATTAAAATTGACACACATTGCATCCCCTAAAAGGAAAGTTTTAAATACCTAGGGTCAATTTTTAAGAGTGATGGAAGAATTGATGGAGATGTAATGCATAGAATTAATGCTGGTTGGTTAAAATGGAGAGGAGCATCAGGTATTCTTTGTGATAAGAAGATACCATTAAAGTTAAAAGGTAAATATTATAGAGCAACAATTAAACCTGCCATGTTTTATGGTTCTGAGTGTTCGACAGTTAACCATCAACATGTATAAAAGATGTATGTGACAGAAATGAAGATGTTGAGATGAATGAGTGGTCATACAAGAAAAGACCGTATACATAATGAGGTTATTAGAAACAAATTAGGAGTGACACCAATAGAGGATAAAATGAGAGAATATTGTTTAAGATGGTTCGGATATATAGAAAGAAGATCAGAAGAAGAACCTGTAAGAAGGTATGAAAAACTAAATTTGGAAAGTATTAAAAGAGGTAGAGGATGACCACAAAAGTGTTGGAAAGAAACAATAAAGAATGATCTAACTTATTGTGAGTTAACGGCTAACATGACACATGATAGAGCTCTGTGGAAACAAAGAATCTATGTAGCCGGCCCCGTCTAGTATGGAAAAATGCTTAGTTGTTGTTGTTGTTGATAAAAGAATTGATGGAGACGTTACGCATAGAATTAATACAAGTTGGTTAAAATGAAGAGGAGCATCAAGTGTTCTTTGTGACAAGAAGATATCATTAAAGTTAAAAGGTAAATATTATAGAGCATCAATTAGACCTATCATGTTTTATGGTTCTGAGTGTTGAAGTTAATCATCAACATATACAAAAGATATATGTGGTAGAAATGAAGATATTGAGATGGATGAGTGGTTATATAAGGAAAGACTATATACATAATTAGGTTATTAGAAACAAATTGGGAGTGACACCAATAGAGGATAAAAAATGAGAGAATATCGTTTAATATGGTTTGGATATATAGAAAGAAGATCAAAAGAAGCACTTATAAGAAGGTATGAAAAACTAGATTTTGATAGTATGAAAAGCGGTAGAGGACGATTGCAAAAGTGTTTGAAAAAAATAATAAAGAATGATCTAGCTTATGTTGAGTTAAATGCTAACATGGCATATGATAGGTTTATGTGAAAACAAAAAATCCATGTAGCTGACCCCGTCTGGTATGGAAAAAGACTTAGTTGTTGTTGTTGTTTATTCAAAGAGGGCATTGATACAATTTTTGAACATTAAGATGTCCTCATATTTTATATCACAAAAGTAAATCATTAGATGAAACATTTACATATCCTATACTATGTAAGTAATCCATAACATAAAGTTTGCTCTTTCTATGGTCACGACCAATTACCTTCTTCGAGAGGTAATCCTGTACAATGCATCCTATGAGTAAAAAATTATAACACAACTATTATCCAATTATTCAAAATCTGATATACAAAAGACAAGTTTAATTTAGGATAATTTGGCATTTTATGACCGACCTTTCTATAAAAATGGCAAATGACCTCTCTTCTAGCCTCGCTTGACCCTTCGATTTTGAAGTGAGGAGGATGATATACCCTCATATTTGCTCCAGGTCTAGATGCGGAAAAGGCAGTGTCTTTTTGAAATCTAGCTTCATTTAATCTTGTTTTCGCCATTTGAAGATCGGTAAGAGCCTCTTCTTTAGTGAGAAAAGGTTTTCGATGAATAAAGGATGATCTTATCCCTTCAAATTCTTGTCGAAGACTTTTTAGAAATTGGTATACAAAGTCTTCGTTCTCCTCATATTGTCTCTCACCAATACATTGTGTATATTTCTTTTTGTATTCATAAAGTTTATTTCATATATTAGAATATTCATCAAAAAATGTGTTTACCCCTTTATCTCCTTCTCTAAGTGATGACAATTTATCATGTAATGCTGTCATATGAGCAACATCGCTTTGAATATGGGATTTTTTAAAATATTCTAATATTTCTTTAGCATTAGTGAAGTCAGTTAAGGTGTCCCTAGTATGCTCATTTACATTATTCATGAGCACTCATAGGACCATTCTATGAATCCTTCATGTTCTTTTTGCTCAAGTATAGCATTAACAAAGAGTTTTACCTTCGAACCACTTACATAACTCCATAAATTTTTAAAATATAGATAATTTTTCATAGATTCACCCATGTTTTGTAGTTCGAGGGTGTTAAACGAAAGTTAAACCCTCCTTTCTTATCCATATTTTAAGAAGAAAATAAATATAAAGAAGTAAACTTAAGTAGGATAATGATATGAGTCACTTCTCGAGGCGACAAACAATGTTCCCACGATCGAGAATGACTCTGATACTATGTAATGAAGTCGATGTTTTAATGTAGTAGTGAAAGATCGGTGAACAAATATCACCATAAATCATTAATCACAAAGCTTTAAAAAAGTTTATAATCACATATGTGCAATGAAGGCACTAATAATAATAGAAATCAATATTGTTTAATAAACACACAAGGCTAGAAATGATATGTTCATGAGAAGGATTTATATAAGAGAGAACGAGAGAGTGAAGAGAAAAGCCAACCAAGGGTTGGTCATATCGAACCTCTAACAGCTAGCTGATCTAGCCGTTAGGGGCTTGGTGCTATGGCCCTGGCGATTAGGCGCCAGGGGCCCAACTGACCAGGCCTTGAGGGTAAGACGCGAATGGTCTGGTGCCTCTGGGCCAGCCTTATATAAAATAAAATATATTAAGAAAATAAAAACACATTTTTTTATAATATTTACCACATAATATTTTCTCTTTTCTGAGAGTAATAGGAACATATGAATTTAACTTATCATTACCTTTTTCTTCCAAAATCTCACCATCTTGTTAAGTGGAAGAGTCTCTCCTTTGGTCTGTAGTGTCTTAAGAATTGGGTATAAATATCTTCCTATCTCTCTATCTTTGTATCTCTCTTTATGTAGACTTTCAACTTCATTTCTTCCTGCTCTACATCCTTCTCCTCAATTGGCCGATCCACGTAATTTTCTTAAGTGTGGTATTGATAGGCAACAACTGCTCATCCATGATAGTACGTGACGACACAGTTTCACTTGGAAAATATGGAGTGGTTTCAAAAAAGGTGAAATCCATATACACATACGTATGGTTTTGGATCATAATATACATATCCTTTCTTTTCAATTGAATAACCAAGGAACACACATCTTGCATCTCTAAGATCTAATTTATCCCGAAACATGCCATGAATATGCTCAAAACAAAGACACCCAAATACTCGTGGTGTTACATGAAATGGAGTAGTCCTAGGTTTTATCATTTGGAAGGGTATTTTCTTAGAAAGAACAATAGATGATAATCTGTTAATAAGGTACACTGCTATGACAATAGCTTCCGACCAAAATAATTTAGGGATATTACCCTCCAGTAATAGGGTCCTACCAACCTCTAAGATGTATCTATTTTTCCTTTTTGTAATTCCATTTTACAGTGGTGTATAGTCACATGAAGTTTGATGGATAATGTCATGAGATTGCAAGTATTTCTCTACACAATGATTGATGAATTCACCACCATTATCTGACCTCAATATCTTGATGGTACGTCCAAATTGAGTTTCAACAAGCTTATGAACAATAAGAAATATAGATGACACTTAAGATTTAAATCCCATGAGATACACAAATGTAAATCTAAAATAGTCATTAATAAAAGTAATAAAATACTGAAATTTTCCGGATAAAGGAATAGAACAGGGACCCCATACATCAGAATGTATTAACTCGAATGGACTAGATGACTGTGACTCTCTATTAGGAAATGACACCCTATGATGCTTAGCCCTTTGACATTTATCACATTTAAGGACCAGGTCTCTTTGACTCCCAACAAAAACTAACTCTCTAATTTTTGAAATTGGAAGATGTCTTAATCGACTGTTATAATATGAGTTCTCTTATACTTTTTTGGTTGTAAATGCCCTCTTTTGTATTAGAATCAAATTGTTTGGGAGTATGTCTATGTCACACGGGTGTAGGTGCGGGACACGAAAATTTTCAAAAATTTTGAGTGCGGCGACACGGCTAGGGTATATAATATTATATATTATATATAATATTCAAGCTACATAAATCAATCATAATACAACTAGTATTTGCTAATTTTGGGTGCACGTAGGTATCAATTAGCAAGTTCCCTCATAATGATCTAAAACTTAGAATGATTTTATAAGCAGCAAAATATCCAAGTTACGGATTCAAAGAGTTTTGAGATCTTTTGTAGGATATAGAATATACTATCATTTGTGCTAGGATCCACTAGTGATGTCATACTCTTATGTTCTATTGATTTGGCAATGTTCTTGGCCTTCAAATGTGTTTGGTGACAGAGATTATTCTGTGCAAAGGCATAAAATATGGAGTCAAGAATCCAATCAGATTGAGTAATAAGAAACCAATTGTCCGCACCCAAAATCATTCAAGCTAATATTGTATACAACTACAATAGCAAGTACACAACTTTATATTAAAGCAAAACATATAAATGGTAAACAACTACTAATTTCATCATAATACACAAATCAATCTTCATTATCCGGACCCATTTATCCGTGAGTTACAATTTTTTTTTTGTATTTTTTTTGGCTATGCCGCACCAACACGGTGTCGGTGTCGCACCAGTGTCAAGGTCGACACTCCACCCCTTAGAAGTGTTTGTGTGACTTACGAGTATGTAGAGCCCATACCTTAGTTCACCATGTCCAAAAGTTCTCGTCCTCAGATCCTAAAATTTATAACCAAAGGGAGAGAACGTTACTTAAAAATGTAAATCTCTAACAAATGAATTCATTGATAATAAGTTAACTGGGAATTTTGGAATATATATCCCTTAAGTCTGCATCATTCCCTTTCCACATCATTCTCTTTCCTTTCATTGGAATTAAGGACTCATTAGCCAATTTAATATATTGTGATGTGGATATGGGCTAATACTCCACAAAATTGGATTTATCACCTACCATATGATTGGTTGCACCTAAATCTATCACCCAAAATTTAGATCTTGTAAATGAAGAGTTATCATTTATGTTGTAGCAAATAGGAACACTTATTTCATTTTTTCTAATGAGATAGATGATTGATCTCAGAGCTTAGATTCAATTTCTGTGATCTTCTTTCTTAGCTCTATTATCTCATCATGCGTTGTCAACTCTATTATCTTTTCGATAGAGGCAACCACATAATTTTCATGATCTTTGTAATCTGTTGGTTTTCCTATAATTTCCCAACATTGATCTCGAGTATGTCTTCTCTTTCTACAATGTGAATATTGTAATTTGTTCTTGTCTTCAAACTGTTGAGATCATCCACCTCCTCTCCCACTAGTAGCACCTCTTTCACTCTTAAAATTTTCTTGATCTCTTGCAGTAAAATCACTTTTTCAATTAGTGTGTGATCTCTTTTTTCAAGATTTCTTCTATCTTCTTTTCTCAAAAGAAGAGAATACACAGTCTCGACTAAAGGCAACTCTTCCTTACTAAGTATGCTCATCTTAATGGATTCATATTCGAGTGAAATTCTCAAAGAATATTAGACACCTTCCTCACCTCGTTATCTGTTGTCCTTTCCTTGATGTAGTGACTACATTTATTTTCTATAATGTATTGTTGCTCATTTCACAACCCACAAAGCTCTTCATAGTAGTCATTTACAGATTTATCACCCTGGAGACATTTTCTAATTTTTTTCGAGCACTTCATATTCCTTTGCAATAATCCTTTTCATGTAATATGCTTTTTCAATTGTTGTCCAAATTTCAGCAGTTGTCTTCATATACATGAATGTCTTCCTAATCGTAGTAATTATCGATTGTAATAACCAGGAGCTCACCAAAGCTTCCTCCTTTGACCACTGCTAAAAATTTAGGTTGTCTTAAGTAGGGCATGCTTAGTACCCTTAATGATTCCTAACTTTCCTCTTGGACAAGTTTTATTGATCTTACCCATTCTCTATAATTCTTACCATCCGATTTTATATTAATGATTTGAAATGCTTTGATTTTAGGGTCGTTCATGCATGCTGAATTATGAAACTCTTCCTTCAATCTCTCTTTCATGATTTCTTCACGCCTGATGGTTGATTGTCGGAGTCGGCATAATGAGGTAATTGTTGTTATGCTTCTAGAATGCTCTAAGTCACCCGTCCCCATTGTTGCTCCTTGTCGATTGCAATCTATTGCCCTATTCTCGGTGAAATCAACAATTAGGCTGAGATACCATGTTGATTTGATGAAGATCGAAGAACAAAGTAAGGAGCCACCCCTTTTTTCTTTCTTCTTATTTTATTCTCTCTTCTAATTACAATCAGCCGGTAGGGTTTTCCACTTATAACCAATATTACAAAAGAATTTATTACATAAGTGCCATTAATGAAATCTAATTTAAAGGCACTTTTTAGAACAATAACTAAGAATAGAAATTAAACACTAATGACAGTCCTAAGAACAAAAGAAAAAAGTGACATTAATAAACATAAAACAGCAACTAAGAATTCAATCCTTCAACAGATTAGATGTCATTTGAGATTTATTAGAAACTGTAGCTTTCACATACAGTAGAAATCAAATACTGCCATGATCTATTTTACATGCTAACAATGGAAGGACGGCTGCGACTGTGGTAGGCAATAGTGGCTACTCATGTTATTCTGACCTATTAAAGGAAGCAAGTCATAGAACTCTAATTATATTATTTTTTATTGAGAAATGAAGCATTCTTTTTCATGTTATTAATGAAAAAGTATTCTTTGACCATAGAGGACTTGATAGTTGAGCAGACAGTTACTATTATTGAGGAACCTAAGGGAGGACATTTCCAGGCAAAAGGCTCTTATAAGTGTTTGTTTCTGTTTCACTGATGCAGACAGGAGCCACTTGTTTATGTAATGCTCAAACATACAAAAGCATCAAACTACCACTTGTATGCACTTCATCTCTTTGTGGCTATGTCACACGGGTGCGGGTGCGGGTGCGGGATACGGCAAATTTAAAAAAAATTGGGTGTGGTGACACGGCTAGGGTATATAATATTATATATTATATATAATATTCAAGCTACATAAATCAATCATAATACAACTAGTATTTGCTAATTTTGGGTGCACGTAGGTATCAATTAGCAAGTTCCCTCATAATGATCTAAAACTTAGAATGATTTTACGAGCATCAAAATATCCAAGTTATGGATTCAAAGAGTTTCGAGATCTTTTATAGGATATAGAATATACTAGTATTTGTGCTAGGATCCACTAGTGATGTCATACTCTTCTGTTCTATTGATCTGGCAATATTCTTGGCCTTCAAATGTGTTTGGTCACAGAGATTATTCTGTGCAGTATGGAGTCAAGAATCCAATCATATTGAGTAATAAGAAACCAATTGTCCGCACCCAAAATCATTCAAGCTAATATTGTATACAACTACAATAGCAAGTACACAACTTTATATTAAAGCAAAACACATAAATGGTAAACAACTACTAATTTCATCATAATACACAAATCAATCTTCATTATCCGGACCCATTTATCCATGAGTTACAAAAAAAAAATTGCATTTTTTTTTTGCCATGCCGCACCAACATGGTGTCGGTGTCAGTATCGCTGTCGCACCAGTGTCGAGGTCAACACTCCACCCCTTAGAAGTGTCTGTGTGACTTAGCTTTGTGGGTTTAAGGTTTAAACAACCCATGAGGTTTTCTATTCATCACTGTAGTCTGTAGTATGATCTATTATTAGCAAGTTGCTAATTATGGATACTTTTTAGCATGATGAATTCAAACAAAAGGATAACTGTGTCTGATTGTGATGTTACTCCCCATGTTGATATACTAAGGCCACTGTGAACAGAATTTCATTTATTTGATCATTTGCTACAAGATATGCAGGGCTTTGCAATATTTGATTGGTGAAACATTCTGTTATTTTTGTTTTACTGTGGACTTGGAGGAAATAGTTAGAGAGAACAAGTGAATTATTGCTTCATCAAGAAAACCAAATGTTAGTCTGTTAGTCAATTTGGTCGAAAGCAACTTGCTTTCCTGAATGACTGCAGAATATCATGTTGTTAATCAATTTAAGGAGAGTTTTTCCACCATGATGCCAGTTTGCAAGGGTAGGAATGCTGGTCATAGAACATGCGAAGGCCTGGCTTTTATATTCAGAGAAGTCAAGACAACTGCCAGATAATATACATAAAGCTCAAATATTGCTATGGCTTGTGACCGTTTCCTCTAAATATTGATTATAATGTGGTAAGGCCTTGTCTGAACCGACCATGTTTGCCTCCTTTTGAACTATGATAAAGAAGAAAAAAAACATTTTTTGAGAACAATAGATAACTCCATTAAGGATCCTTATCAATCATGAGTTCTTCAATTCTCCTATTTTAACCATCTTAGTTTTGCTCCCTTTTGGCTAATGAAGGGGAAACTGTGAGACCAGAACTAACTCCATACATGTTGACAAATAGAGATGTGAGCATTTCTAACCGTAAATAACCAAATGGTACAAGCTTCAAGTTTCCTAACATGTGGTTGCTTGTTGAGTTGTCTAATGTGTCTATTGTGAAACTTTGCCTACTAGTGTTGGCATTGTCATTCAACTACACTGTAAATTGCATACGTTCTCCACTGAGGTATTTAAGAATGCCTGGTTTAGTTTCTTGCTCTTGTTCTCTCCATGCTGGACCCAACCTTAATGGCGAGCTAAGATACTGAGCTAACCAACTACTTGCACTGCCATGATATAAGTCAGCTGTCCACATGCAAGAGTGATAGTTCATGTGGTTATATTTTAAATATTGTCCTACTGGGTATTCCTTGAAGTATCATATTTCCAAAATTTCTATGTGCATGCACTCACTTTTCAAATCATATGTATAATCTGAAATTTTTGTTGGAGGTAGCATTTTGTATATAATTGCTCTTTGTTCATGCACTCAATTGGTTATTGTTGCTCCATAAGTTTTTATATCATTATACTTGGAATTGTTTTTCTAGGTCGTGTTTTTATTTAGCATGTTGGTGTACAAGTTCTATGGTGCAGAACTACGTGAAATGTTTGGTTATGAACAGAACCATCTTGCGTTCTATATCCTGGCAGGTAAGTGTTACCTCCTGTAGTCGTTTCGAAATCAATTTCTTTCTTGCTCATAATTTTGTTCTTTGAAAGTTTAAACTGTTGTTTATGCCATATTCCTCGTGTATGCATGTTTCATGTAAATGACATTCTCCATCCGTTCCTTGTACAAATTCTGTGTAATATCTTGTACTTGTACATTTGATATACCATATGCATTTCTTTTGTTTCTATTGCTTTTCAATTATCCCTATGTATCATTTATCATTATGTATCATACCGGTGCCCGTAAAACTGCCCTTTTAGTTGTAGTTTGCAATAGGTATTCGCCTTCTTAAAACAAGCTATAGAAAGTCTGAATCTAAGTGACACAGACACTTCTAAGGGGTGGAGTGTCGACCTCGACACTGGTGCGACACCGACAACGTGTCGGTGCGGCATGTCCAAAATTTTTTTTTTTTATTTTTTTTTGTAACTCACGGATAAATGGGTCTGGATAATGAAGATTGATTTGTGTATTATGATGAAATTAGTAGTTGTTTACCATTTATATGTTTTGCTTTAATATAAAGTTGTGTACTTGCTATTGTAGCTCTATACAATATTAGCTTGAATGATTTTGGGTGCGAACAATTGGTTTCTTATTACTCATCCATACTGTATGTCTTTGCACAGAATAATCTCTGTCACCAAACACATTTGAAGACTAGGAACATTGCCAGATCAATAGAACATAAGAGTATGACATCACTAATGGATCCTAGCACAAATACTAGTATATGTTATATCCTACAAAAGATCTCGAAACTCTTTGAATCCATAACTTTGATATTTTGCAGCTCGTAAAATCATTGTAAGTTTCAGATCATTATGAGGGAACTTGCTAATTGATACCTACGTGCACCCAAAATTAGCAAATACTAGTTGTATTATGATTGATTTATATAGCTTGAATATTATATATAATATATAATATTATATACCCTAGCCGTGTCGCCGCACCCAAAATTTTTGAAATTTGCCATATCTCGCACCCGCACTCGCACCCGTGTGACATAGATGTGAATGAGGTCTTCAAGTTCAACAAGTTGAATTTTGTGAAATAATCTTGTGATGTCTTGGAATTATGTTGGTACACCTTATGATATGTGGAACAATATGACTATACATATTAATAAAGTGGCGAAAGATGTGTTAGGTGAATCTAAGGAAGGTGTATTGGCATAAAAAGAAAAGAAGCTTGGTGGTGGAGTGAAGTAGTAGAAAATAAAATCAAGGCAAAGAGGGCATGTTACTGTTGAAGAATATGCATATTTATTGTGCTTAGTGTTAATTTTGTAATATGCATACCAGGGCGGCCTTTTTATATTTTTTTAAGAATCATCGAAATCTGTAACATTAGGAAATTCAAATAATGGAACATATGAAAATCCTTCGCAGACTCTCTTTCGTGCGATCGGATACTCTGATACCATGTTGAAATTCTTCGATAGTGCAACATAAGAACAAATATGAAAAATATAAATAAAGATTCAAGAGGAATATGGAGATTTGAAGGAGGGGGCATGCCCTCCCCTCTTTTTCTCTTTTTCTATTTATCAGACTCTTAACCCTAATACAAAACGCCCAACCCTTATATAATGGGTTGTAAATATAAAATGACCAAAATGCCCTTAGTACTCCGGGCAATTACAATAATACCCAAATATCAAAAATTACAAAATTAACACTAAGCACAACAAATACGCATATTCTTCAACAGTTACAAATTATATTATGCTAAGAAAATTAGTCAAACTTTAAAGACTTATAAGAAAGCAAAGAAGGAAGCAAAAAAGGTCATCAGTGAAGCAAAAGCTAAAATTTGAGAGGATTTATATAAAAAACTCAACGCAAAAGAGGGTGAAAGAAATATTTTTAGGATAGCTAGGGCTAGAGATAAGAAAACTAAAGATCTTAATTCTGTCAGATGCGTTAAGGACGAGGATGAAAAAATTATAGTGGCAAATGATGATATAAGAAATAGATGAAAAACTATTTTTATAAGTTTTTTAATGAAAATAAAGATGTTAGTATTAGCTTAGAAGAGTTAGCCAAATCAGAAAAGTATATAAACCACAATTTCTATTCAAAAGAAGGAAGTCAAAGAGGCTCTTAAACATATGAATGGTGGTAAATCGGTAGGACCAGATAATATTCCTATAGAAGTTTGAAAAATACTAGGAGAAATAGGAATCACTTGGCTCAAAAGACTATTTAATGAAATATGGAGAAACCAAAAGATGCCTGAGGAATGGAGAGCGAGGATACTTATACCCATATATAAGAACAAGGGAGACATTTAGAATTATGCGAATTATCGAGGTATCAAGTTAACGAGCCATACTATGAAATTGTGGGAAAGAATTATCGAACGTAGGTTAAGACAAGTATCAAGTAGAACAGAGAACCAATTTGTATTCATGACAGACAGATCTACTGTTGAAGCGATTCACCTTTTGAGACGTCTTATGGAACATTTCAGAGTAAAAAAGAAAGTCCTTCACATGATATTTATTGATCTAGAAAAAGCTTTTGATAGGGTACCGAGTGAGGTTCTTTGGAAAAAAGAGGTATCCTATTGACATACATTAACATTATAAGCGACATGTACGATGGTGCAAAAATATGTGTCAGACTCATGAAGGAATGACAGACTTCTTTGAAGTTAATATTGGGTTACATCAAGGATAAACTTTAAGTCCATACTTATTTATAATGGTGATGGATGAGTTAACAAAACATATTCAAGATGAAGTACCTTGGTGTATGTTATTTGCAGATGACATTGTGTTAGTGGAGGAGTGTAAGTTAAAAGTTAATAGAAAATTGGAACTATGGAGAGAAACATTAGAAAGCGAAGGCTTTCGACTTAGTAGAACAAAGATAGAATATATAGAATGTAAGTTTGATCATTTGGTTACTTCAAAGGACTTAGAAATTAAAATTGACACACATTGCATCCCCTAAAAGGAAAGTTTTAAATACCTAGGGTCAATTTTTAAGAGTGATGGAAGAATTGATGGAGATATTACGCATAAAATTAATGTTGGTTTGTTAAAATGGAGAGGATGACATTATGCCAACTTAGTTGTTGTTGTTGTTGTTGGTTAAAATGGAGAGAAGCATTAAGTATTATTTGTGAGAAGAAGATTAAAGTTAAAAGGTAAATATTATAGAGCAACAATTAGACCTGTCATGTTTTTTATGGTTCTGAGTGTTGGGTAGTTAATCATCAACATGTACAAAAGATGTCTGTGACATAAATGAAGATGTTGAGATGGATGAGTGGTTATACAAGAAAAAACTGTATACATAATGAGATTATTAGAAACAAATTAGGAGTGGCATCAATATAGGATAAAATGAGAGAATATCGTTTAAGATGGTTTGAACATATAGAAAGATCAAAAGAAGAACCTTTAAAGAAGGTATGAAAAACTAGATTTTGAAAGTATTAAAAGAAGTAGAGGACAACTACAAAAGTGTTGGAAAGAAATAATAAAGAATGATCTAGCTTATTGTGAGTTAACTGCTAACATGACACATGATAGGGCTCTGTGAAAACAAAGAATCCATGTAGCCAACCGTAACCCGGATTATTTTATATATATGTATGTATATATGGTAACTAAGTATCCCACAATTTGTTCTGTAGAGATACAACTGCTCCACTAAGTTTTTTACTCATAACTCATAATAGAATTGGAATGTAAGTTCCCGCGACATAGACATAATAGAATAGATTGGGAACCCGAGATTTGGAAGAAAAAAGGGAAGAGTCTTTTCACTATTCCTTGACCTCAAGGAGACATTATCAATCATGGATAAAAAATCGATAGAGAAAAAAGCCGGCTATCGGAGTCGAACCGATGACCATCGCATTACAAATGCGATGCTCTAACCTCTGAGCTAAGCCGGCTCAACTCACATAAGATAAAATAGTGAGGCGTATGAGTTCAGGAAGCTTCTGGGATCTTAGATTATTGGGATCTTAGCTTATTATAACTAAGCTTGTTTATTTAGTTATAACGGATCTGGCCTACGAATGCAATCCCGATAATAATCAGATTATGTATTCCTCTGATTTTATTCGTAAAGAGAGGAAAAAAGAAGAATAATATTGACCGTTCCACTATTTAAGATCGAGCAGGAAAAATATGAATAGTATAGCCTATTCATACAGAATGGTAAAGAGGGCTCAGATCTTGGCATTAATAGGCCCTCTCATTGATGCTTCATAATATCTACCGTACCAGTACAACATAAACAGATATGACGGTAAAGGTAAACAGTGCTCTTTGGCATCGGGCTTAATGGTTGCCATGATTGTAACCACCTGCCAATTTCCTCTCTCTCTAGTACATGCTAGCTGCCTTCAATGGCTGGGAAATTCATACATTACGTGTATATATATGTGTGTGCGTGTGTCATTTTCTTCTTAAAATTTGCTCCTTTCTTGAAGTGAGTATAGAATTTTGAACTGAAGGGAGGATGCCTCAGAGTCACCTGGTGCTAGACACCATAAGAAAATGAAAATACACAACAATGACCTGAAGAAGCACCTCGAGTAGCTTTGCTAGTCTTTGAATATGAGATGCCTGAGCTGTTTTTGGATTCGGAAGGACTCCTGAAGGAAAATGGGAAAAGGTACTAAAAAGTCCTTCGATTTGAAACAGACTCATGAATGGAAATGGAACCAATAAGCAGGTTCTAGCAAATAAGAAAATTAAATTGTTTGTCACTTAATCCTTGAATAACGAGGCCTGCTTTGCTTCATTGCTTAAGAATTGATGTATGCAAGCTTTTCTTCCTCTTCAAGTTTTCAGTAATGTAAAATGAAAGTGTGGCCAAATAAATGATATAATGTTCAGAAAACTTCAAATCTAGAGCATTCATGTCTCAGAGAAGTCGAAGACTTATATAGACTACACCTACTTCACACAGGCACGTAACTAAAAGGTTGTTTTCCACTTTAATGTTTCCACAACTTTTGTATGCTGACTTCCTTTTTTTCTTTATTTTGGTTGTATAGCTGTGTCTATCATCATGGTTGGGCTGCTCTACGGTTTCTTCATAGCCATGATATGTGGACATAAGATAAATGAACGTCATTACCATGTTCTCGCCAAGCAGGAACTTACAAAGGTTTATTCGATCTCCCTTGTTAGAAACTACATATGCTTTCGAAAACATGCATCAGTACGCATTTGTTTGAGTAATTGTTCGGGAGGTTTATGATTCTAACATGTAAAGAGCATCAGGAGTATGTAGTAGAAAATCGGGAAGACAACAAAGATCCACCTGAACTCGACTCTGAACATGTCACAGAGCTACGAATGTTGGGCCTTTATTAGACGGCACTACATTGGCTGGGAAGATTGGTAAGCGTAATTTGGTTCAATTGCAAATTCTGGTAATTTCTGATAAAGTTTGAAGCAAATATATGAAGTTATATTGGTAACGAATCAAACATTGGCCTTTAAGCTCTTTCACATAGACCGACACTTCTACCAGGGTGCTGAACCCGTGTCAGACACTCTGGCACCGAGACTTCACTTGTATTTTCTCCTGTCCTATATTTCTTAATGCTATGCCACTAAGACACTTCATAAGATTGAAATATTATTATCAACGTCTCTACTTGTAAAAATAGGGTAGTTGGTTTTTCATAAAAGTACGTAGTTTGCTTCTTTTTCCCCTACAAGATGGTGAATGGCTTTGTTGGAAGTCCAAACCACCAAATTATTTCACTCTTTGTATATAATGCCCATTCCTTAAATTAACTAATATAACACGAAGAGTTTTGCGCACCATCCTTTTCATTGAAAAAAACTTGTGAATAACGATATTTTTTTCTTTTAGTTTCATGAGGACTTACAAATTATATAAAATAGAATATATATAAATCATACGTATATATAGTTGTATCTCTGTACCATGATTTTTGTTAATTACAGGGTCCTGCATCCACACCCATGTGACATAGGTTTTTAAGAGTACCATTTATAAAACTTTCTTATACTTGTAATGTATTGAAACTGAGACCATAATATTATTTATTCAGATATTCGTCTTCAAGCTTGCTCAGGTGCCGTCATTCTTTACAAGAGATCTCTGCCTGTTCTTTTTGCACCAAAAACAGGAGTAAAGGTTACGAAATTGATAGCGGACCAAGTGCCCTTGTTAACTTTGAAGGGGCTGGAGGTTCCTTAGGGCTCGCAAGAATTATACAGCTTCCATACAAATCTTGGTGGGGAGTTGCATAAATTCCTGTTGTCCTTTAATGTATTCATAGCAAATTTGTTATGTAAATACTTGTGTAAGTGATACAAGAACGTTGGTTGATGGATCAATACATTCATGGGTAATTCATCTGTATGGGCGAAGATATCACTTCATGCCTTTGTACACTTTCTCCTGTGGAAAATTGAGATACTGAAGAATGGTCGTTCTAGCATTCGATACTTGCGTTCTTCAGCATGAAGTTATGACTATTTTTTTTTTCATTCAGGGGTCTTTCACTTGTACTTTTGTAATGGGAGAATGAAAAAGCCTTATGCTTTGAGATCCACAATTCAAGTTTAGATACAAATTACAATTTATATATATATATATAGAGAGAGAGAGAGAGAAAGAGAGAGAGAGAGCATAGTCATTCTCAAATCTATTTAAAGATGTCAATCGATCAATGCGAAAAAAGAATATGGTTTATGGGTATACTTATTTATGCCCAAAAATTACTTAAAGATCTCAACTCAACCGTTAGGATGAATGGTTGAGATTTTTAAGAAAAAAACAAAGTAGTATAAGGTGCATGCAATTTAAAGCAAAGTAGCTATATATATATATATATATGTGTATTGTACATGTACATGTGTATAAAATACACACATGTACATGTGTATAATACACACACATCTATACATGTACTTTTGCATATTATACACACATCTATGCATGTACGTATATCTACGCACATGTTCAGGGTTGGAATCGGACGGGAGCCGGATTTGTCTGTTCGCTTGGGATCTATATTGCACAGAAACATCCCGCAGACAACGTTTCCCGTTTCAAAACAAACAGCAATGTGAACATCTTGGCTAGATGGTGGTGCTCTTAGGTTAAGTGTAAGGCATGGGCAAGGTTTACATTTCAAGCCTTAATGAGATCGGCGTATCTGCTTATTTCCATTTTACCACTTGATTTCCATATTTTCCCCATAAGATTTCCTTTTTTCTCTCACAGCACACGCATGCACCCAAACACATATATATATATATATATATATATATATATATATATAGAGAGAGAGAGAGAGAGAGAGAGAGAGAGAGAGAGATGCCCACTTTTTTTACACCAATATGTGCATTTATGCATGTAAGTATGTAGGTGCCATTTTCATGTTTCCTGATTATAGAGAGGCGTGCACTTTTTTATACATATACTTATTTAAAAGCGTTCGTCCATACATATATGCGCCAATTATCGATCTGTTTTCGTTTATCTGCAACATAGATTGGGATTAACCCTCACCTGACTGCGGATCTATTACTTTTTGGCTTGCATTGTCTGGTTCAACTTGTTTCTATAAAGTTTTTTAAGGAGATGCTTTGGTTAGGCATATTAGGAAAGCGACAAAAGATGTATTAGATAAATCTAAGGGAGGTATACCAATATAAAAAAAAAAGCTTAGTGGTTGAGTAAAGTGGTGTAAGATAAAACTAAAGTAAGAGGTCATGTTACAAATTGCATTATACTAACAAGACTTGATGAAATTTGTGGGGCTTATAAAAAAGCAAAGAATGAAGTGAAAAATATTGTTAGTGAAGTAAAAATAAAAATTTGAAAGGATTTATATAAAAAGCTTAACTCATAAGGTGAACAAGATATTTTTATGATAGCTAACGCTAGAGATAAGAAAATTAAAGCTCAACCTATGAACGAATGTCATATGTCTTTGAAGTTAATATTGGAATATATCAAAGATCAATTTTAAGTTGACATTTATTTACATTGGTTATTGACGAGTTAACAAATTATATTCAAGATGAAGTACCTTCATGTATGTTATTTGTGTATGACATTATTTTAGTGGATGAGTCTAAAAAAAAGTTGATAGAAAATTGAAATTGTGGAGAGAAATATTAGAAAGTACAAGCTTCTGACTTAGTAGAACAAATAAATAATGCAAGTTTTATCATTTGGTTAATTTATATAATATAAAATTAAAATTAACATAGTTTTAAATACCTAGGGTAATTTTTTTATAATGATAAAAAAATTGATAGAGATGCCATGTATAGAGGTACATCAAGTATTCTAAATGACAGGAAGATAACATTAAAGTTGAAAGATAAATATTACATAACAATTAAACTTGCTATATTTTATGGTCTTGAGTGTTGGACAATTAATCATCAACATGTACAAGCATATTACACTATATGTTTATGCGTATATATGTATATATACATAATATCTATATCTATATATAACCTCATACACACTAGCACCATTATATATTAGCATATCTAAAAAGCCCTCAACAATTCATTCTAATTGGCTGAAATTTAGATAAAAGAGCAAAATACATTTCCTTTAGGGATTTGTGATTCACATTTATACTTTTTTATTTTAAATTCAAATCTTAATTAAACATTTTTATAATTAATTGTTGAGATTTGTTTGACTTCTCTCTCTCTCTCTCTCTCTCTCTCTATCTCTCTCTCTCTCTCTCTCTCTATATATATATATATATATATATAATGATCTCATGAGTGGGCCCATATTGTGTTCCCATCTATGTAAAATCATAAGCTATTTATACATGCTACAAATGTCGTTTATGGATGTCACTAGATGGCCTCCAGTAATCTGCGATCATTCCTGTAGTAGTCCGGCCTATGCTACATGATCCTATCATAACGACGTGCATGCCAAATGGAAAAGTATGCTAGCAATATATATAAAGAGAGAGAGATTGCGTCATGCCTACTATTGATTTTGCTCACTCATATTAGACCATTGTTTTTCATAAATATAAGTATAATGATATTATTTTTTATTTTTTCTTAAAACCTTAAATATTTTTAAATTATACTCATGTCACCAAAAAGCAATAAGTGAACATGTTAGAGACAGTCATGATTTGATTTTCTTATATATTCATATCTATCTATCTATATATTGTAGAGAGAAATTAGTCCATAAACACATGCATCTATGCTTAATTTAAAGATTTCAATCATTCGATCTTTAAGATCAATAGTTAAGGCCTCTAAGTCAAAAAGTAAATAGTATTGGTGTATTTATTGTACCTACAAAAAAGTATTGATTTACATTTTTGAAATTTGAATTTTGATTGCTCATCGAATGGTTGAGATTCTTGAGAATGCTTAAGAATGGATTGATGTGCGCATGGACTATGCTCTCTCTTCTTCTAGGCTATGCCCAATTGAGTGCGATGCTCAATCCATTTTTTCATGCAATTTTACAAATTCAACCACCAACCGTCATCTTCCGTGAACTTTCACTATTTATCCCTTGTTCTAAATTACCCTCTATTGATTAAATTGTTGTCACTATTACCAAAACCACCTTAAAAAATCTAAAAATCTAATATTTATATACTTATGACTTTTTTATATATAGTTGAATAAGATGTATACCACAATTTGATCATGATGATTAGTAGATAAGGCATCGACTGTCACATAATAGTTATGAAGATGTGATTTGACAACATATATCATCCCTTTATTTTCAAATCATATGTTTTAAGAGTTCGATGCTATCAAGTTGTGTAATCGTGTACTTTTCCTTTGGTTACAAAAGGAGGCATGCACCCCAAGTGAAACTCTCCACCTACAACATGTCATCGTACACGTTTTGGTGACTGGCAATAGGAACAATCAACTATACTATGCAGCGATTTTCAATAACAAAGCGGAAGGATAACTCAATATCTTTCAATATATGTGATGATGAATATCACAAATGCAAAAGCTACAAAAGAGGTTTCTTTATTTATCTTTCGTTGGTCAAATGCAAGAAGTTTAGAGAGGAGTCTATACAATGATTATACTGCATGATGACCTAATCTACCTAGTACCCAGCTCTACCCTTCGAGGCATAGATGAGAAGTTGATCAACAAGGGAGTCCAATACTCCACCTTTCTCTTGTCCTTCTCCTGGATCTCCCTCTCACAAGCTCTCTCAAACCTTAATTACCAAATCCCTTCAATGGTAGAACAAGGGACTCGTTACATGGATCCTACTATGGGACAGGATGTGGATCTCATTCTCATACTAGACTCATCCCATATTAAAATTGAGACACCTAAGGAACCAAATATGAATCAGCTCATGCATGACCAAAAACACAAATAAACTCATCATGAACCTAGCGCCCAATAGTCATTAACGGACCGGGTGCACCTCTCTTGTAGAAACCTCCTTAGAGCCTATCGATAAACCTCCTACATTGAATTCAGTCTGCTTGTTGTAGAGCCTTCATAAATCTGGTGAGCCTCCTCGCTGCATTCTTGTCAGTGTGTATGGTAAATCTTTCTAACTAAGCTAACTCATGTGACACTCATATGACATCCTTATTATATGACTGAAGCATAAATAGTAAACATGTAAACCTTCTTGGGTGCTAGCTAAACCTCCCTAGCACTATGGTCGTCTTTGGCTAGCGCCTAGCACCTAATGTTTCCAACCTATTAACAATTCTCCCTTGACTAAATGAGACCTCGCCCTCCAGGTTGGGAATCCACCACAATTTGGTGGTACGCTCCCCTATCTAAGACGTGGCTACCACTCCCTGGCACCACCTTGTTTGGTGCATCGTACTGCCCGCCGAGTCATCTATCAGGCCCGTGTAGGACCCTAACACCCTATGTGTTGTCCTGGTGATTGCTATAGTGCACACCAATAGCGCTCTCTTGAGCACCCGCTTTCCTTCCAAGTGTGTGATCACACCTGATCTCCCGCTATCCGGTCTAGGGTGACTACACACTGATTAAACCCCATTCAAGTTGTCTCCTCCAAGGAAGGTTTCTACCATCTTGAAGAAACCTCTCTTGCATCATCCCTGCCATATGCCATTTCTATATTGAACCTCCATGTGTTTATGGGAGAGGTTCTTGTGCCTCCTGTTCTGTATGTTTTCTTGTAGTCTGCTCCACCCGATACACCAACAATGACTCTTTATTGGTTTTCTTGAGCGCCCATATGTGAATGAACTTGCCCCACCTGCACCAATTTACCTAGATTGGGAGCAATCACAATCTTTGATGAATGAAAGAAATCACAACTAAGCACTAATAAAAACCCCATTACATCGGCCACAATGAGATCTAAGACCCTCGTCCACTGATCAACCGTCAACATGTAAGTATGACCTATACCATGCCACTAGATGTGGTCTACCGACAGTTTTAGCTATCGACTTATGGTTCTACCTACAAGGCTACCTTCCGTGTTGTGGCCATAGTGATGATGGTGTGGGAAACATCAACGTCTGCCATAGCCTCCACAAAGGCCATATGTGAAAGTGGGTCCTCTTGTGCTTCAATCGTGTTCAACATCTATGTCGGCTCCGCATGTGTTGTTTCCTCACCGTCTCCAAATCAGGTTGGGGACTGTCTTCTGCAACCATAATCACACCAACTCTTGCCCGTTATGGGCAGTCCCGTTTCCAGTAGGGGTTGTTGCAAACATGGCACGACCCTGACCCATATTGCTTCGGGGATCGACCCTCATTTTGGAATCCTGAACACCAAGAAACTTGACCAGTACAGGCACCTTAGGTTATGGACGTGCTGGTGTAGCACCCACTGGTGTCTGCCAGAACAACAATGTTTGTAGGACATCGGCAGACAACACTACTTGATGGAGCACTAGCCAATGGCTGGTTGACTCGAGCTTCATTCAAATCCTCTTACAGACTCCATATCCGCTCCTCAAGCATGACTACATTCTCAACAACAATCAAGGAGACAAGGGCCTTTTCCGGTATCATGGCTGAAGATTAATGTCTGGTTGACCCGAGCTTCATTCAAATCCTCTTACAGCCTCCATATCCACTCCTCAAGCATGGCTACCTTCTCACCAGCAATCAAGGAGACAAGGGCCTTTTCTGGCATCATAGCTGAAGATTGCGACCTATGTTGACCATCTTGTACAACGATAATGGTAAACCTCGAACGTTACCCTGTCTATCTACCCTTAACGGTCGTTTTCAAGGATACAGTGGTTTGTAAAAAAACATGTTGCTCCTAGTTCGTCCCAAAACCCGCTCTGACACCACCAAATATGGTGGAGTTCTTAGCCATGGATGCAATCCTACTCGAACTGTATTGCTACCACCTCATCTCTGCTCACAAACCACTCTGATTCCACCCTTTTTTCTCAAAGGTCGTGGCTGATCTTAGCTACGTGTGGTGGTCTCTCACCAACAAAGGGGCAACCTATTAGTATAGTCAATTTTCTAGCGAACCAAACACTCAATTTATGTGGGATTTCTACAGAAAATCAAATATGAAATCGTCTACAAAACCAAGTCTTTACAGCAGCAAACTGATCCATGAAGCAGCAACAACAAATCGGTGAAAAAATAGATCCAAACAAAATCTAATTTCTCCAAAACCACATTGTATCAACCGCTTCGGATTCTGCAACCAAACGATTGCTCTCCACCATGTTCTGCCACTGCCCTTGGCTTACACACAACCCTAGGATGCTCACTGATGATAGCAACAATAAAATATCCTTGATGTTACTAGAATAGTCTGAATCAACTCAGTGTGTAAACCGGTGAACTTGAAACTTTGTCGGCTGCTCCTTGACCTCCTTCTAACAGTTTTATATCACGAAAGACCACCAATCACACCCTTTATGCTCTTATACCATACTTGTCATCGTGCAAGTTCCGGAGGCTGACATTGGCGCCTTGTGCTAACCAACCCTTTTGTCCAAACAATCAACTATGTTATGGGGTGATTTTTAATAACAAAGTGGAAGCATAATTCACATACGTTTTGAATAGATGTAACAATAAACCCCAAAAGAGATTCCTTTATTGATCTATGGTTAGCTAAATACAAAAAGCTAAGGGAGGAGCCCAAACTATACCATGATGTGCCACTCAATGAACTAATTAGTACCTGACTCTACCCTCAAAGGCGTAGATAGGAAGTCGACTAACAAGGGAGTCCTGAACTCCACTTTGCTCTCCTCTCGCACTTCTCCTAGATCTCTCGCTCCCTCTCATAAGTTTTCTCAAACGTCAATGGCCGAACTCCTATCCGACTCTTTTATAAACCAAGGAACTAGTTACATAGAACAAAACACCTAAAGAACCTAGCATAACAACCCATATACAACCAAACATACAAACAAACTCATCGTCTTCAGATGGACTCGGTACCCAATTGCTGTTAACGGACCGGATGCACCTCTACTGCAAAAACCTCCATAGAGCTTGCTGATAAATCTTTCGAGGCTGAATCTAGTTTGCATGCCGTAGATCCTTCCCAAACCCAGTAAGCCTGCTCATTTACTGTTTTACTGGTATGTGACTCATGTAACATTTATAAATGGTAAACACTTATGCCTTCCTAGGTGCTAGCTAAACTTCCCTAACACTAGGGTCGTCTCTTACAGGGGCACCGCACTCCTAACACTCCCGACCCAGTAACACAACAAGAGCACCAAACAGCCCTGCCAAGTGAGCTAACCTCTGGGTGCATAGGTATTATTTTGAAGTTTGCTTTTCCTTTTCAAAATAAAAAGCTTATAAAAATTTTGAGATCACATGTGAAGCCAAGTGTCGGTAAGTTTGAAATGTGGCATGATAGTGTAATTGATGCTAATTTTATTCCGATGAGCTAACATAGTATCGGAATGGATGTGCATGTAGATAAGAGCATATGTTGGCAGTTGCTAGAGCTAGCCTATGTTAATTTCAACTGCCACCATGAAATAGGGGGCAAAACTATTTGTCGACCAAATAGTGGATAAAACTATTTTGATGCTAATTATGTACACTTGCATGTAGATAAGAGCAGGTGCTTGCATGCTAGAGCTAGCATACATTTGAATCTACTCAAGAGAATCACTTGCTTGGATCATCATTTGATAAGTGCTAGCTAGAGCTTGCACATTTTCGACATGTCTCAATCTTGAAAAATGTCATGATACACGGCCACAGCTCAAGCTAATAAAGTTGATTCTTTCAAAAGGTAATAACTTCAGCATAAACTGCAGGGAAGTGGCAAATGAATTCACCAAAATCTATTATTCGTTTATTTATGAGAAATCGGTCCCTACTAGCTGAACCTAGGGCTGGTGAATTGGGTCTACAGGTCCTTATTCGGGCCGGTGTTATATTGGGTTATGGGTTGATCCAACCCGAAAGCCCACCCCACCCCACGTTTTTTTCTTTTTCAGGTAATCTTCAGAAAGTCAAAACCAACCTAATCGAGTTTGGTTTGGGTCCTGGTAGATCTGACTCCGATCTCATCACTGACACGTGTATGCATGCACATGTGCACACACGCATGAGCACACAAGTGTGTGTGTGTGTATATATATATATATATATATATATATATATATATATATATAGAGAGAGAGAGAGAGAGAGAGAGAGAGAGATGTGTATTACCATATCCAAACAACCTTCGTCATCCATCTTAAGTGATTGGTAGTTGAAATTTGAATTTAAAAAATAAAAAGTATATTTATAATTTTTGTAGATGTACTTCATTCACATATATTTTCTATTTTTTAAATTCATCTCAATCAAAGATAGATGGTTGAGATTTGTTTGTATTTAGTAGCACCTAAGTGTGTTAGCATCAACTAAGTTATTTCTCTATTTTATATATGTAAAAAGCTTGATATATGCTAGCAACATTCCACACTACCATATCCAAACAAATTTCAACAATCTAATCACAAAGATGGATGACTGGGATTTGACTTTTAAAAGAAAAAGTATACTTATACTTTTTATAAGTACAATTAATTTTAAAAACAACTTTGTATTTTTTAAATTCAAATCTCAAACATTTTAACTATACAATTGAATGATTGAAATTTGTTTAGATATATTAGCATTTAACTTTGTCATTATATATAAGAGAGGACAAAAAGTATATAAACTATATATAGTATTTTTTTGCTTTTTTATTTCAGATTTCATTCATTAGTTAGATGGTTGATTGATATTTGTTTAGACAAGTTAACACCTAAGTATGCTAAAATATACGAGGTTCACTCAAAAATAAATATAGTAACTAGTATATGCTAGCATACTTAGATGCTAGCAAACCCAAATAAATCTTAATTGTTTATCTTTGATGATGGATGGTTACAACTTAAATTTAAAAGGAAAAGTACATGTATATTTTTTAAGATACACTTTATTCACATAAGTACCTTTATTTTTTAAATTTTAAATTTCAACCATCTATCATCGAATATCGAGAGTCGAGATTTGTTTGGATTTGATAGCACCTAAGTGTCCTAGGATAATGTATGTATATGAAGTCTTAGTTGCATAATACCATCTCCACCATTCGAACTTTTAGATCAATGGTAGATATTTGAAAAAAAATAAAAATACCATTGTACTTGTATACTTATATTTAATACATTTTATCTTTTAGATCAACATTAGAGATTCAAAATTTTAAAAGTATTATTGTACTCTTTTACTTTGTATTTAATACCTCATTTGCATTAAACGAAAGTAATTTAAATTTCACTATTGATCTCAAAGATCAAACAGTAAAAATGTTTGTGAAGGATCATGCACCAAAACACATTCTACAGCTAAGACGCTATATATATAAAAATTAGCACATGCTCACATGGTTAGATGCTTAAAAAAACTAAGATTTAAATCATCGAATCAACAAATATTTAATTCAAAAGTGAAAAAGTACTCAAGTACTTTTTTAAATATATTTATTACTCCTCATATTTAGCACGAATGTGTGTGCACATGGACTAACCTCTCTCTCTCTCTCTCTCTCTCTCTCTCTATATATATATATATATATATATATATATATATATATATATATATATATATATATATACACACACCATTTTTCTAATTAATGAGACTTGTTAAAGGGCATTACTATGTGCACATCCCTTTTACTATCCATACACCTCATTTTTTTAAATATTCAAACTACTTCTATAATAATTTCTCTCTCCTCTCCTTACCCAATTTTGGTGATTTCTTCTTTTTACTTTGGAGATTGACGTTTTGTCTATTGAGAGCTATTGATACCTTATTTACAACTAATGAGTACTTATTATTTCCTTATGAACCAAATGATCTGATTGATTTTCAAATTTTTCTTAATTTGGAAAGGTTGGTTCTTAGTAATGTCTTTGTATTTTTGTACGTTTGTCTTCTTTTTTGAGTTTTTTTATTTTTAATGATGTTTCACGGTTTTGGGTAGAAGGATTCACTCATTGGAATTTTTCTTTGAAACATGACCCAAACGTGTTTGTTCCTTAAGGAATGACACCTTTGTCTCATGTCTTTCGTAACCGAACATGTGTTGTTTGGTATGTATTATGCTTCATTCAAACCTTATGTCTATGTATATATTATAGGATGGAAAACAACTCGAGTGAAAACACTTATGATAGAATCGATTTAAAGAAGATGACGAGTGATCAAAATACTTATTATATCATGAGTAAGGAGAGTGTAAGTTATTGTAGTGTATCAGATGGTGTATTCGGTGACTGATTGGTTTATAAGGTAGAAGATCAATTTGTTGATTATGAGGGTGATGGACTTACTATTTACTCATGTTTGTGATATAGGATGTGTTTAAGAGTCATAATAAACTTATTGGGTATGTAAAAAATGTTAGGAGGAAGTATAATATTATTATTGTTATTTTTCGTTCGAAGAGAAAAAGCCTAATAAGTAAGATATGACTTAGGTGTAAAAGGAGTGACAAATAAAAATTGAGTAAAAATATTGATGTTAAAAATAGTAGGTGGATAGGTGTTAAGAAGATAGATTATACATACATGACATTGTTAATCCTTAATACGGTGTTAAGAATGAAAATTAAGAAAGAAGATAAGGGTTCTCGAAGTATTCTACAATAACTACTATATGATCTAGACCCTCACCAATATCATACATGACATCGTAAATCCTTAATACGGATACTATCAATGATATATATTTGCACATCCTCGTTTTGTATAAATATTATATGTATTTTCATGGGTATTGGAATTTGATAGCACATATAAGTGTTTCACTATTATTTTTCAATGTTCACACATACAAAGTGTAACAGTTATATATATTTCGTATTTTATAGGTATAAAATATCTTTTCTTGAGGTTATTGGGTTTACATCAATCTTCAAGAACTTCTCTGTAGCCTTTATTTTTATAAGTATGAAAAAAAAATAATTATGTTTAGGTGTTGAGGTGTATGAGAGTTATGCCCTCAAAACAATTTTTCATGTGATTTGTAGTAACTATGATCTGACTTTTGTAAATGCTACTCAAATAATATTTTTGAATGTGTTTCACTTTTTATGTAGAATATAACAAAAAAGCTTGAAGTATTTATTGTCAAATTGACAAGGAATAAAGATATGATAATTGTGTACATTGTTAGTTAGAGGAAGAGAGTTCACTCATCAGATGCGAACAATTATAAGGAGGCAGTGGAGGTAATGGAATTGAAGTGAATTTTTTTTATACTCTACTTTCTTACGTTAAAGAGCAGTGGTTGGACTAGTATAAGGAGAGAATTATTTTGGTATGAATAAATATAGTGATTCAATATGATACTCATACAATAAATAAGTATGTGAAATTGGTTGTTAATGCATATATCATCTACTATTTTTTAAATATATAATAATTGTATATTAAAAGTTGCTAGGGTTGAAAGTACACATGCAAAATTGAAAGGGTTCATCAGTAACTCAATTGGGAGATTTGATAAAATTTGGAAACAACAACATCCGTTGATAGAATTACAAATTAAATAATTGAAGAAATCATTTAAAGAATCATGAACCATCACCATGTATTATATTGATACGGCAGAAGATCCTATAGTAAACCTTTAGAGAAGATTATTACAACAAGCTTTTCACTTGATCATCAAGGAGAACAATCATGTGTAGATAGTAGATTTAGACCCCAAAACATGTAATACATTATGACCTTTACATTATTTGTTGTGTGCTCATAAGATTTGTTTTCTCCTTAAATGCAGTGAACACATACAATTGTCAACAATTGATTCATTTTGAAAAAAACTAGATATGGAGGATATTTCATATATTATCAATCATGTAGGAGAGGATGCATTATCATTTATGATGGAGACCGCTTGAAGGAAGTTAAGAAATCATTAATAGTGAAACAAATTTATTAAGATATTAGATGAGCAATTAAGTGATAAGTACGCCACCCTACAAGAGTCACTCATTTGTCATTCTAAAGGAAGACCATGTAATAGATCTACGAAGAAGGATTGGTTAGCTTGAGAGTATATATATATATATATATATATATATATATATATATATATATATGAATACCTCTCTCAGAATAAGGCCTAGACATCCATGTAATCAAGGGTGCGAGACTCTCTTGGGGTGGATTACTCCTCTTCATGGAGTTGAGAAGAATATTTTGAGATAGTTAGACTTTGAATCGACATACGAGATAGTGATACCATGCTTTATGGACATCTTTGTAAATGCTTCAGTGAATGCTATTGGAGATGAAAATTGAGGGTATCAAATCATTGATATAATTTCATGTCAAGTACAGTGGTGGCGTGAAGTTCGTAGAGAATACTTAAGGAAGTATATACATAAGTTTTCATAAAAGATAGTGGTGTTGATGTTGCAATTCATTGTATTGCATATATGAAACATAGGCCTTATCTTGGTGATTATTGGATGTTCATACTAGACATCAGTTCGATGATTACTACTCAATTGAATAGAGCATTAATACTCTCTATAAGAGGGTTAATGATATTTTTATCGCTAATATCGAACACTCAATAGTCAGCTGTAAAAGATGTGTGGTATATGTGCTATCATCATGTTGCACGATATTTTCTAACAGTAATCATAATATCTAAAGATTTTATTATGTTATTTAGATATTTCATTTATCCAAGTAGTAATTAATACTCTCTTTTGCTAATACTTTGAAGATGCATATAGTTGATGGCTCTTTGATGCTTCATATCTTTTCCACATGACAATGTTACTAACATAAAAGTATTGAGAATTAGCATACTTTGTTTCATGAATGTATCAAGTTGTATATACAAATGAGAGGACTAAGAGATAATGTTGTATACGATATTAAGGACGATGATTAGATATTATTTGGTGTTTGTATATTTATCTAATTTTAAATTTAAATGAGAGGATAATTTTATTACAATTGTGTATATTGCGAGTGAAATAGTGAAAAAACCAAATTTCTTCCATTAAAATTATCATTTACATATACATGTACTAAATATTATAAAAAAACATCTCAAATATAAGTCTCATCTCAAAATATCACGTATTGTCACTATTATTCTCATATATGGTCAATTGGTGTACTCATTTGCACCACTGCTAATATGTCTATAATATATCCAACCACATAAGGTCACCTGACAATGACTGTGACACGATTTGAATGTACTAAAAATGGTAAAAGTGTGTCACATATCGTAGTAACATGTTGTATAAGAAAGTAATTATGCAAAAAATTAGTATTATAATCAAAGTTAAACAAAGTTTAAAATGTTATTAATATATATACAATTATTCATTTACCTGCATGAATAATGACATATCATGTTGTCTAGTTAGAGTCGGATGCAACTGACTAATACAACCTCTCAAAATAAATCAATGCATCTGATGAATGTATCACTCCATATACAATTCATTGCATTCATGAGAGTATAATGATGAGATACTAAAGTGCATAAACTCAAAATAATGAGTGTTGTACATTTTAAGTAGCGTTACGTGACTCATAGTATACCTTATATGCATGAGGCTTTCTCCGTCTTTTTATAATGAAAGGTATTATTGGTGCAATTGGGATGCCTTGATGATGGTTGAATTGTCGAACTATACTATATGACATATAAGGTTTCACAACATCTATACAATGAATACATCCATGGTATGTGGGCAACTTATATGCATTACAATTCAAGTATTTTGAATAGCTATATGGCTAACAGTCAATCTTCATTACATAAAATAAAATATAAGAATGTATAACATAAAAAGTTATGTTTAATTAAAAGATCAAGAATATAATTGTCGTTTAACAAAATACTATTATGTCATCATCAAATCCAATTATTTATGGTACTTAGTAAGTTGATCAATAGGAGATGTACAAGTTATTGTTCGAAGTAAAGAAGTATATGTCTGTACAAATAAGCTAATGTTGTTGCATCCCAAGTATAACTTTCAACCTTTAAACATCATGTGTCTATAGATACACAATCATTATTGGCACTACATCTCTAGATTTATCATGATATAATATATAACTTAGTTGATATAATAAACATAATAAAGCTTTATTTTTGTTACTTACTCCCTTTTTGAAAAAATAGTTTGGACCACCTCAAATTTATTGGCCTTGAGCTTAATCTCTAGAATTACTTCATTAATTCTCATCCTAACATATCACTTCCTTGCTTGGATCCATCATCCCTTGTGTCACAGCAATAAGTTGTTCATCCATTGGAAAACCAAGTATCTCATGGATATCACAAGAAAATTGTTTGTGTTTGATTATCAATATTTAATAAAAGCAATCAATAACATATAGTCAATCACTTCATAAAACAAATTTGTTTACCCAATCAGTCTACTCTTATCTGCGATCTCAACCCAATTATCGAACCTTGCATTTATTTTTTGTATTGTCTGCAAATATATATTTATATAGTCAGTTAGAAATATAAAAATTTACTAAAGTTAAAATTTACATATTCTTTTCAAATCTTATAAGTAATGTGACAAGTAATCTCGATATATCAGGGGATCTCTCATCATCACTCTGTGTAATATCAATCCCAATCCTTGAGGTTGATATATCTTCCTCATAACATAAATAATGGACTTCTACCCTAATATCTTTTTTTTCTTGGAAAAAGAGAGGGAAGGAGCATGTTTCTTTTTAAATACTTTGTTAAATATTAAAAATGACTAAAATTATTTTGGAACTAAAAGAGTATGTGGATAACAAAAAAAAAAGAAGGTGTGTGTGTATTCAATCCTACTTTTTTTAAGTCGTTTTATAAATAGTATAATTGAGTTTCACTTTTGGAGTACGATGTTGCCAAAAGTCATCATCCGCAAATGAGACACTTGCCAAGAGATAACAAAAGATATTTTATCACATTCATTGATGATTGAGTAGATATTATTATATTTACTTACATAAAAATAAAGATGAAGCTTTATAAAAGTTTTAAATATTTAGAAATGAAACACAAACTCTAACAGACACGGTACTTAAACGATTAAGGTCTAATAGGTGAGGAGATTATACCTAAAATATTTTCCAAGTATACTGTCAAAATAACGTTATTGTTCATGAGGTTATTGCTCCGTACTCTCCTCAATCTAATGGGATAACTAAACAAAAGAATAGAACCTGATGTGATATGGTTAATATTTTACTTCAAAATTCTGGGTTACCTACCTAGATGTAGGTAAGCTTTTAGTATGGTTTGTCGCTTTAAAAGGGTTGACAGACCAATCTCAAATATCTCAAATTGTGGGGGTGTCTTGCGAAAGTACTCATCCCTAAATACAAGAGAAAGAAATTATGACCTAAAACAGTAGATATTATATTTTTGGATTACGTGAAGATAAGTTATGCGTACAGATTTTTTATCATTAGATATGATATTTCTGACATAGACGTTAAAACAATTATTGAGCTTCGTGATGTTACATTCTGTGTGAATGTGTTTTCCATGAAAACTAGAGTTTCCCAAAGTATATCTTTTAGAGATTATGATCCTACTATTGGCTCAATTCTTGATCATGTGAAAAAGATGATAAATTTGGGGTGACCCTAATTATATTATTTCTAAATCATATGACTTTAAGGAAATAACTGAACCAAGGAGAAGTTTGGTATAGGATATCAAAAGACTTTGGAAGTGATTTTGTTACTTTCAATGTTGAGGATGATCCTATATCCTTTTAGTAAGCTATAACCTCACCATAGATTAAGTTTTGGAAGGAAACCATTAATGATGAAATCCAGTTAATTCTTTTCAATGGTACTTAGAACTTAGTGGATTTACCTCGTAGTTGTTCTAATGTGGATTGCAAGTAGATCTTTAAGAAGAAACTAAATATAGATGGAACAATAAATAAGTATAAAGTCAAATTAGTTGTTAAGGGATACAAACAAAATGAAGAAATAAATTACTTTGATACTTATTCTCTAGTTTCTCGAATGACCACCATCCTTGTGCTTATAGCACTAGCTTTCGCATGACCCCCAATTCGTCAGATAGATGTGAATACTGCTTTTCGATATGGTGACCTCTATGAGGAAATTTACATTGATCAGCCAAAGGGATTTGTGGCTCGTGGGAATGAGTCTAAGGTGTGTAAGCTTTTTAAATCATTATATGGTTTGAAACAAGCTCCTAAACAATGGCATGAAAAGTTTGACTATGTGATAGATATCATCTTTTGGTTTTGTTTCTAATTATTATAATAAGTGTGTCTATTGTAAGTTGATCAATAATATCATTATTTGCCTATACGTAAATAATATACTGTTGTTTGGATCAGATATGAGAATAGTAAATGAGACTAAGTCATTCTTATGTAGAGATGAAGGATATGTGTGTGACTGATATGATTTTAGAGTTTGAAATCATAAAGTCTACTAATGGTATACTAATTTTTTAGTCTCACTACATTGAGAAAGTTTTAGAGAGATTTGAATATACAAACTATAGATATGTTAAGAACTCATATGATTCATCTAAGGCTTTGTATAAGAATGAAAGTGGTATTCTTATGTCTCAACTATGATAATCTCAGATTATCGATAGTTTGATATATCTAACTAACTGTATACGATCAAATATTGTATTTATTGTGTTTAAGTTTAGTAGATATATCAGTTGTCCAAATAGAATCTATTAGGAAGCTCTAGACAAAGTGTTTCACTATATTAAAGGAACGATTTCTCTTGAACTACATTACGATAAATATCATTCGGTTTTTAAAGGATTTAGTAATGTTAGTTGGATAGCAAATTTTTTTTAGAGTAATGGGGTTATTGGATATGTGTTTCTTGTGGGTGGTGGTGCTGTCACCTGAAAATCCAAGAAACAAACTATTTTAGCTCATTTTACCTTTGAGGCAAAACTATGTACTTTGGATGAGATTGGATTGAAAGTTGAATGGCTTAAGGGACTTATGTCTAGTTTACATATGGTAAAGAAGTCGCTTCCTGTAATTTCAGTATATTATGATATCATGACTTCAATTACTAAGATCAGTAGTTATAAGTATAACCAAAAGTAATAGAAACATATCTAAGTCAGACTCAAGTCTGTAAGGGCCTTTATGTCTGATAGGGTCATGGTTGTAGATTTTGTTGGATCCAAAGATAACATAGTTGATCATTTGACTAAGGGTCTATTTGTAGTCTTACTTGACAAATAGAGGTTGGGATAGGACTGAAACCCACGATTTATTCACAAACAGTGGTAACCAACCTAACTGAGTGGAGATCCCACGAAGTAGGTTCAACGTGGTAGTAACAAGCTCTTCGGTGAATAGGATGACACTTTGTATTATGTAATACTTTCAGTATTTGTGTTAATGTTCCTTCTAAACCTAAAGTATTATGAGTGAAAGTTTAGCAAGAAATTATTCTCTAAATGGGATCGAGTCATAGGACAGGATGCTACCAGTACATCCTTAGAGATGCCTAACTAAGTGATTGACATTATATGGCTACAATAAGGGAATTAAGTTGTTCTTTGAAGTCAATCATGATATAGGATATTTATGTATGATTGTTAATGCATCACCCCTATAGATCACACCATAACCTTTTATTATGTTGTTACCAATAGACATTTACACCCGAGGTTCAAGTTCAAGATGTATTTGCATCTAGTTCTTGTAAGGGTAATATTGGATAACTTAGGTAACTGTTCAAACCGGAATGTATCATTACTGAAAGCATAATATGATTGTTAGATTATAATGACACTTTTATACTTAAGAACTTTGTGGGGACTATTGGATTTAATGTGCATTTAATGCATGTTGGTATCCCTATATATTTAATTAATATATATATATATATATATATATATAAATCTTAAAGTATAAAAAGTAACATGTAAGAGACTTTTGCAAAAGATGATAAAGATGAGACAAAGTTTAGTCCCTTATTGATGGATGTGACAAATCCGCATATCATTTTATATATTTGATTGCTCATGAACCTTAGTTCAAAGAACTTGAAGATGATATGCTATATCACACACATGCGTGCATCGGGTCGGGCTTGGGCTTGTAGTTTGGGTCTTAGGTCTTGATCTATCTTTTTGCACGAAAAACTTTTGATCTAACAATCAAGAGTTTCACGATCACGAATAGGTATAAGATGAGACAGTTTTCGATAAGGTAGGGTGGTTCCGAATAAGACGAAACAGTTGAGGATAAAGCGGTATGTTGTTTGATTCGGATCCATGATTCGTGATCCGCACGCACAAAGGTGATTAAGGGTCCTCCCTAAATACATTGTTTCCCTCTTTCTTCTCATCTCCTTGTCCTCTCTTTTCTTGTGGCGTTGTTTTGGTCCTTGTGCTCGTAGATTTTTTCTCTTTATGCTCCAGTTACAGGAGACAGAGGTGTATTCGAAATTGACTCAAAGTTAGGTATATGTTTTTCGAGTTGTGTATGCGTTTTATCCTTGGAGGAAGGTGTTCGTATCCCTATGTAATGATAGGAGGACGCTGATGACTCCCAAACATAAGTTTTAATAATCGTAGAGGGATGCTGATTACGACTGGCACACATAAGTTTTAAGTTTTTAATTTTCCTTTTTATCGTTCGGGCATGTTTACATTTGTTGGATGTCTCTGGTTTTTCCCAACAGATTCTACGAGTGCGTTGATGGTGGATAAGGTTGTTCACGAAATCGCTCGAAACGGGAGCATCGTCAACATGTCCGTCCATCAGCCGAGTTTTCGGATCGTCAGGCTCCTTCATCGCATGATCTTCCTCTCTTATGGACATACCATCTACAGCGGCTCTCCGGCAACACTTCCGGCTTTCCTCTTGGCTTTTGGCTGTCCGGTACCGGAAAACGAGAACCAGACTGAGTTTGCACTGGACCTCATCCGCAAGCTCGAATTAAGCCCGGGAGGGATTCAAAACCTGGTTGATTTCCACCAAATTTGGCAATCCACCCTTCCCATGGGCTCTCCGGCGCCAAACGAGTTATTTTTGACTCTCAAGGATGCGCTCGGCTTGAGCACCTCTCGTGGAAAGCTCGTCCCCGGCGACGCTATGGAGAGTGTCGGGAACTCCTCAGATTCGATGCTTGAGTTCGCCAACCCGATTTGGAAGGAGACGGCCATCCTAACAAAGCGATCCGCAACGAACACCCGCAGGATGCCAATGATCTTCCTGGTACGTCTGGGAGCTGTCGTCGTCACCGGAATCATCCTCGCCACCTTGTTCTGGCAACTGGACGCGTCGCCGAGAGGCGTCCAATAGATTCTCGGTTTCTTCGCCTGCGCTTTGTCCACCATCTTCTACACCTGTGCAGAAGCACTTCCGGCCTTCATCTTACAGCGCTACATCTTCATAAGAGAAACCGCTTACAATGCCTATCGTCGCTCTTCTTACGTCCTCTCCAACACCATTGTCGCCATACCACCATTATTGATCCTCTCCCTTGCCTTCGCTGCCATAACGTTCTGGGCGGTCGGACTCGCCGGCGGCACCCTTGGCTTCTTCTACTTCCTGGCCATAATCTTCGCCTCGTTCTGGGCCGGAAGCGGGTTCGTCACGTTCCTCTCTGGCATCATCTCCCATATCATGGTTGGCTACGTCGTCGTCGTCGCTGTCTTGGCCTATGTCTTCCTCTTCAATGGCTTCATTATCACCTGCGACCGCATCCCTTCGTACTGGATTTGGTTTCATTACCTCTCACTGATCATCCTTACGAGGGTGCTCTTCAGAAAGAGTTCGAAAACTCCAGCCGGTGCTTCACGACGGGATCGCAGATGTTCGACAAGTTGGGGAGGAACATAACGATGACTTCGTGTATGAACACGGGTGGACATATTGAAGAATCAAAGTGTGACCCAGTTGAGCAAGTGGAATTGATTCTGGGCGACGATGGTGTGTTTAGGTTTTTGTTCTACATTGCTTTGAATCTTGGAAGCAGGAACAAGCGACTCTGATCCCATCATGGTGGTAGCGGTGGTGGTGGTGGCTTTCTTTGCTTCTTTTTTACCTTAAGTCGCCCCAAGGTTTTCAATAATATTTATTTTAAGGAAAAGGAAGGGAGACCTGGCTGAACGAACATGTGAAATAGACCTATGTGCTCATAGTTGATCTTGTAAATCATGCGATCCGTTAAGTTTGGTATGATACATGTTGTTTATATGAAAGTCTATCAAAAGGCTCGTGTAATCGATGATAAGCATTATAAATCAATAATACAATTGCAATTCCTTTCTTCTTTTACAATTCTTAGAAGTACAAGTAACGTACTTTCCTCCTCCTTTTCACATAACCCTATTAGCAACCGAAATACACACAATCGAAATCTCGACAACTTATTTCATCGCTTGATACTTCTTTAGGTTTTTAGTCTCGTATAATGTGCTTTGTCATTCCATTGACATATATTAACCTTATAAGAGACATGTATGATGGTGCAAAAACATGTGTGAGGACTCATGAAGGAACGACAGACTTCTTTGAAGTTAATATTGGGTTACATCAAGGATCAACTTTAAGTCCATACTTATTTATAATGGTGATGGATGAGTTAACAAAACATATTCAAGATGAAGTACCTTGGTGTATGTTATTTGCAGATGACATTGTATTAGTGGAGGAGTCTAAGGAAAAAGTTAATAGAAAATTGGAACTATGGAGAGAAACATTAGAAAACAAAGGCCTCCGACTTAGTAGAACAAAGACAGAATATATGGAATGTAAGTTTGATCATTTGGCTACTTCAGAGGACATAGAAATTAAAATTGGCACACATTGCATTCCCCAAAAGGAAAGTTTTAAATACCTAGGGTCAATTTTTCAAAGTGATGGAAGAATTGATGGAGATGTTACACATAGAATTAATGCTGGTTGGTTAAAATGGAGAGGAGCATCAGGTATTCTTTGTGACAAGAAGATACCATTAAAATTAAAAGGTAAATATTATAGAGCAGCAGTTAGGCCTGCCATGTTTTATGGTTCTGAGTGTTGGGCAGTTAATCATCAACATGTACAAAAGATGTCTGTGACAGAAATGAAGATGTTGAGATGGATGAGTGGTCATACAAGAAAAGACCGTATACATAATGAGGTTATTAGAAACAAATTAGGAGTGGCACCAATAGAGGATAAAATGAGAGAACATCGTTTAAGATGGTTTGGACATATAGAAAGAAGATCAAAAGAAGAACCTGTAAGAAGGTTAGAAAACCTAAATTTGGAAAGTATTAAAAGAGGTAGAGGACGACCACAAAAGTGTTGGAAAGAAACAATAAAGAATGATCTAGCTTATTGGGAGTTAACTGCTAACATGGCACACGATAGAGATCTGTGGAAACAAAGAATCCATGTAGCCGACCCCGTCTAGTATGGGAAAAGGCTTAGTTGTTGTTGTTGTTGTATAATGTGCTTTGTCATTCGTTTGGAACCATCAATTCGGACAACACATTTTTAGTACGGCCAGTGATACAAACACACTTACATGTGGGATTATCTCGTTTATATAGACTCGATGTGATTGAGCGTACTTGATGGCATCTTTGAGCACACATACATCATCACCAAGTCATAGCTCCAAGGTATCTAGCCCGACATCCACCACTCCAACAAAGAGAGAATGTGTCAACTATGTTTCATGTTCGATTAAATGAAGATGTTGTCCTTAAATGCTTTTGACCATAAATTAATGATTAGTTATAGGAGTAGTTTTGGGATTTCAAGACAATGTTGTTTCACCAAATGATAGAAACTATACCCACCAAAATGACCAATCAACTCGCTACCGGTCGAGATCAGGATATGCTTGCTGACAATCAAAGGCAAGTTGCAAAAGCAACCACAAAAACAACATTCCAGCGAGGACCGATGTTCAACACTTATACAAGGAGTCGGAACTTCCTAGGACCATGTATAGCTCGAGGATCTGAGTTGCAATACAGTGATTCATCATTTGGTGATCACCCAAGTTTTTTATTCCAGTCTCATCTTTTTAAACGATGGTTATTGCCCAACCTTATGTTACTTTGACACCAGCTAATATATTGGGATGCTTACCAAATGCGGGGAACACGTATCCATGATCTCATTCCATGGTGTCATCAATTGTTTTGAGCTTCATAACTACCCAAGCAGGGTTGGGTTTCCCACCAATCGCACGACCAATAGGTTTTGGGCCACCATGTCTCCCATAACCTTATCAAGTCCCGCTCCCACCAATACACCACCAGTTTGAACTCGACAATTAGATGTTGGATGAACTCCTAGAGTTAGAAGATGCACCTATGAACCACGATGGCATTGACTTGGTTCAGAACAAATTTGGTATTAAGCTCCAACCGTCTAATAGTAAAGTTGATCGTAGGCCATACTCTGGCTAGGTTTGCACCAATCTTGAGACGTTTCAAAACTAAGTTTACTACCCTTTTGGGATTAGATGGTAAATATTCAGGTAAGTACTTGACTCAATTTACTCTTGAGTATGGGAAATTAGGCAATAGTGAGTTTCATAAACTTGAGTTTTCATATTTTTTCTCACGGGTTAAGCATATGCTTGGTATACTTTGTAAAGCTTACATCAATCGAAACATGGGATGAGATACAAAAAGCATTTTTCAAACACTACAACAAGATTTATCATTAACCAACACCAACATACTTGAAAAACCTTCACCAAAAAGTTAGAGAAACTATGGAGGTCATTTTCAAGAAATCCCATGTGTTGGTCACACATTACCAGATGCAGTTCACCAAGGCTTAATACATGATGTTGGCATGAAACTGCCTGCGCACATAGATAGAGAAGGGTTTAGTAGAACATTTTTACTCGACCCTGGTCTAACTTGTTAACTGAGCGACAGAGGTCAAATACATCCTTAATATCTCGAATGCATTAGGTAACAAACAAGAAATTATGAGGCGTGACCAATGACAAGCTTTGATTTTTTACTTAGAAGATATGATGTAAGATACCAATGATGCGTCTGACTCGGCCGAAGTTATGGTTGTTGAGTTAACAAGGGCCTCGTTAGGTTTGCAATATTCTTTGGTCTCAAAGGAGAATGAAAAAGAAGTCAATGAGAAAGAACCATGATTTTGTGATATCTCAAAAGCCGATCAAATCTTTAATTTACTTTTGAAGGATCGACAAATCTATTTGCCAGAAAGGTATTTGATACCATCTCGAGATGAACTCAAAAAGATGTCATGATACTTTAAGTGTCAAAACATGACTTTCTATTGCATAAATCAATGTGTTAAGTTTCACTCGGTTATACAATAGGCCATTAGGGATGAGATTCTTAAGTTATACAGTAGGCTATTAGGGATAAAGATGAGTCATTGTCTCTTAATTCCCATGAGCCTAGTACTTGTCTATTAATTCACATGAGCCTAAACATCCTAAAGAACTAGAACATGAGCTAAATCATGATTCTACCTCTTCCAACAAGAAAACCTACTAAACCAAAACCTTGCTCCTTTAGAATCTCAATACCAAAAACTTTTGTAAAAGACTATTTAGGCTAAACTAAAAATTTGAGGAACCAATTAAGAGAAGTCCAACTCGCTACTAAATTATGTAGCTAGTGAAGGAGCAAAAAGAGCAAGATTATAATAAAGATAAGAAGGAAGACTATTCTACCTCTAGTGAGAGTTCTTGGGAATACGAATAAGATAAAATTGAAGAGGAAGACAAACCAAAGAAGAAGATAATCAAACTCAAAGAGAAGAAAATAATCAAAAGGATCCAAAGTGGATCAAGGTGGATTTGGAGATAAAGGAATTCAGAAGGATGTACTAAGCTATTTTGCGAAAAGAAAACAAGGATGAATGGAGATATAACATCGAATACTTTGGGTTAGCCGACTACAAGACTGATAATAATGATGAAATCTTAGAATTTCACTAGTTTGATGATCATAAAGATCCTAATTCACACCTTTATCTATTCACAAGAAGAGCAATCAAGAAAAATAAAAAATAGTATCAAGTAGATTTATTGGTTCCTTCATAGTCTAAAAAGTGAAGCCTCTAGGTGGGGTGAGCATAATTCGGTTAAAACCACATTATCGAACCGGAATTCTAGATTCGGTAATGTCACAATAATAATTGGTTTGAAGTCAGTTTAGTAGTTTATGAAATCCAAGTTTTTGGCTCGGATTCGATTTTGAGAAGTCCAAAACCAAATAATTGATATATAAACTATGAGTTTCTAAATAAACCTAAATCCCCCTTCTTTGAGCTTATGTGGTAACTAGTTTTTCTCTCTATGTGTTAGGCTCTATGGTTGCAACCTTCTCTTTGGAGATTTGTAATCTCCTTGACAATTGATTCTGGTTCCTCTCCTATGACTCCTTCAACACTAAGGTGATCGTCAAGTGTGATCCGTAGGCCGAATATATGTTGTTTCCTTGATCCTGATTGTTCTTCCTTCTTTTTCAAAATGGCAAGAAGCAAGAAGGTGTATATGTGATGCAATAATGACATTGTTTGTCCTCCAACATCGAGACGGACAAAACCTCCATATCCAAAGGGGGTTGTCATGGAAGGTCAAGCTATTTATCCTCCACCACCAAAACATATCAAATTAATCAATTAACCAAAATAATCGAATCAAATTTTGTGGTTCGGTTCAATTTGGATGTACACGTAATTTGGTTTCAGTTCTTGAACTTTATTAAGAATTGGTTATCAATTTATTCGGTTCAGCTTGATTATTGAGTTTAATTGATCAATTCTCACCCCTACCTCTAGGTGGATGACCAATCAAAACCTTGACTACTTTTGGACCTTCGAAGATCTAGACATATCTTTTATGGAAATATTTGGATACAACATATAGGTTATGCACACCCTAAGCACCTTGAGAGATACCAAATAATGAAAGAATGGTGACACACACTCTACAATGCATATACATTTTTACTCATTCTTGAACGCTCTCACTATGACATCCGAGCCATGCTAGCATTAAATGATATTTCTATCTTTGAGAAACTTTTCAAAAAGGCTACCTTGTTCGAGTCCAACCTTAGAAAAGGTAAGATTCAAACTTCAACTAGAGATCCGGCCCCTAGGTTTAGTTAAAAGTCAAAAGATTCATCTACTTCAACTTCCCTACTTCTAAGATTTGAACCTCAAGTTCCCTCTAAGTCTTAACCAAAATTCAGGATAAAAGAAAACCAGATAAGGATGTTTCAAAACCTCACATGGACCACAAATCATACTCACCCTTTTAGGATAACCTCTCAAGGAGGTCCTAACATTATGTTAGAATGAGAATTGATCATGCTTCCATTTGTTCTCCCCTCATCTCGTTCAAAAAGTGATATCTCGATCAATATTACCAATTTCATAAGCTTTCGAGCATGATATAAATGAGTGTATATTCCTTAAACACTAGATCGAATGAGCATAAACCCGACGAAGAAAACCGAGACCAAATCATAAATGAGCATAAACCCAATGAGGAAAACTGAGAGGAAGATGTGCTGAAAAATCCTTTCTTTAAGAAAATAGGGCCCAAGTCACTATGTGCCATTTTCAAGGTCCAACTCCAAAGAAATTTCGATCAGCTGAATAATGATCTTCCGCTTCAGCTTCACCATCCTATACACCTCATCAAAACATTCACTGAAATATACTATAATAACTCCTCCTAGTTTCCGGAAAGATACTCTAGTAACTCCTATTGAATCCCCGAAATATACTCTAGTAACTCCTCCTAGTTCTCCGAACTATACTCTTAATTCTTCATATTACACTTTGGAGTCTCCTCTAATACCATGTTCCTCATACTTCATCATACCCTAATTACCATTCCCTAGAGTATCACCCAACAAACTCCTCATTCCACCTCTTCCGTGCAATTGATAGCCAAAGCAAAAAAGGAAAAAAATCGAAGCCTCACTGCGACCATTGATTCAGACAGTCGTTGGTGATCCCTTGTCCACCACCGAGAGCCTTTGTTAGTCATCTACAACCCATGAAATTATCGTCACTTTTGTCAAAACCCCACCGTGCTCTTGTTGGAGACACCTAGTCACCGCTTTAACTACTATTGGAACCAAACCGATTGTCCTGGACATCCTATTACCCTTACCCATACCCAACAACGAGGTGACGACACACCACTTAGCCAATCATAGGTTTGAAAAAACCTCACAAACCACATAATTCAAGTTCATATTTACTCGATCAATCAATTTGTTAAAGTAGGAGATTGTTAATTATGATTTTCAACACAGGCCCTTGACATATGTAACAAGAAACCACCAGCTGAAGTCGGTTTACGGCCTCTTGAAGAAGAACCTGACGCATGGCTACTCCCAGCACTGTCATCCTACTAGACACCCAATTGACCCTTGTGCCCCGATCTCCCTTCTTCTTCTGGATGTTTGTACAGCTAATGCTGCTAGCCTGTTCTCGCCTCTGGAACATGTTGGACCTGCATCGGAGTCTTGCAAGTTAAAAACCGACTTTGCCAAGGTCATGAGATTTCGTGGTGCAACTCGGTTTGCACCCATGACAGCAAATCCCACTCAAACTAGTATAATTTTTTCACTTGAGACATATCCTTCAACTCCAATTATAGACCCATTAAAATTGCCTCACATAGTCATGCATGAACACCATTTGCTTTATGCTCGATGATTGCAAAACATGAGTAAGAGTTGTCTACGAACCTCCGCCCTCAACTGAACTCACGAAGATCTAGGGTCTCTATCATGCTCCTGTGTCAAAGTCGTGTGTATCCTTTATCAAAACTTTATCGTTTGTCAATGACAAGGCCGCCACCACACACCGGTTGGCCTCGGGGATGTTGGCTATTTGAAAATACTCTTTCATGTCCCATACAAAGTCTCCACCTGCTTCTAGTCTTAGTTGCAATTAAACAATTTCAAATCTCGCACCTTGAACTTGCGCGTTGGACTATGGGGGTCATGGACCGACACCGCAACAGTGTTAGCCACACGGCGTCTTCGCTCAGACGTCCCTTCGCTACCTTTGCGAAGAGCTCCCCTCCCTTCACGTACTCCATGGCGAAGTAGATCTTCGTCTTCGTCGCCATCACTTCATGAAGATCGACGATGTTGGGGTGCTTCACCATCTTCATCACGGCGATCTCCCTCTTGATTTGCTCCATGATCCCCACTTTCAAAATCTTCTCCTTTCCGACGACTTTCATCCCCACGCTCTTACCGGAAGAGAGATTCCTGGCATGATAGACCTTCGCGAACGATCCTCGGTCGAGAAGCCGGCCGAGTTCGTACTTCCCGTCCAAAATTATGGGTTCTTTTCCCCTCCTTGCCGGAGGAACCCTTCTCCATCGAATTTCAAAACGAAGAAACACAAAAGACACTGAAAGAAATAGATGGTATTCGCTGAAGAATGACGGGGATCGAACCTTTGGTTCTTTGGTTGGTGAACGGACTAACCGACTTCTACGTGCTTCCGGTGGCACGCCCGGCCATTGGCCTTCCTTTTTGGCCGGAATCTGCCGGCGTTAGGACAGAAGCGTATGCGGAAGCTCATCGTTCTGCATTCCCCACGACCACGAAGCCTCTCCTTCTCTTCCTTTCTTTCTCTTCTCTCCTCTCCTCTGCAAAGGTCTCCTTAATTACCACAAATGCCCTCCAAGTATCCGTATATTGACGAAGTATCCATATATTGACGAACTCATCTCTCAGCATGAAAGTAGTTAAAAACGTGAAAACTGGTAAAAAATGCGGGCTGATCATGGTGGTTGCGGTAGTAGAAGCAGCCATGGCCTCCCTCGAGGCCTAAAACTCTATCTCCAAGGTCAGGTGACTGGATTGCTTGTGAACGAGTCTGCATTATAGCAAGACACTGGGAGACCTAGTAGGATAGTCTCCCACCTAATTCACTCAACTTGAGAAGCCTACACACATAAAGTGGTGCAAGATGCCTCCTCGAATAAATCTGTATTAAATCTGAAGTGTTGCGGCAAAAAATCTTATTAAGTTGTCCTACCTCGACACAAATAAATCTTTAGCAAATCTAGAATGCAAGACAACCTAATGAAATCTGTGATACACCAAATCACCTCGAGTATGTTCCAATGCATGAGATCTTAGCATATGCTAACCCAACGAACCAAATGTGGGTCCCACAGGATCAAATATGAGACCCAACATGAGCTTGTCCAAGCAAAGAGAGATCCCACACACCAAATGTCGAATGGCTCACGCGAACTGAATGCACTTCAATGCCAAGTTCCGAACTTGGCTCACGATCAACCAAGCCACCATGGGTTTGATTCTCGAACTAAATCACAATTGAGCTCAGCCCTCTCTAGTGGTTTCCGCCTGGTCAAGGGATACCAAAGGGTGTCACTTTCAGCTTAACAACAACTAGAGTCAACCAAACCACAATGTCAAAAATATGACCAACAAAGTCATGATTTGCTGGTAGTAAAGAGGGGACATTTTTGACGATTTTTGCTGGTTTTCTACAATGAATTTCTCCATAAAGTCGGACCTTTCCAATAGCTAGAACTACCATGGTTGGTTGTGAAGACATCACGATAGATCGGAACCAAATATGGTCTGATCTACCTCATACAGACAAAGAAAGGAGTGGATGTGTTATGTCATTAGTTGGCGGAATTCCACTACCATCTTAGGCTTTCACATTAGCCCTAGAACATCCTAGAACCACCAGGAGTGAACAGTAACAATCAATCAAATGCAGTGAAGCTAAAAATGACGAAAACATTTCTGACGATCAATCGTTGAATCACAATCTTTAACAATTGGACCTTGAGCACATTCTCGGTTGATTTTACCACCAAGACCGTCGCTATCAGCTACAAAAAATGGCATTTATGCTCTGATACCATGTAAATCATCGCCCTTTGATCATACTTAAAGATTTTGTCTCTAGAAGCACCTGATGATGGCAACGAAGGTCACCAACCTTATTCAACCCACTTATGAAAGACTCGACTTTGTTTTACTAGCATCCTTCACTTGTGTGTAACACTACACGAGTGTCACTCTCACACCACACATACACATTCATGGTTGTTCAGTTGAGAATAAGGAGAAGAAGATGATGATGCTTATATCCAAAAGGTTGAAATTTAAGGTTGCCTTTGTTATAAGACCTAAAAGGAGGTGTAAATACTGAATCCCTACTAATGAAAACGGTTCCTAATGAATTTCAACAGTACCAAACCAAATGAAAACCCAAAAATATATAAAACAAAACCGGATCTTAATGATTCGTCCCCTAATTAAACTCAAACTAGACACACTAATGTTGAGTCACATAGGACCTTATTACATGGCTCGAAATAAATAGAAATATCCTAGAACTAATCCAATCAAGAAGGTATATACCACCTTGAACCAAGTCAAGCAACCACTGTGGACTTTTCCCCGGCGCCCCTTCTCCCACACCAAGAGCGATGCATGAACATCGAACTCCCGGAAGGAGAATGGTAACAATGCATAGGATGGCCTCCCTGGCGACCCTAGCTACCAAGTACTCAAGGTCAGTGGCATGTGTTGAATAACTTGTGAAACCTTGATTTCCTATATGGTATTGGTTTTAGGTATCAACTAAATGAGATGTTTGTGAGAGTGTGTATGCGGATGTCAATGTGCAGGCATGCTTCATGTGCTTACTTCATTAAAAGTTTCTTTAGTATTTCGTGGATCGACATCTAAAATATGTATGCTCTTAACATTATTCTATTGTGTCCTGTATGCATTCATCTAATGTAAGCTGGATTGTGCTCACCCTACTTCGCTATATATATTTTAGTAAAGGTTAACAACTAACTTTGGACACAAAGATTGGATATGTGATAGAACAATATAAGTTTTATGGTAAGATAAGGTTACACTACTTGATAAATAATGCAAATCAGTTTCCTCGCTTGTAAATTTGTAACACATAGAGTCAATATATTATATTATGTATTCAGATTTTAGAGAGTTATATGAAAATAAAGAATTGTCCATATTTAGTCAAATTTTAGCATCCCATTCATTGGGCTTGTGGTTCCACGTGGGATGGGATAGCACAAGGTGTACAAGATGAACACTGTAGTTAGTTGATTTTAACTCATTTTCTATTCTTTCCAAGAAAACTACTACCTTCACCATCTTCTCTTCCAAGCCTCCAACTACTTAATTGGGGCTTTAGCTTGAAAGCAGAAGGTCCTGGTATTTGTTTTCCCTTCTAAGTGGACTTGGTTTTCTCACTCCTATTTGGAATTCTTCTTAGGAATTGCCTTGATGATCCAAGTCCACCATTAACATGTTTACTGCATCCCCGAGAAGACGGCTAATGCTTTTCTCTCTAAATTAGTCATACTTTTCTGTAAATTACGCTGCATGATTTTTTTAAGTACACCACCAGTTTGCGAAAGCCCAAAGGACCCTGACTAATCCGGTGCGAGCCAGGTTGACCCACTACGGGATAAAGCTCTCCCAGCACTGCTCTATTCACAATGCTTGAACTCAAGACCTTCTTTACCGGGAACGAGTGCCAAACCACTTGAACCAACCAAGTTGGTATGTTCGGATGCATAATTTGTATTACGGCTAAACACCCATTGCCAAATTATTAATCAGCAAGCCATGTCATGATTGATAGACTTTCGTTGTTGATAGTAAATTGTATACAACTTACACAACGAGCAATAGCTCACCTTGCTAGGGGTCGACTCGCGAGATGATGTCACGAGTTTGATGCCCGGGCGATGCAGCGCTTCTGCCTCCCCGTTGTCCCTAATCCAAAAACAGAAGGTGAATTGTATATGAGTTTGAAGCTTAAAGCTTGTAAATTAAATACGAAATACTGGGGTCAAGAAAAGACCAACCATAGAATGATATTTTTAACAAGGTCGATTAATCTCACATCATTGAATATGAAACTTAGTTGTGCAGGCCAGCAATTCAAGAAAAGCATGGTCTAACTACCTTGTGAAATATCAGGTGAATAAGAATTTTAATAACTAGCTTGATCACTAAAGAAATAATTATGTCAGCTTAATCAAGAGTTAAGAGGATCTTGAAGGTCTTTCAAGAGGGATGTCAAGGGACCTGATCGGGTCATATCATCGCAAACAGAATCTTAACTAACTGGGTCACTGCGAGTTGGATGTTGATGTCCAGTACTTGGATCTCTCCCATTTAGCTTCTTGACTGAACTTTGGTTTTGAGAGTTCAAATCAAATGCAGATAGCAAATATGATCCAGTTAGTGTGTGTGTGTGTGTGTGTGTGTGTGTGTGTGTGTATATATATATATATATATATATATATATATATATATAGAGAGAGAGAGAGAGAGAGAGAGAGAGAGAGAGATTATTTCATGCATAGATGAATCTATGCTTAAACATTCTCAAAGATCTTAATTGTCTCACCTTGAAGATAAATGGTTGTGATCTTTAAGTTAAAAATTAAATAGTAGCAGTTATTTTTAGAATTTAAATTTCAACTACCTATCTTGTCGATTGAACGGTTGAGATTCTTAAGCAATTTAAGCATAGATTGATGTGCAGGTTATACTCTCTCTATTCAACGCCGCACAAGTATATGAAGGGCTTTTAATCAGTTTGGCAACCATGATATAATATTCAATTTTAGTATGATTTCTTCAACGTAGGATATCAACGATTTCCTTGGAGGTCTTTGAGGTCTTTGAAATGCACCTTTCACCTTGGATTCTAAATATTAGGAGCACTCATAATGTACTCAAACTTAATGTCATGGTTTATCAAACTGGACAAGGTCTGGGCAGTCATCACCAGCCAACCCTTTTTTGATCTCCAATCGAAGTCAGTCTTTTGCTAGATATATGTATTGCATATATGTAAATTACAATTGACAAGACACGATCATATCTCGGGACTGTTCCAAGAAAACCTTGTCCCTTGTCCAAATTATATCAAAGATTCATCAAATTGTTCAACGTGAGTTGAGGCATGATTTTGTTGTATCTTTGGATCAAGGCCTTTTACATTTTTTCTTAGGTATGAATAGATCCTAGCTTAAATGGTTGGTGAAGGAAGAAACAAATAGCTGCAGCTTATGATCTTTACTCTCTTCGAATTTTCCAAATCAAGAAAGATGTTCTTTGGGATACTTTTTATTTTGTCTTGAAAACATAGAGAACTTCACCTTAAACCCTCTAGAGATGGGAGTGAGTAGTAGACCTATTCTAGGAAAGGGTTTCAGTTGACTTTGGCTTCAAGTGCCTAAAGTTCGATGACAAACAGACTCCATACTAGAATGACCCCTCGTTATTTAGGGGTGCACGATCAGGGTTGGTAGTTGATTGTTGAACTATATTCATCATCGGGTAATTGTGTTGGTTCTCTGCTTGATGATAGAACGGTCAAGTTAGTGGAATCAATTGGTTGTGATGAGCCACCAAAGGAGCCGGTTGATACAAAGGAGTCTAAAAGTGACACTACTGACGGATAATTGCCCGTCGGCAGAACCTGTTGACTCCCATCCATTGGTGGAGCAGGAGGAACTATTTAAGTGAGGGACATGTTGGATGCATTCATCTAAGGGTAATAACAAGCATCTTTATGCAGGGTAGGTTCTACTATTTGTGCTCTCTCTTGTTGTTGGATGAGATGTCATAGGTATAAAGGTTTGAGGAACCAGAGGGGTTTATATTATATTTGTCATAGGTACCTCGGTGGCATAAATGAGGTATCATGTGGCAAGGGCGAGAGGTGATTGATGTTTCTTGTTATATTGGGTGGCTTTTGAGTCATGTTCACATGTCATACCAAACAGTAAAATATATAAGTTAATGATGAAAGGAACTCAGATCCATGTAAACATCTCTAATGTCAGCATCCAACCGCTCTTGTTTTTTTGTTGGGGGTTAACTAGTTGTCAATCATCACCAACATTATCTTCTCATAAGATAAAGGACAGATGCATGCCTTTCTGACATGGAAGAGTTGAACTACTCTTGAAGAGATAATCTAAGTTGTTCTAAGCTAGGCGAATCACCGAAAGACAGTTGAGAACGAGCTTGATCTCTATCAGAAGTAGCATCTAGTATTTGGTGCTAATATCTATCTGGTCTAGTCATTTGGTTTGGACCTTGTCTACCATGAGTCAATATCCTCAACAGTATAAATATTCAATGGGTTTGAAGGATTATTGCTATCATAAGCCAAAGAGTATTCCTTCCCCGATCGGGTGCCACAACATACACCAATTGAGAATGGGAATAACAATTATGAGTTTCCTAAAGGAAAAAGCTATTCCACTAGACATGCAAAGAAGTGTTTTCCAACTTGGGAAGCACACTCGAGCCTGATATAAGAACCCACTCAGGTTACCTATTCATGTGGAATTTGGGTAAAAGATGTGTAAGTGTTCTAGAGGGAAATAGAAAACTAGGTACAAGTGGATGTCGATGAAACTTCTTCGAGATTCATTGGAGTCACAGTTGATTGGTCTTGCACTTGGGTGAACAAAGATGCTCTCAGAGTGAATGATGTATGTTACTTTTATGCACACTCAAGAGATCAACCAGAATCATTGAAGAGATTTTTAGGATTATGGAGCAAGAAAGAAAATGTTTGATAGGGGAGGCTAGGTGATGGGTTACAGAGATCAATTTGCCTGTTTGCTGTCCAGGAACACCACTTTATGGCCTTTGTTTCACTCAACAGCCACAAATGCGTTTTGGTTTTGCTTTCTATTATTTCTTCCATTTTATGTTTTTCTTTTTGTATTGATTTTAATCTCACAAAAAAAGTTCATCATTTTAATATTGGTTTGTCGTATGTGTTGCATGCTTATTCTCTTGTAACTGGTAACTATTCTTATGTTGTGAAACTCCTCATGTATTGGGGCTTCATGCTTCTAGGTAAACGTAGTAGAGTTCTTTGGGGTGTTGATGTATTAATGTCAGGTTTTCTGGTTTTGTAAGCTAACAGTAGTTTAGAATGCTTATGTAGTCTTATTCACGCTAAAGAACAATTGCATGATGTACATTCATGTTAGTCGTCTTTGTGTTCTTTGCAAGTATTGAAGATAAAAAGTAGACAATATCAAAAGTTGAAACTCAATTGCCCATAAGGTGGCATCCTTATGCCTTATTCATGTTCGGCATCAAATAAAATGAAATTATCTACAACAAGGTCTTCCTGGTAGATCGGTTTCATATGGAGATGGTGAAGAACCAAGTAGCTTCAAGTGTAGCTTCATTCAATAAACTTTGCATCCTTATAAATTCTTCTGTTTTATTTTTCTAGTTGTGTCATTAATAAAAATTGAAAGATTTTTCTTGTGAAGTCAAAAAGAAAAGGAGAGAAACCATTTTGATCATAAAATATGATAAGTGCCATTCAATTTTATTTCATGTTTGAACTTTAAATGTTTGATTTTTATGTGCAGGATTTAGCTTGGAGAGTATGAGGGTTGTCCATCAACCCACAATTACAACTAGGAGCACCATTGCAACGAGAAGTAGTCTGGGAGACTCATTACGAGGACCAAGATGATCATAGTTTTTTTCTGTAAATACTTTAATGTAAAAATGTTTTGACTTGTAAAGGAACTTGCTTAGATTTAGTTGTTAACTTAATTGTATGATGATCGTTAAGTTTCATTTAATATACTTATTATGGAGTTCTATGTTTCTTAAATTGTTTTGTCAGTTTTGTTTATCCATGTTATAATTGTTAAAAATATAAATATAAGTAAATATGTATGTATATATATTTGTATTTATAAGTTAAATATATTAGCAACATCAAGGAACCTTACAAGGGAGTATCAAGAGTTCAGCATGGGAATAACCATGGAACATTCCATGGCAAATTAGCAATTGAAATAAGAAACTGATTTTGAGAGGAAACAAGAGAATTAGGAGGGATTAACAATGGCTTTGCCAATGAAAAATTTTGTTGCTAATTTGTAACAAAAATCAGACTGCGGGAAACTTTCATTGTTAACTGATTGTCATTCTCTTGTAAAATCATTTACCAAGGGAATAGCCATGGATTATTCCATTGCTAATTTTGAAAATGTTTGCAGTGAAAAGAAAATTATCTCATATAGATAGGCAATGCTCAATAATGAAAAAAAAAATATGAATAATGACAAATATTTTGGATTGGTTAAGGTGTCCATGAAGAGGGATTAGAAAACAAGTTTGTGGATGTGAAATACAAGTGTGTCTCACCTAAAATATAAGTATACCTCACTCAATAAAAAAGAGTCAACCACTATTTAAGATTCTTGCGGCTCCGACAGAAGTAATCTTGTATTAGTTATTACTTAAATATTCAATAAAATTGATCATTTTATTTAAATTATTAATATTATTAATAATTACTTGTCTTTCTTTCTTGCATATAATTAAAAAAGTTAAATAGGGAAGAAAACCAATTTTATCCAATAAGTTTGGATAATTTTAACTCCGTCCATGTAATGGATCACCCTTGCATTGCCGGTCTCAAGCCTGCATAAAGGAGAAGGGTTGTGTTAGGCTTTCGACAATCAGTGTAAAACTGTATCGGATTTTTATACCATAGATTACACATATTATGAGCATTGTTTTGGAGCGTTCCCGCCTAGAGACGCGCTGCAGAAACCGAATGCAGTGATAAGTAAGCAAGTGCTACTACATTTTTGCCCGAATGTAGTGAATCAATTGCAGAGAAGCTTCCCACATCATGAACAGGTGTGGGCAAAGAAGTTAGTCCCGCTACATTGCCGCCCGAATGTAGTGAATAATTTATAGAGAGGGTCTCCACATTTTCAATATGAACGGATGCGAGGGTAAGGAAGCTAGTCCTAGATAATAAGCTTCGTATTGGTTCTTGGAATATCAGAACATTATCTGGTAAGCTAATAGAGGTGGTAGATACTATGATTCGGAGAAAGATTCATATTCTACGTTTACAAGAGACAAAGTGGGTTGGAGAAAAAGCAAAGGAGATAGACGATACAGGTTTTAAATTATGGTATTCAAGTATGGAAATGGCTCGAAACGGAGTTGATATTATCATAAATAAAGATTGGTGACTGAATTATGACGTTGAAATTAGTGTTAAGAGCAGAGGCTTTGAATATAGTTTATACTTACGCACCCCAAGTAGGACTACAAGATAGTATAAAGATGGCTTTTTGGGAAGAGTTAGATAAGGTGATTAAAAGGATTCCACAAAGAGAGATGATTTGTTTAGGAGGAGACTTAAATGGACATGTCAGTAAAGAGGCATTAGGATATCAAGGTATTCATGAAAACTTTGGTTTTGGGGACGTGTCGACCTAATATACGGGTGCAGTCAACGTGTATGAGGTCACGTTCGTCCAATTTTTAGGTCAAAACTTTAAAAGGCTCGAAACCTCATTTCTCTCTCCCTTCTGTTTGGTGCAGCTGCCCCTCGACCCTGACCTTACCCTCAATCGGCCAAGACGCACTAGCTGGACTCATCAACATCTGACGAGACTTTCGTAGAGGCTTTCCTTTGAGGATTATTGAGGTATGGTGTAATAATTTGCTTCAGTGGACTGTGGAGGTCATGGTTCGTTGTCTCCCATTTGTTGCATCCTTGATTATTTATTATCAGTGCCGTTTACCTATGCTCCAACTTGAAATGGTGGTGCTCTCGCCATTGTTGTTGATTTTTTCATTGATTTCTAACTATAGGGAAGATATCTTGCTGTTGGTACAATAGATTCGTGCACTGCTTTCTTATTCTTTTATGTCTTTGTGGACACTGCGTCCTTATTTAGATATCTTCGTTCGTCTTCAAGCAAAAGGTAGATGACTTTGATTGTGAATTCTGGAATTTTCGTGAAACATAAGTGTATTGATACATTGGAAGATATCGAGGTTTTTGCGTTATGTGTACTACAGGTGGAGGAAAGTAACTCTTGCATAAAAAAATAGTAGATATTGAGTATTTCTGAATTTAATTGATCTTTTATCGTGTGAATTTCTCTGTTGCTATTCACAGCGTCGGCGATGGAGTTGCATAGTTTATACATGTTCCAATTATTCATATCTAATTTGCAGCATGTACCATGTCAATTGTGAATTGCATCTCTTACGTGCCCATCGAATTTGGTTGACTCATATTCTAAATTTCTAATTGCTTATGGTATTTGTTAAGCCTTCTAGTTACTGGTATTTCAATGTTATGACTATGACCGCCTCCATCTCCTATTTGTTGTTTTTAATATTTTGTTTTTCAATCAAACTGTGAAATTGTGAATTGAATTGATCATAAAAATGGCCGACAATAGAAAAAGAAAAGGAGTATCAATTGGTATTGGCCCTATTGGGAGTTCTGGTGGAAGTGTTCCTATCAACAACAAAAGTTACAAAACCTTCAATTTCAATACCTCGTGATAATGCACCATTGTGGATGTACGTACAAAGGGAAGAATTATACGAAGATGGTGGAGTTAATACACATTTTATGTGTAAATTTTGGAACATGAATTTTACAGAATCATATACCAGAGTGAAGGCATATCTTTTAAAATTATCAAAACATGGTATAAGAGCATGTCCGAATGTGGATGAGGATTTACGAAGACAATTAATAAAAAAGGAAGATGAGTATGAAAAAAAGAACGAAAGGAGTGAAAAAAGAACAAATATTACATTATTTGGTCGATACAAACAAGATGTAGAAAAGAAAAGAAAGTTAATGCAAAGTGAATTTAAAGGTTTTAGAGGAGGAGCAATTGAAAAATCATTTAATGTAGTTGGAAGGGAGAAGATGGATATAAAGGTTGGAAAATTTTTCTTTTCAAGTTCACTTTCTTTTAATGTAGCAAAAAATCCATATTGGAAAGATCTTGTCACTTCATTAGCTAATTATAATTTACATGGTTATGTTCCTCTGAGTTCTGAAAATTTGCGAACCATTATTCTTAAAGAAGAAAAAGGCAATATTGGAAGACTTTTAGAACATAAGAAGTTTTCATAAAAAACTAATGGTGTTTCTATTGTTTATGATTGATGGAGTGATATTGAAAGGTATCCAGTCATTAATTTCATTGCTTATTCAATTAGTGGGCCAATATTTTTAAAGTTTGTTGATGCATCTGGAGAAATTAAAACTGCAGGCTACTTGAAAGATTTATTTGTAGAAGTTATTAAGAGTGTTGGACCAGATAATGTTGTTTAAATAATCATTGATAATGCAACTAATTGTAAAAGTACAGGGTTAAGTTTGAAAGGTGATTATCCACACATTTTTTGGACACTTTGTGTAGCTCACAATTTAAATTTGGCTCTTTCTCGTATATGTAAGCCATTAGAATATAAAGATAATCTTCGTGCATATGAATTGTGTTCATGGATTGAAGATACAACAACAGATTGTATGAAGATAAGGAATTTTGTAATGAATCACCATTTAATTTCAGCTATATTCAATAAGCATTCTCATTTAAAGTTGTTAAAGGTTGCAAAAAGGCGTTTTGCTTCTTTGATTGTGATGGTAAAAAGATTCAACACAATCAAGACATTATTGGTTCAGATGGTTACTGGTCCAAGCTGGGATTCATACCGTGGTAACAAAGTTAAAGATAAGCAAGGGCTCAAGCAGTGAAGACTATTATTCTTAATGATTTATGGTGGGACAATGTATCATATTTTCTTGAATTCACAGAACTTATTTAGGAGATGTTGAGAGAAGTTGATAAAGATGAACCAACACTTCATAAAGTTTATGAAATGTGGGATACCATGATTCAAAAAGTTGAGTCAATAATTTTGAAGCACGAAGGAAAAGAACTTCATGAGACTTTATGATCATATTCATTCTATATTAGTTTCAAGATGGGACAAAAGCAACACTCCCTTGCATTGTTTAGCACATTCTTTAAATCCAAGATATTATGGGAAGAAATGGTTGCATGAGAGCATTGGGCGTAGTCCTCCCAATCAAGATCCTGAAACAGCAAAGAATAGGCAAATGTGTTTGGGAAGGATTTATCGTGACTCATACCTACTTAGGCAAGTAAATTCTGAGTATTGAAAGTTTTCTTATACCAAACTTGATTCACTAGAAGCACTAGAAGCAAGGGATTATCAAGATCCACTAGATTGGTAGGCATGTTATGGATTTGAGATACCTCTTCTCCAAAAGCTAGCATCAAAATTATTATCTCAACCTGCTACTTCATCTTGTTGTGAAAGAAATTGGAGTACATATTCTCAAATTCACAATATCAAAAGGAACAATCTATCAAGTAGTCGTGTTGAAGACTTGGCTTATGTCCACTCAAATCTAAGATTGGTTTCACGATCTAATGTTGAGTACAGGTAAAAATTACTAATCGTTCAAAATTATTTTCTTTTCTATTAATCATGATGATTATATTTAATTTTTTCTTGTTATTTATTTGAATATAATTGCAGTGAAGGAGTATCCAAATATTGGGATGCAAACCCGGAGGAATATCACTTAGATGACAGCCAAGATTTGCATGCCCTTAATATGGAACTCACTGATCCAATAGTCCCTTCGGTTGATAATATTGTTGATGGTGAAGATCTATAATTTATCAAGTACATGGGGAGGAAAAATTGTGAATCTTGGGGAGCCATAGTCCGCCACTGCATGCCAGTGCAAGTGTCTAATCTCCAAGAAACTCAAGGGATGTATCCCTCGTCATGGCCATTGTTGCTTTAGTTATGTTCAATGTCATTACCTTTCGTTGTTTAGAGTCTTCTACTTTCTAAAATAAAAGCCTTCAAGTTTGCGAAGAGGTTTAGGCTTTTTAGTCGTCGAAGACTCGTGTATTCTGGTGGAGGCCTCAATCGAGTACCAAGAATGCTTAGGCTTGTGAAAATGCATGTTATTCTATTAAAAAAAAAGTACATGTGCACCTTCTGTATAATGTGTCTACCCCTAGCCAGATGCATGCCCCGGGTATCAAACTCATGAACTTCAACTTGTGAGTCTACCCCTAGCCAGGTGAGATATTGCTCATTATGCCGAGTCTGGATCCATTTAATTTGGAAAGTTTGCTAAATTGTCTAAAGTCATATATAAAAAAAAACATTTTATAAACCTGAATAAAATAGGTTATGAGTATGCGTTATCAACAAAATCGGGATTTAACATTATGATATTTGAATCAATATTCTGTATATTTTCTTAAGAATCACTGCTTCTAGATCGAATTCAGGAGGAGGCTTGGAACTTGGAAGAGGTTAAATGGGTCCTGTCGGTTATGGGTTTGGATATCCGAGTAGTTCCTTATTAGGGATGGCAATGGGGCTGGTTGGTGCCCTACCCAAATCGACCCACATATAAAACTAATGTCACAACCCACCGCCCTACTCCACTGGTTGCAAGGTTCATAACCATCACCTGCCCTGCTTTAGATCTATTAAAACCCGTCCTAACCCAATCCAACCCATGTTTATTATGGAAAACATTTTTCATTCAAAAATTAATTTAAAAATATATAATCTTTTGAATTACATAAATCAAATGGTTTATGTAATCAAATAGATAACTTTGGAACATATTCAATTTTAGGACTTAATCAAAAGCCTAAGTCAAGACGCCCATACATCTCTATCGTATTTACAAAGAGTCGTACCCTCCTTTTCAAAGTTCTCCAAATGGATGACATTCACATTTAAACTGACCCTTTTAACTATGTTCCAAGATGGTTCATTTGGACATTGATATTAAATCCTTTTTCAGAGTGCTTAATTTTTAAAGTATATATATATATTATAGTGATTGGATCGTGTCCACCATTGATGTTTTTCACTCATATTTGATTATAAATTTTCGAAGCATAAATGTAATAAAATTGTCCTTCATTCTTTTTCACAAATCCTTAAATTTTTTAAAATTACATTCATCCGCCAAAATAATTGATAAGCATGAGTGAACATGTCAAAAGGAGCAAATCCAGTTTTCCTATATATATATATGTTTGTGTGTATACCCTCCTTTTCAAAGTTCTCCAATGTATGACATTCACATTTAACTTGAGCCTTTTAACTATGTTCCAATGTCCAAATGAACCATCTTGGAACATAGTTAAAAGGCTCAAGTTAAATGTGAATGTCATACATTTGAGAACTTTGAAAAGGAGGGTATACACACAAACATATATACATATACATATATATATATATATACACACATATATACATATATATATACACATATACATATATACATATATGTATATTATGTATATATGTTTGTGTGTATAAATACATATACACATATATGTATATATATATATATATATATATATGTATATATGTGTGTATATATATATATATATATATATATATATATGTATATGTATATGTATATGTATATATGTTTGTGTGTATACCCTCCTTTTCAAAGTTCTCCAATGTATGACATTCACATTTAACTTGAGCCTTTTAACTATGTTCCAAGATGGTTCATTTGGACATTGATATTAAATCCTTTTTCATAGTGGTTAATTTTTAAGGCATATATATATATATATATATATATATATATATATATATATATATATAGTGATTGGATCGTGTCCCACCATTGATGTTTTTCACTCATATTTTATTATAACTTTTCGAAGCATAAATGTAATAAAATTGTCCTTCATTCTTTTTCACAAATCCTTAAATTTTTTAAAATTACATTCATCCACCAAAATAAATGATAAGCATGAGTGAACATGTCAAAAGGAGCAAATTCAGTTTTCCTATATATATATATATATATATATATATATATATATATATATATATATATATATATATATACAACAACAACAACTAAGCCTTTTCCCATACTAGACGGGGTCGGCTACATGGATTCTTTGTTTCCACATATCCCTATCGTGTGCCATGTTAGGAGTTAACTCCCAATAAGCTAGATCATTCTTTATTGTTTCTTTCCAACACTTTTGTGGTCGTCCTCTACCTCTTTTAATACTTTCCAAATTTAGTTTTTCTAACCTTGTTAAAGGTTCTTCTTTTGATCTTCTTTCTATATGTTCAAACCATCTTAAACGATGTTCTCTCATTTTATCCTCTATTGGTGCCACTCCTAATTTGTTTCTAATAACCTCATTATGTATACGGTCTTTTCTTGTATGACCACTCATCCATCTCAACATCTTCATTTTTGTCACAGGTATCTTTTGTACATGTTGATGATTAACTGCCCAACACTCAGAACCATAAAACATGGCAGGCCTAATTGCTGCTCTATAATATTTACCTTTTAATTTTAATGGTATCTTCTTATCACAAAGAATACCTGATGCTCCTCTCCATTTTAACCAACCATCATTTATTCTATGTGTAACATCTCCATCAATTCTTCCATCGCTCTGAAAAATTGACCCTAGGTATTTAAAACTTTCTTTTTGGAGAATGTTGTGTGCCAATTTCAATTTGTATGTCCTTTGAAGTAACCAAATGATCAAACTTACATTCCATATATTCTGTCTTTGTTCTACTAAGTCGGAGGCCTTTGCTTTCTAATGTTTCTCTCCATAGTTCCAATTTTCTATTAACTTTTTCCTTAGACTCCTCCACTAATACAATGTCATTTGCAAATAACATACACCAAGGTACTTCATCTTGAATATGTTTTATTAACTCATCCATCACCATTATAAATAAGTATGGACTTAAAGTTGATCCTTGATGTAACCCAATATTAACTTCAAAGAAGTTTGTCGTTCCTTCATGAGTCCTCACACATGTTTTTGCACCATCGTACATGTCTCTTATAAGGTTAATGTATGTCAATGGGATACCTCTTTTTTCCAAAGTTCTCCAAAATCCTCTCTCGGTACCCTATCATAAGATTTTTCTATATCAATAAATATCATGTGAAGGTCTTTCTTTTTTGCTCTAAAATGTTTCATAAGACATCTCAAAAGGTGAATCGCTTCAACAGTAGATCTACCTCGCATGAATCCAAATTGGTTCTCTGTTGTAAT